>CM021109.1:533327871-533792938 GCA_007115665.2 Sequoiadendron giganteum | reverse complement strand
TTTTTTAAAATCAAATTTTTTTTAATTCTGTCTTCTACCCATTTTCCTATTTTTTCCCGCCCACAAAACCCATATTTTATTTTTTTTAGTAACTTATTAGCAAATGCGTTAAAATTTCAATTTAATGCATGGGTGGTTTTGTCGCTTACTTGGTGGGGCCCATCCTACTGTCGGTACGCCCGTCGAACCTCATCTTTCTGGTGGACGATCTCGGTGTCATTATCTCCCGGCATCTTCACTTCTTTCTGCTCGCTCTTTCTCTTCTTCTCTCAACTGCTACAGTGCAAATGAGGTGAGGTAATTTTCAAAATTACCTTATATTAACTTTTAAAAGGTATTTTTTACTTTTTATTTACCCTTTTATTCCTCTGATTAATCTCTTTTCTTCCTGGGGCTGTCATTTGCACTCCGTTTGTCCGATTGACTTCGTTCAAAAGGAAAACTTGCCTAATTTTTCGCCCTCTTTCCAATCATATCATCCATTTTTTCCTATCGAGATGTTGCCCGGGACCCTTCTTTTTCCCTCGTCACCCTCTCGAGGGGGTATACCCTTCGCATTTACCAATTTTTCTGACCATAATCAACACCTTCCATGATTGGGGCATCTTCATCCATTCCTCATTAATTAAACGACTCAGATCCTCTTTCCCATGCTGGGGCATCTCCTTTCGGTCACTTCTTCTAGTCATCTGCACTTTCTTTTCTTCAAAGTACTGTTATTCTAATGATACTTCGAAAAGGGGCAAAATGTAGACATCCAAATTTGATCACTTCCATATAATCAAAATCGTCTACTCTATTCATCTATTTCATTAATAGTGATTAAATAATTTATTTAATCATTATTTCATTTTCTGCCTAAGGTTCCTAAAGTATGTAATTAAATAAATTAAATACTTTGCCTTACCCCGTTTTCTTCTCTAAATTAAAAAAATATGACAAATTATTTAATGTAGTCTTTCAACCCATTTGAATTAAAACCAATTTTTAATTCCCTTTTTTTCTCTCTCCTTGTCACATTCTCCATAACCCTCTTTTAATCCAGATTAAATTAATTAATCTGTGATTAGGATGTGCACCACTTAATCAAGATTAAGTGTCGCATCCTCCATAATCTTCCACTTGCCTCTAATCTCTCATTAATTACCTTAATCCCGTGTTTGCACGACCTTAATCAGAATTATTAGCCACATTTGGCTTACCTTTTCTGGTCAACCTTCCCACTTACCATTTTTGATATGGACTCCCCTCCCCATGTGAATTTTTAATTCACATTTATTCAACCAAGGTTCCTCTCTTCCCCATGTGAATTTTTAATTCACTTTTATCTTTCCAAGGTCTTTCCCATCCCCATGCAAGATTCTAGAAGCCTTGCCTTGTCACTTCACATGTGCCAAGGGCTTCTAGAACCTTGGACTTGTCACATCTCCCACATGTGACAAATCTCCAGCTTTTTGGAGACCTCCTTTTATCCAATGAATCCTCCATTAAATGTAAATTTTTAATTTACATTTATTCTTCCCACACATTTCCCCTTTTCCCATGGAGATTTTTGAGGAATTCTAAAATTCCTCAAAAGTCTCTTTCATCCTCATTTGGGGACAAGAAGTTCCTTTTTGAGGAAATCTTCTCATTCCCCAAGGTACCTCAAAGGTACTTGTCCTTCATCCACCTCATGTACTTCCCTTCCACCTCTTGTCCTTCTCTTCCACCTCATTTCCACATCACTCCACCTTAGGACATCTCACCTTCCACATGTCAAGATGTGAGGGCTTGTGAGTCCTCAACTCACCATAGCCCTTCATCTTGATCTTTGTTGGATCAATCCCAACCGTTGAATTCTCTAGAGAATTCAATTTGGCCTATAAATACCCCTTCAATTCCTTCATTTTGGGGGATCAAGTCTTTTGCAAATAAACTCTTGCAAAATTGTCATTCAAGCTCTCATCCATTTTAGCATCCATATTGCATCAATTCATCTTGCATCCACTTCATTTTCATTGCCATCCAAGGAGCACACAAGACTTCAACATCAAGGGCCAACCAAGGAAGCAACAACATGAAGGTATAACAACAATTTATTTTTTTATCTTGCTTTCATATTGTTCATTTTCTTAGGCTAATCATTGAAGTGCCCTATTATCTTGTTGTTTCTCTTTATTGCACTATTAGTTTTATCTAACATCTCTCACATTTAGGAAACAACATTTTATTAGGATCACAATATCTATCATTGGTTTGTACGTCATCATGACCATAACCCCTACCACTGCCTTGATTTCTTCCTCATTGGAATCTACCACCTGTTCATCTTTTCCTACTTTATTTCGTCTAAAATATCTTATTCAACTTAGCTTCCTCCTTTAGGGTAAACCAACATACTTAATTATTTGAATATAACCTCAACATACTCAATTCCTCTTGGATATTCACACTTGTCCATTAACATATCTTTCCACATTTTCTTGATTATTTTTATGATGTTTAATCGTGATTATCAACTTTTAGAACTCTCTATTATGATCTTTCACATTCATATCTTTTTGTCTAAGATTTTTTAATCTCTCCAACAATTCTATCTAGTTTGTAGGGATAAACTCAATCTTCAACTTAGATACTCTTTTTATCCCATTTTTAAATATTTTTCTTTCCTTTTTTTTCCAATTGCAGTTTACTCCACATATCGAAACATGACCTTTTAAAGTCGTCTTAGTAGTTATCACTCATTATGGATCTAAGATCTCTTCACACTCAAACTAGTCTTCTATTCTAGCTAGCCAAACTATTAATTCTTGAGGATTTAAACAAATAGAATAATTAGGAAAATAAATTCGAGATCCCTTGTTAGCATTTAAAATAAATTTTAGCATTCTTCCTTAATCTTTGTCTTCATTGTATTCATATTATTCTACAATAATTTTGTTTTTTCTTTTAGTTTCTTCATCACTTTCATCATCTCTATGAATTTGATCTCTTCTTCTATCTTCTTCAACACCATCCGATTAGATATGAGCATTTCTTATTATCTTATTTCCCATCATTCCTGCAATGTTGATAACACCTTGGCCCATACTCACTCTTTTTAGAGGTATTTTAACTTATATTTGATGCAAATTACCTTATAATCTAGTGATTTGTTCATAAAATAATTTTATTCAATACCTTCTACCCTTGACAACTTGATGGTAAAAGAATTTTCTATTATTTTTCTTTAGTTCTCTAAACTATTAACCAATATTACTTGATGTAGTCATTAGTGGAGGGTACAATTATGGATATCTAACCCTACAACTTGATATAAACAATCACAAATCTCACATACCAAAATTTAAATACTCACCCTATTTCAATATCACACAAGAGATATTTGGTCTAAAAATATATTAGTACACTTTGGTGCTAAGGATTATAATAAAAAAAGTCTTCAACCTTGAATTACAAACATAAATAGACAAAAAAAAAGTGTAAGCTCACTAAAATTTTAATTGAATCTTCTTCTTGTTACCCTCTTTGATCTATATTTGGCCTCCAATAGATTCTAGTTCCCTTATAGTGGAAATCGATATTTTTATAAAAAAGGACGATGTAGTATTTTTGTGTCATTTAGAAATATGGTCTATTACCCTATATACTTGGGATAAGGATCATGAGTCCAATATTAAATGATTTCTCCTATGATTCCACCTTAGAATTGGATGCATTTCATTGTGAAATGTGTAAATATCTCTCATTTAATAAGTGCAATAAGATGTTAGCTTTGAAAATCAACATGTGGCCTTGACCATAAAATTCCATGGGACCAAAAATGTCCTAAGGAGCATTATTATTAGTGTGAGATTCAATTATGTGGCACACACGTCAAATAAGACTTGCTTAAGTTGGTGCAACAAGCCTTAAATTTACAATAATGCACTAAATATAAAACTAAACAAATGGAAATGCTTAGGGAACCCTTGCAATGCTTTTAATAAATGTTGAAGGTGCTCAAATGATCTAATGGTATCACATAATAATTTTACTAACTAATGATTAGTTTTATTTGATTTGAGAGTATAATAAGAATGTACCTATGGTAAGAATACAATGATTTTGATAAACACAAAAACCTATAAAAGATCTTGATCAACATCCCACTTCATGATTTCCTTAAGATCTTGACACACTAACCTAAAAATAATTTCCAAGACCTCCTAAGTTCTCATTAGCTCTCCTTAGTGTACCTAATATACTATTGCAAGAACTCTTCTTATAGACAAGGATCAATATGAAAACTTGCTACATAAACTCACTAAGAAAACTTAGTATGAAAACTTACTACGTCTAGTTGTTATTTTTTAAGACGGGTGCTAAAGTTCAACCACTCATCAAGGGATCATTATAACTTTCTAGGAAAATCCATATGCTCTTTGATTTCAATTTAGGTGCTCAACATGGATTAGAATGTAATCCAATACTACATGAAACAAATGCTAAGGATAAAACTTAGTATACCCTAAATGTGGCATCACATTTAAGATATGAAATAAATTCCTATAACAAGTGCTATGACCCTCCAAGCGTGGATTTCCCAAACTAGCAACAAACAACAATCAATCTAGCAAAAACATTTAATTCTATTAACAAGACTCACAACACTCCTCACAACAATATCAACATTACAATGTTGTTAAATGTAAGGTATAAACACACCTTTCTAAAATTGAACCACCCCTATTATCTCCTAGATTGGTTATGAATTCAAATTCCCCTCTAATGAATAAAGTATTAGACCATGAGATAAGGAAATACAAAATATCATGCCAAGTTGTATTGGGTTATCAAGTTCATAAGCATCAAAATAAAATCCTCTAATAATCTCAAGGATTCAAATTTCAAAGCAATCTAGTAGGGATAAGCAAAAATGAGATTATTTTTAAGTCTTTAAGGACTTCAAAGAATGTATAAATCCCCAAAGGTACCCAATGCGTCCAAAACCAACCCAACCCAAGGTTTCTATGAGATATTGATGAAATATAGGAGGTTATGTTTAGACATCTTTATTTCTTTCAGAAAGCTAATATTAGGGCTAAAAAAAGGATTACTTCTTAACCACATGCCTCTTGTCAATGAAATTCAAGCCCCTAACCTTCACATAAAGCACTCTCATTGATTTGATTGAGGGGTCCTCTCCCCTTTCCATGTAAAGTAACCTTTGAGAGTCAATTGAAAGGTTGCTTCTATCTCAACTTCTGTTAAAACCTACAAGCTTTCATGATCTAAATTTTGATCCATTTTTCTTTGCTTTTTAGACTATAAAGGATAAATTTTCATTGGATTGAGAAAGACTTCGCAACCCCCCAAAATGGTTCCGTTTATGAAAAGCCCAAAATCAATCCATCTTCTAAGGGACCAACGTTAGGGGGAGTAAAAAATGATTGGATTATCCTAAACAATTATTTTTTCTTGCATTAATTGCACCAAAGGTTTTCTCATGATGCAACAATCTCCTTATGGGGAAGAGTCCAAAGCCTTCTTTAGGTTCTCCATTTTTTCCCCTTTTAGTACCTAGGAGTTGTTGAGGTTATACTCCTACACTAGTAGTCCATTTGTTGCAATTACACTTGATTTCCCTTTTTTTGCACAAGACATTTTGAAAAAATAATCCATTATGGAGTAGTGATCTATTTCAAAAAGAACTGTTGATGATTCCTAAGAAACAAAAATTCCCTTATAGCTTGCAAATAAAATTTCACTTTCTAAACCCATCATTTCAAAGACACTACTAGAATTAATTGTGCATTGAAGGTTTTCTTCTTGTTTGAGCATTCATTGGTTAAGTGACCAAGCACACAACAATCATATCATCTAAAATGTAGATTTTTCATATTCATGTTCTTGTAGAAAGGAACATGAACTAAAGGATATACAAATATTTTTGGGGAGTGGGATTTCCAACTCCATTCTTATTTTCATGTGAACATATATTGCATGATCAAAGTATGAGGAGGGATCTAACTTGACAAGCTCCCTTAATCCTTTTCCAATTGAAGAAAGCTATTTAAGGCTCCAATATTCTAAAATTAGATCACACAATATACACAATATAACCCATACCTAAATTGTATGAAAAGAAGGGTACCAAAAGAGAAATTTAGAGATCAATTTTTCATAGCAATCCCATTGCCTCTGAACTCAATCAAAGCCTTGCTAATATTGTTCTACTAGAGGGATGGAGAGAAGATAATGATTGCAAAATAGACGTTCGTAAGATTTAAATTTTTTTTTTTTCAACCCAAGCCTTCTTTGACTAAGAAGAGACATCAAATTTTGATATCTACATCTTTTATCAAAAGCCCATTAATGTCTAGTGATAGAGAGGTTCTTGTTTTCTTTCTACAAACAAAACCTAAAGTATTGAGGGGATGCCACCTAAAATTAGCACACGTTGCCCAAATGGATGTAAGGATTGTGAATGTAATTCATGCCATCACTCGCCATTTCCCAATGAAATTGTATTTATCACATATGCCACATTGCTCCTCAACATTTTTTTTCTATAAAAACCACTTTTATATTCACTCCATTTTAAAATATCTAATCATTCTTATTTTATTTATATAAATATAAATAAATAAATAATTTAAACAATTAAATTTAAATTAATTATTATAAAATAAATTATATCATTTTTATGTGCAAACTTCTATTTTCTTAGAATTCTTAATTCAAGACCTAAAATGGCAAATAATACAAGTCCAATACACAACCATAGAGGGAAAAATAGTTCTCTTCCCAATTGTAAGAAAATATACTGTAATTAATTTGAGTTAGATGAGAAAAATCATATATGAAGAGGTACTAACAATCACACATCTAATTTAAACTCCTTGAAGAAAAAGTTGTAACTAGACATGCATAAATTCGTCTTCTGTTAAAAAATGAACTCTAAACTTGCACAAGTTTTATATATCTATATAAAATATACCAGCGCACTTAAACCCAAAACCATGGCGGAGGAATGCAGAAGCGCAAAATAAAGGCAATGGCTACGAAACACCATGTTAACCAAAGGCAATGATCATCATCTTGTTCAAACTGGAAGTAATAATTGCATTGTAAAGCCATTTACATCGAAAATAAAAACAAGGTGGGTTTTAAAGGTTCTGCGCAGCTAAAAATGGCTTGGAGAATACGCAGCGCAGCCCTGTTATGGCGCAATGCATACTCAACCAAATCATCTTCTTCCGCTCACGATACAGTTAAACGCGTTTTGCCTCCAAAATACCGCTTAACATGGGTACAAAATATTTTACAGTTTCGTTTTTTCTTCGCCATCTGTATTTGGCTTATTTGAATACGTGGGTTTTGAGTTTTGAGTGTTTGCGGAAATGACAGGGGCGATTGCTGACAGGGGCGCTGCTGGGGTTAGGTATCGGTGGGGGCGCCTATGTTAGCACTGTCGATGAGGCTACATTTTGGTAGGAAATTAATTGCTTTGTTGAACCGTACTTTTTTCTTTTGCTTTTGGGCCTGCATACGAATAGAAAGTTGTTTGTTATTCAATTTCAATTTCTTCAACACTGTCAAATGTTACTTTTTTCGATCACAGCCTAGTCAGCATGCGTGTTGGGTGTACCAGAGCCTCTTGCAGAAACAATGTGATTTTTTAGTTTTAAAATATATATAGCAGAGCCTTTAAGCTTTCTTAATCCAGATTGTTTAAATAATAAAGCTTGTGGGAGTAAAATTGCGATTGAGAAATTGTTTTCTGAAATGTAGATTCTGAATCTATTCTGTGCATGACGAGATCCCCTTGTAGGAGCGAGAGGATTTTTTGACTTTACAAAATATACAGTAGAGAATTATTAGCTTCTGCAATCCATGATGTTTAAAGAACAAGGATGCTTTTTATTTTTTTGAGAAGATTGTGTACAATAGATTTAGAAAAATGTGGCCCCAAATTGCAAATTTTCTCACCAAAACCCTTTTTCTTTAAATTGAACATTATTCAAAATTTGTACTTATTTGGTTTGTGGACTTTGTGACTGAGCCTTGGTTTGTATAAAATAAATGTAATTCAAAATTTGTACATCTTTTAGTTTGGATATTGACACCTGACTAAACCCAACTCAGAAAACTTACTTGGTTGGAGATAAGTTATTGTTTCACTTAAACTTAAGGTTGGGCTATAGTTGATTTTTTCATAATAGTAATTTTTGATGATTGAGTATTTATGATCATTACTACATGCCTTTTTCTTGATGCTGCCTTTATCTTGGATCGTTATTGGTTTGGTTCAAGTTCATGGTCATAGAACAGAGGCGGTTTATGTTTTCTTTATTAGAAATGCTACGCAACAGTTTTCCTGGCTATTTAAACTTACCTCCTCAAACCTGTATTTTATTCATTCTGGGTGCAAGGATCAGGGATATATGCGTCATTCACTAAGAAAAATCCAGAATTTATTATTTAGAATTGGTTGTGTTTTACACAGTAGGAAAAAAAGCTTGTGTGGGACATGCCTATTGTATGACCTTTCTGGCCACACTCAGGAAAATGCGACGATCACTCTAAATCCTTAAAGCTTCAAATTTCCAGCAACTTATGATTTTTACATCAAAAATTTTAGAAGCACCAAGTTGGAGGGGAAGCAACAAGGTGAAGGCAAGTATTTTGCAGTTGGAAGGCACAAAGATTTTGACTTTTATTTTTTAACCTTTTCAAAATTTGGGCTGGAAAAACAACAGGATATTTTTTGAAAAATATTTGAATTTGAAAAAAAAATTAAAAATCATATTTGGGAACAAGAAAAACAAGATTAAAACAATCTTGTTTTGAAAGGGCTTATCATTCTTCCCAAGTTCTCATATTTTTTCCAAACAAACATTTAATCCATCACCAACATAAATTTCATTTTGTTAGCACTTAACAAAATATAGAAAATGCTTAAATAAAATTAATCTCAGGAGTTGAACAACGCATAGAAAACATGCAAACACATTTTACAGGTTTTCACATGACTTGAAGATCCAAAACCAACTGATATAGATTTAGGTTCACATGGCCACGCAAGACACATCTTGTAGCTTGAACTTGAGTGACACAAGAAATAAAACATCACTTTTTTACCCAAGCTGATTGTCTTCAATTAATCACTGTTGGGGAAACCTATGCCTGCATAGTCAAGGAAAACATCAGGCATACCTTCCAATATGAGATAGCCAAAGCATGCTATATAAATATATCCATCAACAAGATCATAGTTTTAGGACTCGGGCTCAGACTCGGCTTGGCAGCCCAAAATTTTGACTTGGACTTGGGACTCGTCACAGACTCGGCAAAATACTTGGCAAAACAAAAATCACATAATTACACAAAAAAAGAAATAAATGCATTTAGAGAACATAAAAGACTAATTTGACTATCAATTTGTCATAATTCATGTTGGCAGATGGTCAGCGCTCCCCTCAGGATTCTTGACATGGACTAACCGCGTCCCATGGATCCGTTAACTCTGGCGGTTGTATCGGGCATTAGCAGGTCGATCTTTTGGTGCAACAGCAACCGTGGGGCCAACAATTGGTATCAGAGCCAAAGGTGTTGGGTTCAAATCCCCTTGGGTAATGTTGGGGGGGAGATTGTTGGCAAATGGTCAAGGCTCCCCTCGGGATCCATGACATGGATTAACTGCCTCTTGTGGATCCATTAACTCTAGCGGTTGTATCGGGCATTAACAGGTCGATCTTTTGGTGCAACAGCAACTGTGGGGCCAACAATTCAAACATTAGACATGTCATATGATCCTCAAACTCTCAAAATTTGAAATTTCAGCCACTATGTCTATTATGTTCAGGTGCTAGAAGAGTCTAAGCTCAAGACTTGGGAGTTCGAACCTAAGACTCGGGAGTCTTGGATCAAGACTTGGCCAGATTCGTCTCGGGAGTTTGGCTGACTCGGCTCAGCCAGCTCAGAGACTTGGGAGTTTGGAGAGTTTTGCTGAGTACTCGGAGATAATATCAAAATCTACATTCAATTGAAAATCATCTAACACTAGTGTGATTTAGATAGGTAGATGCAGAAAAAGTAATCACAATATTGAACTCAATGAGCACAGGCAAAATCACATTGTCATACAAACAGTGAAGCCGGAACATTGTAGAGTCCAAGCATATACAAATCCATACAGATATGTAACTCTAGGCACATAATCCATCCATCTCGATGGCAATCCACTAGACATCATTGTCAAGTGATAGTAGTAGCAAACTACAACATGAGTCCAAACATATACAAGTATACACATATACATATAAACCCCAAATACATGATCCATACACCTAGATGGCAATGCAAAATAATGTCATCAGCATGTATGGTAAAACATCAAATTTCAAAGCTGATTAATGGAGTAAGGCACAAACACCCGGGGTCTTGCATCACTAAGATGAGGCAAGAGCCGACATAGGTGGGCAATATACTTATAATAAGGGGATTAGTTAGTATTAAGTATTAATTAGGGAGAGTTACATGTAAAGAAGAGTTGCTTTTGTTGGGATGAATCCATATTCTATAGAATATTGTAAAGTTATAAATATGTAAATCAATGGGTGTAAGATTTGTATTGATATGATTGAGTTTTATTAAGTTGAACTCTATGCTTATGTTGCCCATGGCACCCAAGCTGTGACTAATTTAACTAGTTGAAGGTACTCACAAACCCATGGCTTATTTTATATTTTGCTTCTCTTGTCTTCTTACTATTAATTGGCTATAATTGAATGTGTGATTTAAAGTAAGAATAAAGTGCCCATGTAGTTGAGATTGTGGAGTGACGGGTATGATGCAAGTGATGACAACTAACTTGCTTCAATAGAGCCTCCAACAAAGGATATGATGAGAATGATGGGAGAGTGAAAGACATGAAGGAAGAAAGACTTGTGGTGGATTGATTGTAGAATGAAAGGACACACAAGAGCTAATTGCTTGAGCAAGATATTTTGCAAGATCTTCCAAGTTGTGTGTCATTTTGCCATAGACTGTACAAATTTCATAAAACTTGAAGAATTAGATTGTGCAGGTACTCTTTAGCTATAGTGATCTATTTGCAGCAACCATGATATTGATCAAGCCCAAAATAATCAAAGTAGTAAAGGAGCAACCTCTAATGGATACAAAATCCAGAGAACTAGTAATAGATGCTAGAACAATTACAGTGGGGGTAGCTGAATTTGGCATGACACTCAAGGTCGTCAGATTGTGTAATGTTGCAAGTGCAGCAAGTGGGGATATTCTGCTCGAGATTTTCCTATCAATCAGAATAGTTTAAGACTTCTTACATGAATATACAAATACATAAATAGGGCCACTTGTGTTTTGTTAGAAGATTGCAAGACACATCTTGTGAACAACTGTGTTGGTGACAGTAGTAGACTTTGTACAATGTGTTCTCGACATGATTGTAGTTGCTACTACCACATCACTACCTGAGAATAGCCTTGACCAAGAGCAAGTGACTTTACACATTAGGGAAACCCAAGATGCAAAGATTGTAGCCCATAATGGAATCCCCCATTGTTGGACCTAACCTGGTAATTGATTGGATGTTCTTGATGAGGAACCTTGGATGAAAGCCAATTGTTGTGGATACAATGCTTACTAACACCATTATGGATAGAAGCTAAAGTGTGTATGTTTTCTCTGAGGAGTCATGACAGAGGCTTGGGAAGCCAACTGTTTGGCCTCTGGTTTTCTGATTTGTTGTGTGGCATCAAAGTTTTGGGTGAACTTCTGGCATATAAGTACTAATTGGATGACATTCATATTGAACTTAATGGTCATTGGTGCATCATGATTGGCTGATAGTAGCAAATGCAGATCATAATTGGATGAAGAATATGCTCTCCATAGAGATTGAAGGCAAAAGATATGTAATTGACCTCAAATGTTAGTCAACTAGTGACCAGCCGACCTTGTTTAATTGTTTTGATTTAGACTTTAAAGAAGATGACCTTGATCCAGGTGCAATGAGCCAAATGGTGAAGGAGTTTCACTGATGCTTTAAAGTTGAGACAAATTCAAATAGTGGCCTCCTTCATTGGCAGATGGAAGATTACAAGATCTTCTAGTGCATTGTGTGACTACACTTGTATAGAGACCATGTAGATAGAAAGAGAGAATGTGGTTTGAGATGAGTGACAGAAGGTGGCAATGCAAGTTCTTCTAAACCTTCCAGGTCATATTCAACTTATTCTACAGAGTAAATAGATTAAAAGGTTGCCAAACTGAAACTTGATGATAAGCTTTAGGGGTGTTGCCAACATGAAGTACAAATAACTGGCAATTGTAAGAGAGAACTTGGGATCTGAGGACAAATCACATATGATCATGGGAGGTGAAGTACGACCTATTGAAAATGACCTCATAAGAAGGGCTGCTAAAATAATGACCCCTGGACATATGGTTGGTTGTGAAGCCACCACCTGCCGTGCTACTACATACCATACCCTGACCCTCACATGTACTGCCAAATGTCTTTATACAATTGCTGTTTTTCAAATCCCTGTTAATAATACTGTTGCCATTCTTTGAAACCATATTAGTACTATAGATTTTATTCTAGCTAGTTGATTCATCAAAGAATGAAATTACTGATGTGCTGAACAACATTGTTACCTTCCATCATTTGAGCCCAAATAATTTTTGCTTTAGGTCCATCATTGCACTTGATGCTTGTGATCC
Source organism: Sequoiadendron giganteum (assembly GCA_007115665.2). Taxonomy (NCBI): domain Eukaryota; kingdom Viridiplantae; phylum Streptophyta; class Pinopsida; order Cupressales; family Cupressaceae; genus Sequoiadendron; species Sequoiadendron giganteum. The sequence goes on along the minus strand of CM021109.1, from coordinate 533,780,221 downwards.
AAACAAAGCACTGAGATCATCACACACTTGCTTCGAGGTCTTTGAGAAATCATTGTTGTGGAGGTATGCATCTAAAGTCCAAGACCATCAAAGTTATTGCAATTTGATCTTTTGTTGTCCACCTTGGAACCCATCAACATTAGATATGTAGTCCCATTCACAACATCCCACAAATTCTTTTCAATAAGGATCAATTGGAGCTTGACTTTCCAAGTGTGAAAATCTTTACCTTCAAATTTCTCAATGCTGAATTAATAATTTTCCCCCTCAATTAGAACAATGTTGAAGGTGTAAGTTTCCACCAATAATGCACCTTGAAAAGATTCACTTTCACAAATTTACATACATATTAATAGACTAAACTGACTCTTAACAAATATATATATTTTTAATATAAATATTTTAACTAAATATAAATATTAAGGCAACTTTAATCAACATTTATATAAAAAGATTTTCCATTGTCATCAAAATAAAATTTACGGCGATCTTTTCTTTAGTTGATGAACACTCGTGTTTGACGTTTGTTTGCATGCTAGGATTGTGAACTCTGCTTCATCAATTGCCTATCTAAGAATGGGTAGTCGAGCCAAACTCCTTTTCCTGTGTTGGTGTGCACTGTATAGTAGCTTCATAACTGACTGACAAATATTGATTTTGTATGTCAAATGCCATGGGATGAATCTTCCTGGCAATGCATTGACACATAGTAGGATGAACACAATTAGATGTTGCTGTCAAAGCTTGTATTGCTGCGCTCCATTGGCCGATCAATATATTAGTGATTGCTTGTGGTATGCATTGGTCACTACAAAATTGCCATTGGATTTGAAACTAGATTTAGTACAAACCAAATATGGCTTAAATGTAATGTGCACAAAGGAGGGATTTTGCTACATATCAATGGTTGATAATGAATCAGTTTGTGAGCGAGTTGGGCTGAAAAGTATTTGGCAATTTGCAACGAATCAAAACAAGCATTTGGTGATTTCAAGATCTGCGGGGAAGAAAGTAACTCCTTGGATGGTCTCTCTCAGATAAGTTAAGCATTGCTACGACCTTGCGGCCATAGGAGAAGCCCTGCATTTCACCAAGAATGTGATGAAGAATGCCAACATAGTGTAGTCTCAATTGCTTCCAAAATCTCTATCTCCTGTCTTTCAACTTTGCATTCTACTTCCTTTATTGAGCCACCATGAGATCTAAGACAAGTAGTTGAGTTGCACATATAAAAAAGAAAAAACAATGCTCTACACCACCACATGCGAATAGCAAAAAAATGGTGCGCTTCACAAGACTGCTATACTTTTGAGTTTAGAATGAGATTGATGATGAATGAGTGTGCTCTGATACCATTCTGGAATTCAGGCTGCAAATTTTATGCACAAATAATTCTGTACTTCAATTCATTTTGCTCAATAATTCTCACTAATTTATAAGAATTGTATTTTCTATATAATGGTAGAGTTCCTATAACAACTCCCTTACATAGATAATCATGGGATAACAAATAATTATGGGAATAAGCAAACCATAACAAATACTCATGGAATAAATAAACTTGTAACAAACTAACAAATTTTAGCTATGGGAATGATGTAATATTCCTAACACAACCTATATGTATGATGGTTACAAAAAGGGAAGGGGGATCTTATACATTATCATACTCTTCATGTACTATAGCTATTGGATGATAAAGATTTTGGAATTCTGCTTAATTATTCTTTATTTCTCAATAAATTTTAATGATAAATGAAACAATGGAAGCATCCTTTTGTTGACATGTTTTTGGTTTTGTAGCGGATGGTTATTCACAGGAACCAAGTTTGTCAATCCTCTATTCAGCTTATTGGATCCAGAGGATGCTCACCGGTTTGCAATATGGGCAGCAGCTCGTGGTTTGGTTCCAAGGGAAAAGAGGCCAGATCCAGCTATCTTGGAAATTGAAGTGTGGGGAAGAAAGTTTTCAAATCCAATAGGTCTTGCAGCTGGTTTTGACAAAAGTGCAGAGGCCGTGGAAGGTTTACTAGGAATGGGCTTTGGATTTATGGAAGTTGGCTCAGTGACACCAATACCTCAAGAAGGAAATCCAAAGCCTCGCGTGTTCAGGTTGCCAGAGCAGGGGTAAGCATGTATGTTGCTTCAGTGTTCTGTATGACAATGCTTGTTTGTGTGTTAATTCAGTTTTCTTAAATTAATTTGGGATCTGAAATAAGTTGCATATATTGCTGTCAAAATGGCTCTTTGATTTGGCCTCTTAAGACTGAGAGTCTGAGACTGTTTTTGCATATAAGTTGAATGTTATGCAGACTTTCTCACAGGTAATAGCTTTTAAGATGCTATTGCATTAATAGCCTCTAGGACGAGTCTATTATTTTATTTAAGAAATGTACCAGCCAGAGTTAAGCATTCAAAATAACTGCCCGTAGCCACTCCAAATGTGTTCCATTTGGTTACATTTGAAACTCTTTCAGGGAATATTTGTGAATCTCCAGTGTCTATGACTCCATTGTATACCCAAGAAGTCACAATGCTCTTGGTGAGTGTCCAAGTACCCCCTAAATTTGACTATAAGTGAAATCAAAGTCAAGTCTTTGGCAACTTATTGCTGAGTTTCAATACATACTACATTGGTATTCTTCTTCCACTTGTTGAGATGTTCTCAGGTTTGAATTGCATGACTATGCATTATAGTTAATAACATACATAAAAAATACAAATACCTTTAAATTGTCTGTGCATGGGCTATTACAATGGTGTTTACATATATGTGTGTTTATTGAGGGGATTTATTGTGGAATGTGAAATATTCTTTTTCCTGTGAAGTTTTAAATGGTTTTCAAATTTATATTTCCCATTTATCTCTTAAGTTTTTTCTTAGCAGGTGTTATACTCTTGATTCTTTCATTTCATCGAGCAATTATTGAGATTTTGTCATTTGACTTTGGTATTTAATATTGTTAGAGGGAGTTTGTGGCCGTTCAGCCTTCTTTAGATATGCATCTCCTCTGTGGTTCTAAGCTATTTGCTACTTATTACTGTCTTCAATTTTCTTAAGGTTGCACTTCTGCAAAATTTACCAATTATAGTTAAAATCCATAAAAGCTGATCTCGTCTGGGTATATATTGTCATTTTAGGTCCACTAGCAGCAAAGTTCTGTCATCAACTGTACTGAGTAGTTAGGTGATTGACTTTCATAAAGCTTCTTTAATTGCTGGATGAAATTGCACAAAATGCTTTACACTTATTTGACATGACCATCTTAAGTTCATTCAATCTCATAAGCATTACTTGGGCAAAAGAAACTCTTTATAATAGACACATACTTCCAGAATTTTGTCATTTTAAGGTCAATTAGTGGCAAAGCCTAGTACTGGCAGTAGTGATAATTTCCTGCCAAGATATTTGACTCCATTTCAATGCACTTTCAGTAGCTGCATGAAACTGTAAAAGAACTGTTTACATATGTGAGATGACTATGTCAAGGATAAAATATATTGCAAGCAATACTCAAAAGCAAAAAAAAATGTTTGTAATAGACATACTGCCAGGAATTTTCATCATTATGTCCACTAGTAGTAAAGTTCTAGTACTGAGATAGCGAATAATTTCTTGACTAGGATTTTGACTCTGTTTCTAGATAATTTTGACTGTTGCATGCAATTGCATGAAATACTGTACACATGAAATGGCCACATTAAGGCCAAATCATATCTCAGAAGCAATACTTTCAAGCAAATGGATTCTGTTTATAATAAGTACATAATGTGAGAATTTAGGTCCACCAGGGGCAAAGTTGTAGTACCAGCTGTAGTGAATAATTGCCAATGTGGTAGATGCTGTTTTACTGCACCTTTGATTGCTGCATTAAATTGCATGAAATACTTTTCTGGTGAAATGGCCCCATTGAGCTCACTCATAAGCATTAGTCATAACATTAAGCGAAGGAAATAATTTGTTGTGTGCATATACTTTCTGCCTACCTATGTGGTAGACTATGTTCTACAGCAATTTTGATTGCTGCACAAAATTGCACTAAATACTTGTGAAATGGTCAGACTGTGGTCACTTGTAAGCATTACTCAAAATACAAATTACAGAAATATGAAGCATTATAATTTAACATGCATCTGCGTATAACCCACATTTAGGCACCATTAAAATCTGAACTCTGCAAATAAGAAAAACCTTAAAATTTAAAGGAGGCTTGTTGATTGCAAAATGCTACAGCATAAGCATGAAGGGGAACATCTTGAAACCCTGAGGGATAGTGGAAGATGTGATGGATGGTTCCCACTAGATGTTTAATTATATTAATTCCATTTCACCCCTTCCAACTTTGAAGACTTCTATATCTATTTATAAGCTATTGACTAGACTTGAAATATTACATTACCAGTGTTGTTAGAAGATTATGGACTGGAACACCTGATAACTTCTGATATCTGTACTAACCCTCCTGTCTGCAGAGTTATTCTCTGTTCAACTGCTTGACTGACCTATTTGAGTTTTTGAGAGTTTGGTATGGTTTATGCTATTTTGTGTTTCTGATACACACAAGGAATGCAAGATAACAAACTAAATAAGCAAACTGAAATTGTATTGATATCAGATTATTTCTTATAGCAATTACAATCATTTTCATACCCGAAATTGCCCAGCAAAGTTGTTTGCAAAATCTGATAATGTAAATCTGCCTCTGATAATTCCTTTGTGAAGGATGTTTGGCTGGAAGTAATGATTTCTCCACCAATCAGGAACAGCAACCCCAAAGTAGACCTTAATTTGCCCACTATTGAAGCCAAAATCACACCAAACAAGAGGCGATTCACCCCATACCTCAAACGCCCAGCATTTGTGAAAGTACGGCCTAGCTGGAAATGCTCGGTACGACCTGACAGCAGCAATTTTTTCGGCCTGTAATTGATGATTGTACGGCCCAGCTAGGTAGGATCTTCAATGTTATCAACAGCAATGAATGTCTTCAGATTTCATCAATGCGAACTCATCAAACCCTTTTAAAACTTCACCAATTTACTCAATATTGACTACTGGATGTAGTCAATCCAGAATGCAACCTTCAGATGTTATTTCACAACCTCAGGAAGCTGGCGCAATGAGAGATTTCGTTCTCAAAGTCTAAAATGTGCAGGAACCCTGGTTCTCATGTCCCAAAGCAACTCATAAATTTTCCCAGTGTTGAATCGATTGAATTAATGAATTATTTGCTTTTGTTGAAGCTTTTATATTTCCCCCTTGAAAGGCATGATTTCCAAGAGACATTAAAATCATTAAAATATATTTCAAATGTGCTTTTGTTGCACTTTATAATATTTCTCACTTGGATGCCAAAACAATATGCTTTATATTTCACTTTTAAAATATCATTATGACTCCCTTTTAATATAAAGTCAAATAATCATATGATGTACTTTTATAATATCATTATGACTCCCTTTTAATATAAAGTCAAATAATCATATGATGTACTTTTATAATAATTAATTATTATTAAAGGTTACCTTTAATAATAATTAAAATAACATATCTCCTTAATTAAACATCATTTTTCAACTCCGTCTGAACCAGGAGGTCAACTACTGCATCGACTACGCATACAGGGGCCTTGCTAAAAATAGTAACACTGGACTCCATTTACTAGGTGGCTTACTATAAATAGTAAGTGTGCACAATTGAGTCCCATAGGCCAATCCTGAATGATATTGAACTCCGGAGAGGAAAAACAACCTGATATCTGCCACACAGGACCCTCTAACCATCTACATTAGCCTATGAGGGTCAGATAATAGGCTAAACCATCGGGTAATTGAAATGAGCTAAAAAGGGGACATTACAATATCTTACAAGACCCGGGAACTCTGAGAAGTATGATAATAGTTGTTGGTTCCTCAGATCCTCTTACCAATAAAAAGCACTGGTCTTTTATGTATGCTTTTATTTGGAAGTGGGGGGAGTGAACTTGAAGGAGGAGTTTTTCTTTCTTCTCAATAAATGGAAGAATAGCTTGTGGATATCACATACTTACATAGAGGGTGACCTGATTTAGTTAGATATGAGATTGTTAGAAAAAGGTTATTGAAGACTTAAGTTGTAGATGATGAAATGAAATATCTTTCAATTCCATTGTAAAATCAATTATTTACAATTGTAGCAATGAGAGCAGGTCTTAGAACCTCAAGGAAAGTTTTATAAAAAGACTTTTTTCATCTTGTATTCATCTTAAGCAGGAGGTGGATAAACAATTATTGAAGGAGTGGAGGAGGTTTAAATGCATGGATAGTTTTTTTTATCAGTGATTGAGTAAGTCCCTTTTTCTTTATTCACAGTGCAGTCCTAGAAGAATTAAGTTGTTTACTAGAAAACTGTAGAAGCATTCAGAAGTAGTCTTATATGTATTGGTTGACTGCTATATCTTTATCAAAAAGTTTGTTGACTTTATGTCATCACGATCTTTTCCTGTGGATTGTCTCTTGTTCTACTGGTGCCTTAAAATTGTATTTCAGAATCATGCTCAGTAAGGAAATATGGAAGTTATTGAAAAGGAATCATTATAGATGTTTCATAAATTTGTGCTGCCAAATGTTGATATTGAAACATGATCATATCAACCAACATTTTTCCACTGGGCAGTTCTTGAAGTCAAGTTTCATGTATGAATTTATGTATTACTTTTTTTCTTAACAGAAAGAATTAAAACAATAAGAGATGGATGTACTTGCCACAACAGGCTTCTAATTTTTTTCCTTTAGATTATTTTGATGAGGCAAAGGATATTGACGGCATGTACTATATGGAAAGCCTTGAGATACAGAATTTTGTTTGTAAGAGGGAGTTAAATATTGTGAGAATACCAGAGTTGAAAATTATAATATCTTACACAAAATGTAGATGAGTTGTGCCTTGTGATTGTAAGTACTTCCCCACGATCTTGTACTATAACAAATGCCATGAACACTAAGAGATAAGTATTAAGAATTCCAATCCGAGAGAAATTCTAGAGCACGTTTAACACACAAAATAATATTATATTTTCTCTCACATATTCGTTGAATCATCTTACATATTTATAGGAGTTCCATCACTTATATTTTAGGAAGCCTCCTATAACAACTTCCCTATGTAGATGAGTTGTTTTAACAAATCAAACAAACACTCCACAATTAATAATTTTTGTACTAACAATTACAAGAATGATGTAATATTCCCAACACCCCCCATATTGTATCATTCTCCAAATGGGGATAAGTGGACCAACAATACTTGATGACCACGTTTAGTAGTTCATCAAAAATACAAGAGTAGGGACATACTACTCATGACAAGCAATAGTGGAAGTTGCCTCACTACACTTCTTTAGTAGGATTTTATTGGACTTTTACCCAAGGAGAGGGACAAACACATCTGCCCATGGAACCAAGCATTGGGTGTTGAATATTTTGCCATTGATGTCAAAGGTCTGGCATATATTTTGTCATAATTGAATATTTTCCGGAGGTTGTTTGATCATGTCTCCTACATTGATCATGCTCCTCAAACATATATCAATGAGGTGATGGTTTACCATTGTAATTGTAAAGACAACGTTTGAAGAATTTCGGTTTAATAACTTTTAAGGAAGTTTGGAATTCATGAAAACATAGGAGAAGGTACCCACGCCTAGAATATTTTAAGATACTCATGTCCCTTTGCCTTGGCGTTTCATGCAGATAGCCCATGAGCTCCTAATTTGGGCGTATAATTCAGAAGGGCGATCTTTGCATAGAGCTTCATACATGTTGATAGAAGTTGAATAATACGGGGCAAGAATCAGTGATGAAATGCAGTAGCGCATAGATTACAAATAACTTTGTTACTACCATGACCTTCTAGGATTGCCATCGCTTATTGCAAAGGGTGACATGTGGAGTGTTTACATGTGAGACCCCATCGCTAATTTACTCGACTATGCTTGACTAAGAAATCACAATTCTATAAATTGCACCATTTACTTCGAGAGTCAATTCCTTTAAGAATGGAAGATTGCAATACAAAGATGGATACGTTGAATGGATGCCACTATGTAAACTCAAATGAAATGAATCTTTTGATATGCAAATGCAACACAAATGAAACTCTCACACGCACTCCTTGAGCATTTATTGCTCCTCATTCCTGTCGATGGCTTGCATGATGGGCGATGAATTCATTGTCCTCTGACTCTTCCATTTTGGGCGACGACTCTTGTTGACTCCTTTGTTGAGGGCGGCTCCACCTTATTTGGACGTTGGAATAAGTTTGTTTCAGCTTGAATATGAATGATTTCAGAATGGTCGAGCAATAGAGATTATGGGTCGACCATGCATTTTGAATGGATTAGTCTGAGCGTACAGATTAGTGGAGTATTGTTGTTCTTTGGGGCGCTGTTTTACCTGCAAAACTAGTCATTGGCAACTTTGTTTTTCTGTGCATTGGTTATGGAAAATGTCTAAAAGGGGAATTGATTGGCTTTCAAAACGTCGCAAGTTGTTACTAGCGACATAACCCATCTCTATGCTGTTGCGTGAACCTTGTACATGAGGCGTATGAACTTGGTGTGGTTGGTATGAGATTTTTCAGATTTAGACACATCCATTTAACTCATGAATAGTCTCTTTTCTACCTCATGTGGAAATTCTAAAGTTGTTTGGTGCTGATTTCGGAGACGCAAGGGAGTTCTTAGGCTAAATGTGGTCATCCTTAGGGACTTTGACATGTCTCACATCTGTTATGTCTTTTTCAGATTTATGATTGCAAAAATTTATCTTCAGCCGTTTTGATGTTGTGGTAGTGCTCAGTTTATAGTTTATAGAGAATGTGCGTATGGAAGAATATCAATGAACAAAAGAAGACTGAAATTGAGAAAATGAGATTCTGTATTTTTGGCATTATCATGTTAAAAGAGTACAACATTTCAAGTAATGCAAGCATGAGTCATTTGCAAATGAAGTTGAAGTGAAGCATGTATTTCGAGTCACGAACACAGAGTTGCAACTTTGTGAAAATCCTCAGTGGATTGGTGTGCACGTTGGAGTTGGTGCTGTTAGATTTAGGATCAGAAATGAAAGCAATCAGAAAATGCAACTCATAAGACAATGAACACAACAAGATACCCTGGGAAAACCCTCCTACTTGAGGTAGAAAAACCCAGCAAATATATTTCTTATATATTGAAGGAATAAGAGCAGAAATCTGCTTACAACTCAGGCCCAACACAATGCCGAATTTGATACAATGAATAATAGCACCTCTCCTAGATGCAAAGATACAAATGAATATGTTTCTCCTTGAAATCGGTCTGCTGCTACAAGATGATGATCTGCTGCTCAAGTATGAACTTCTTCTAGGAATGCGAATTATGATGAATGAACTTGATGATCAAATGAATGATCATCACCTTGTATTTAAACAAAACTAGGTGACTCTTCATTTGGGTTGGCCTCTTTTAAGAAACAAGGTGACTCTTCATAAAATTATTATATATACCAAGTCCGACTTGCCTTGGTATTATTTATCCATCATTTTTAAATTTGAGAGAAAGATATCTCCCACTGCTATAACATTAACACTCCCTCTTAGCTAGGGAGGTATCTTTCCAGATATCCACGTCACAGAGTCTCTCAACATGACACCCACAATGGCTACACCCATTTGTGGAAAACTCAAAGGTTCATCACGGAGTCTCTCAACATGATGTTGTCATGGAGTCTCTCAACATGACGTCCACCATGGCTACTCCCATGTGTGGAAATAAAAACAAGTACAAGGGTTCATCAACATGACGTCTCATCTTAGTCACAGAGATGAAGAAGGGCTCGCACCTCGTATTTCTCCGTCTCAGAGAAATATACACTACAAGGGCTTTCACGTCATATTTCTCCGTCTCAGAGAAATATACATTACAACAAATCTTCATGATGATGCGACTCCCTTTGGAGCTCCAAGTACTTGCATCAACCTCCTGACCTCCTCGTCCAAGATTGTTTGCAATGCTTGCCTTAGAGGAGCGGTTTCCAATGCACACTTCCGGCAATATTGACTTGCTTGAGTCCAGGACTGTCTTCCTCGACCTCATCCCAGATCACCCTATTCTAAATAGGTTTGTGGAGCTACCAATGCCAAATCCAAATTAACTGTCTTGTGCAATTTTGTTCTTAGCTGCTGAAGAGGTCTTCCAAGGATTTTGCACTTGGCCTTGCAACACTGCAAGCTTCACTTCTTCTTAGTGAGTCACAAAACTCCCTCTTGATCCCTACCTCAGAGATTTCAAAGAAATCCTCTGGAAGTGAACTCCCCTACATTGACCTATCTCAGAACCTTAATCCTTTCCCTGGACAAGCTCTCAACTCGTGCCTTGAATTCTCTGAATTTGATTCCCTTTGAATGTCATTTCCTCCTCTTCAAAGAAATTGATCGACTTTAGAATAAGAAACCTTCTGAATCAACTTTAGAGCTAGGCTCCTTTTGAGATGTCCCTATGTCAATTTTTGCAGTAGAAACATGTTGTGTAGACCTTAATTTGCAATCTCGAGCAAAGTGACCGTACTTGTCACACTTGAAACATTGAATGTGAGAGAGATCCTTCTTCTTTTTTGGTTCTGGGGCAAAATCTGATTCTTTGTATCTATTCCTCTTTCTTCCTTTGCCTCTTTCTCTAGAAGTATGTGTAGCAAGAACTTGATTTTCTACATCATGATAGTTTCGCCCAATTCCTCTTGCTGCCAACTTGGTCTCTTCTTGAATACAATCAGCTCGAAGACGATCAAACTTGGGCAACTTGGATCTCCCACTGATGCTCTGAATAAAGGGTTCCCAAGATTGAGGAAGACCATTTAGTGCCAACATAACAAGATCTCTGTCTGCAATTATATCCCCAATAGCACTCAACTGATCTCTCAAATCAGCAATCTTCATAAAGAATGAGATGACTGAATCATCTTTAGCCATTTTTACATGGTGAAGTTGTTGTCTCAAAGCAAGGGCTCTGCTAGTGTTGTTGAACTCATACAATCCTTTTAGAGTATCAAACATTTCTTTAGCTGTCTTCAACTTGGAGATAATCGGTACTAGGTGATTCATCACAGAGTCTATCATGATCTTTCCAGCCTTCGTGCCATTTTTCTTCCACTGGATTTTCGCAGTATCATCGGAAGGCTCGGTCATATCACTTTCCACGAAATCAAGATTATTCTCCTCTAATGCAATGAATACCCTGGGTTTCCAAGAGTTGAAGTTTGAAGCTTGATCAAGCCTATCTTCTACATTGACACTGCTCACCATCTTCTTTTTCTGCACAAATTCACCTTCAAAGATCTGCCCTTAGGTCAGAAATAATTTGAACCTTAGATCTGCGATACTTCAAGATCTGCCATAGATGAAAAGTTGACTCGACTACTTAAACAAATTTGATCAGATCTTTTCGTAGACCCGCTTTGATACCATGTTAGATTTAGGTTAAAAAATGAAAGCAATCAGAAAATGCAACACATAAGACAATGCACACATAAGACAATTAACACAACAAGATACTTTGGGAAAAGCCTCCTACTCGAGGGAGAAAAACCCAACAAATATATTTCTTATATGTTGAAAGTATAAGAGCAGAAATCTGCTTACAACTCAGGCCCAACACAATGTCGAATATGATACAATGAATAATAGCACCTTTCCTAGATGGAAAGATACAAATGAATATGTTTCTCCTTGAAATCGGTCTGCTGCTACAAAATGATGATCTGCTGCTACAAGATGATGATCTGCTTCTCAAGTATGAACTTCTTCTAGGAATGGGAATTATGATGAATGAACTTGATGATCAAATGAATGATCATCACCTTGTATTTATACAAAACTAGGGACTCTTCATTTGGGTTGGCCTCTTTTATGAAACAAGGCGACTCTTCATAAAATTATTATATATAGCAAGTCCGACTTGCCTTGGTATTATTTATCCATCATTTTTAAATTTGAGAGAAAGATATCTCCCACTGCTATACCATCAACAGGTGCTTCAATTGTTTGAAGTTGGCGCTTCTAGTGAGTTGGTGCTCACTTTTGTAATCTGGAGATTGTAGTCTTTTGGGTTGGTGCCCATTTGAAGTTAATGAAAGGATTAGTACTATCGTGGTTTTTTACCCTCAAAGGGTTTTCCACGTGATATTGGTGTTCTTCTTGTCAAGTGTTTGTTCTTATTGTTTTGATTGCTGATTCTTATGGTTTTAAGTTTTAAAGTTCTAAAATACTGATTCTCCCCCCTTCTCAATATTTTCCGTGTTCTCTTCAATTGGTATCAAAGCGGGGTTCCTTTGGAAAGAGAGCTTAATTGCTTGAAGGTAGATTTTGTCAGCACACATGGCATCTAATGAAGATCTTTCTACAAACAAGGCTTCTCTATTTGATGGTTCTAACTACGCCTTCTGGAGTATACAAATGTGTACTTATTTGATTTCTCTTGGATTTGATATATTGCGAGCTGTGGTAGATGGATATACAACTCCAACAACTCGTCCAACAAATGCAGTTGGAGAAAGAGCTTTTGAAAACAAAGGTAAAGCGATGATTGCTATCCTATGTGGATTGGCAGAATCTGAATTTGTAAAAGTCATGCACTGTGATATAGCTCATGAAATATGGGACAAACTTCAAAAAAACTTATGAAGGAGATGATAAAGTCAAGAAGGAAAAGCTTCAGATGCATAGGAGATAATTTGAGAGTCTTAAGATGCTGGAAGAAGAAAGTGTTGCTGCATATCTACTTTGTGTAGATGAAATTGTTAACACAATCAAAGGCCTAGGAGAGAAGATAGAGGAATCCATAGTTGTTCAGAAGATTTTAAGATCTTTTCCTTTGCGTTTTGATGCAAAGGTATCTGCTATTGAGGAAATGAAAGAACTTGACAAGTTGACAGTAGATGAGTTACATGGTATTCTCACAACCTATGAGATGAGAACAATTCTTGATCAATCATCCAAAAAGGAGGCAGCCTTTAAAGTTTCAAAAAAAGGAAAAGACAAGGAGCTTGCAACTAGTGATAGTTCAGATGAAGATTTAGATATTGAAGAGGCACACTTCATGAGGAAATTGAAGAAGGGTTTAGGAAAATCGAAAATACAAAGGCAAGTTGCCTTTCAAATGCTTCAACTGTGGTAAAGTGGGACACTTTGCATCTAAATGTCCCTATACTAAGAATGAGGACAGCGATATTGAAAAGAAATCAAAACATTTTAAAAAGGGGTATCAAGGTAAGAAGAAGATGTTTAAGAAATCTGCAAAAAGTCTCTACTCAAAAGATCAAAACAGCTCTACAAAAGATAGTGATGAAGAGTTTTCTGATGAATAAATCTTATTTATGGCTGAAGGAGAAAATATGTTTGAGATTGAAGACATAGATGTTGAAGATGAGCAATATGAGGAAGAAGGAGAAGTTGATCTTGAGGCTGAACTTGTTAGTGCATTAAGTGAAATCAAGAAACTCAGAAAAAGAAATCAGAAGTTGAGATTACAACAGCAAGAAGACAATGGATCAAAGGTCAAGTTATCTCAAGCACTTGAAGAAGCTGAAAAGAAGATTGTTGATCTAAAAGTTTAGATTGAAGAAGTTAGAAAAATTGAAGAAGTTAGAAATTTGCTCAAAATGAAGGAAGAAAATTATGAAAGACTTGAAGCTGAAATAGTTTCTCTTAGGAAATTAGACAAATCAATGTTACAGCTGAATAATGAGATGAAAAATCAGAAAAGTTATATATCGTTGGATGAGATCATTAGTTCACAAAAATCTTATGTTGATAAAAGTGGGCTTGGATTTGAAGGTCAAAGTTCCAAAGCTACTGAAACCTCCAAGCCAGCAAAAACAGAAAAGCAAAAGAACAACTTTGATAGCTCAACAAGGTTACAATAAAAAATCAGAAACAACAATTTTAGAAGACCTCCTATTTCAAGGCAAGCTCACATGACCAGGTTTAACAATTCTTTCTTTTATGGGTATTGTTTTACATGCAATTGTTTTAGTCACAAGGGAACAAACTGTAGAGTATATGCAAGAAATGATTTCAGATTTATGAATAGAAATCAAGGATTCTTGAATAGGAACTCTTTTGCTCCTTTGATGAATTACAATGTTATATGCTATAAATGCAATAATTTTGGTCATATTGCAAAAGTTTGTAGATGTGATATAGCAGATTTTTCTAAACAAAGCAAGAAGGTAGAAAATGAGGACAAAGCAAAAGAAGTTACTAAGGCCTGGAAGAAGAAGCAGAAAGAAGCAATTGAATCTATGAGTGTGCAAAAAAGTAAAAACCTTACATGCACAAAATGAGAGAGACAAATGGTACATTGATAGTGGCTGTTCTAGACATATGACAGAAGACAAAAGCAAGTTTCTCATGTTGAAGAAAACAAATGGTGGTGTAGTAAGGTTTCAAGACAATGCATGTGCAAAAAATTCAGATAAAGGCACTCTTATTTTGGATGATGATAAGACCAAAGTTGAATATGTTTTGTATGTTGAAGGGCTAAAACATAATTTATTGAGTGTGAGTCAAATGTGTGACTGTAATGTACCCTAATTGGGAATGCCCTAAATTTGCCCTAATTCCTTAATTTGAATAAACAAAGGGGTTAGAGAATATCTTTCACTTGATTGAGGCCTTGATTGAAGCCTTGTACACAGTTAAGAACCATTTACCATAATCAAACTGATCAGTAGATTATAATCATTTTCCACAATAATACTAATTAGCAGATTACAATAACTAGATATTAATAAACTCAAGGCCAATCATTGATTCAATCACAAAGCATTTTAACATCCTTGGAGGGTTCAATCATAGGAGAGTATGGGAGAATATGACTTGATGGGGTGCCTAGGACCCTTCTACCCTAGGCCCAAGAGTGGATATACCATCCCTCTTGGCCTCATGTGGCCCATGCCATCCATATGAGGTGATCTACCTAGGAGGTGTCTTTTCCATTATCCCCTCATCTCGCCAACCATTTCCCTCTCTCTATGATTTGAGCTCTTGTGCTGATTCCTAATGATGGAGGGGTGAGATTACAATGGGTGCCTTGAAAATGCCATCTCTCCTAAGCCCAAAGGCAGTACCCTCTGTACCCCCTTGGCCTCATGGGGCTCATCTAGTTCCCATCTTGAGGTGGCGTACCTAGGAGAGTGCCCCATCATCGTTCCGCTCTTGTAATCTTAGCAATGTTACCCCAAGTTTTCGGGACGGGGATGGTAGGGGACGGCGGAACGAGTCCCCAAGTTTCCGATTTTTTAGGCCAAATTTGGGGACGGTGGGGGGACAGCTATATAAAATATATAGGGAAACTTTAAATATTCATATGAGAACATGGATAAAGCATGCATATATACATTATGGAAACTTAGCATATAACATTTGTATTAAGAATTCATTGGCAATATAGTTTTTTTTTTCAATTACGATATGAAAATCAAAATAAAAAAAACATGGTACACTGCTGCCGTCCCCTGGCCGTCCCCTGTCCCCGGGATGTTTTGGGGACAGGGATGGGGGGATTTAGACCCGGGGACGCGTCCCCAGGTAACACTGAATTATTTTAGTCCTTTCTATCATGGCTAAAACACTCAAGGCATATGACAACAAATACTAATCATATTTACTGGTATAAGGAAGCAGTTATAATAGGAATGTATCATTAGCATCTTGAATATCCAAATTAATAATCACAATCACTTATATTAAACTATGCTACACCATATAATTGTAAAACAGATCTCATACCACTGATTCAGGAAATCAGACTTTGGTGCACATGCAGATTTATCATTTATTTCCAATTTAGGAGGGGCACTCCTCTATTTTCTTTTATTTAATTTTTCCTGTAGAAGCTCGCTGGTCTGTATATTCTCCCCTTCAATTGATCTATTCTCAATGTTCAAAAGATGTTGTTCCCTTATTTAATGGCTGCTGTATTTCTGAGTGCAGATTATTATTCATTTCTGATTGCTCTGATTTGCCTTAATGCTTAGGAAATATATATTCCAGATTTCTTATTTTTTCTTTCCATTCCATGCTGATTCCCTCGTCATTCTCCAACTCTGATTTCTTTATACCTCAAGGCTGAGTAAAGGGACGCAACTTTCTGAATAGAGGCAACCCTTTGGAAAAGACATCATGTTTTATCAAGGAATGATCACTGCTTTTTAAAACTAATTGTTACCTCTTTGATTACTGCCTGTTAACAAATATAATTGCCGTTCTTTGAAAGTAAATTCATTCTATATTAATCACTGCCTATTATGGCAAATTGCTACACCTTCAAAAAGAACTTCTCCTTAAATATTCACTACCTTCTATAAGTGTGATTAACTTGGGTGCCCAAAAATCATGAGGGTCGGCCAGAAAGTCTATGTTATTCTCCAAAAGTGTGCTGCTAGATATCAGTCAACCAGCATGCATGGAGGGGAGGTCGACTATCTAAAAGAACAATTTAATTAATCTATTTTTTCTTATTTATACTAGTCGACCCCAGATTACTGATGCAATTTTTGGGGGACATGACACTGTCCAAGGGCACACTCTTGTTTTCAACTCTACTAGTTGTGAAGTTAGTAAGGATGGTAGACATATTGCTGAAGCTAGTAGAGCTGCTAATAGTCTTTCTATTCTTGATGACATCAAAAGTGAGAAGTGTTGTTTGAGTTAGGAAGATGAAGGATGGTTATGGCACAGAAGGATGGGACACTTGAACTTTGATAATCTTGTTCAGATCAGCAAAAAGGAAGCAGTAAGAGATATGCCAAAGCTTATAGAACCTTCAGACATCAGTTGTAGAGAATGCCAATTGGGAAAGCAAACTAGGAGTTTCAAGTCAAAAGAATACTCTACTTCAAAGCCTCTTGAGCTGATTCACACCGATTTATGTGGGCCAACCAGAACTAAGAGCATGCAAGGTGAAAAATATTTTTTATGTTATTAATTGATGATTTTTCAAGAATGACTTGGGTTGCATTTTTGAAGGAAAAATCAGAAGCGCTTGAAAAATTTAAGGCATGCCTTAGTGGAGAATGAGATCGGTTTGAAAATCAAATGTCTTCGTTTAGACAAGGGTGGAGAGTTCACCTCAAATGAGTTTGTAGATTTTTGCGAAAAATATGGGATAAAAAAGGCAATTCTCAGCAGCAAGGACACCACAACAAAATGGTGTGGTTGAAAGAAAAAATAGATCAGTCCAAGAAATGGCTTGTAGCATGTTAAATGAGTCAAAGGTGCATGATTCTTTTTGGAGAGAAGCTGTCCATATTTCTGTTTACATTCAAAATCGTGGGCTGATTAGAGCAAAACAAAACAAGACTTCATATGAACTATGGAAAGGTAAGCTTGCTTCAATAAAATATTTCAGAATTTTTGGAAGTCCATGCTATATTAGAAGGGATGAAGATAATCAAGGAAAGTTTGATCCTAGGGCCAATGAAGGAATTTTCTTAGGATATTCTTCTAAAAGTAAGGCTTATAGATGTTATAACAAGAGATTACACAAAGTTGTTGAAAGTGCAAATGTGAAGGTTCATGAAGAAACAAACTTTCAAAACAAGATGCGAGGTGATGAAAGTAGTTGCAAAGAAGATGGAGGGGAAAGTGTTGATCAAGAGACACTTTCAAATGATCAACATGGGACAGCAGAAACAACTCCAGCAAATACACCTACAAAAGATCAAAATGAGATTACTTCAAAGATTTTATTGAAGACTTCATCAAAGTTTGTTCAAAGAAATCATCCAAAAGATCAGATTATACAAGGAGGAAGATCAAGAACCACAAGATGAACTATTAATTATTTTGAAGATGAAGATGTCTCTTTGCTGGCAAAGATTGAGCCTAAAAGTTTTGAAGAAGCAGCTGAAGATAAACAGTGGGTAGCTGCTATGGAAGAAGAGCTTGATAAAATACAAAAAAGTGAAACTTGGGCACTTGTCCCAAGGCCCAAAGACAAGAACTTGATTGGCACCAAGTGGGTGTTTAGAAACAAGTTGAATGAAGATAGTCAAGTGGCGAGGAATAAAGAAAGACTTGTATATAAAGGATATGTACAGGTTGAAGGTATAGATTTTGAAGAAACTTTTGCTGCTGGTGCACATTTGGAAGCTATTATAATGCTCTTAGCTTTTGTTAGTTTCAAAGATTTCAAGATTTATCAAATGGATGTAAAATCAGCTTTTCTAAATGGTAACTTGGATGAAGAAGTGTACATAGAACAGCTAGATGGGTTCATCATTTCAGAAGATTAGAACTATGTGTGCAAGTTAAAAAAGACACTCTATGGGCTGAAGCAAGCTCCATGTGCATGGTATGCTAGATTGGACAGATATTTGTAGCAGCAAGGTTTTAGAAGAGGGATAGTGGACAACAATCTCTATGTCAAGGAAGAAGGTAATTATATGTTGATTGTTGTAGTTTATGTTGATGATCTTATCTTTGGAAGCGATAGTGAGAAGATGTGTCAAGTTTTTGCCACAAACATGCAAAAGGAGTTCAAAATGTCCATGCTTGGTGAGTTGTGTCATTCTTTCTTGGTTTGCAAATTTATCAATCAAATAGAGGCATATTCATATCTCAAACAAAGTATATTAAAGAGATGTTGAAAAAGTTTAGAATGGAGGATTGCAATCCTGTAAATACTCCTATGGTGACAAGATGCAAGTTGAGTAAAAATGATGAGTCCTCAGATGCTAACCAAACTTTGTACAGGTCTATGATAGGAAGTTTGTTGTATATAACAGCTATTAGACCTGACATTATGCAAGCAATTGGTTATGTAGCTAGATTTCAGGCTACTGCAAAAGACACACATGTTCATGCAGTTAAGAGGATCTTCAAATATCTCAAGGGTACTATGGACTATGGGTTGTGGTATCCAAAAGGCAAAGATTTCACTCTCACAACTTATACAGATGCAGATTGGGGTGGATGTGTTCATGATAGAAAGAGCACAAGCGAAGTTGCATTTTTTCTAGGAGATTGTCTTGTATCTTGGTTGAACAAAAATTAAGCTTCTATTTTGTTATCTACAGCTGAAGCGAAGTATATTGCAGCAGTGTCTTGTTGCACACAAGTCCTATGGATGAAGCAAACCTTGAAGGACATAAAGGTAGAGTATGAGCATCCTATTTTTATCTTTTGTGATAACATGAGTGCCATTAATATCTCAAAATCATGTTATGCACTCCAGGGCTAAACATATTCCTATCAAGTATCATTTTTTGAGAGAATGAGTTAGTTATTAGCAAGTTAAGTTGGAATATGTCACTACTAAAGAACAAATTGTAGATATATTTACTAAGCCTCTACCAAATGAAATATTTGAATACTTGCAGAAGAAGTTGGGAGTGATTTCACTCCATCTTTGAGAAGTTGTTTAGACTCAAGGGGAGCTTTCATTGTCACATTTTATCAACCCCGTTTCAGTTATGTAGTTTGTTTAGTTTTTCATTGATGTCAAAGGGGGAGTAGTGTGTCAGGAGGAGCAGTACTGGTTTCTGAAGGTGTTGCCATCAATGACAAAGGGGGAGATTGTTGAATATTTTGTCATTGATGTCAAAGGATTGGCATATATTTTTTCATTGTTGAATATTTTCTTGAGGTTGCTTGATCATGTCTCCTACATTGATCATGCTCCTTAGACGTATATCAATGTGGTGATGGTTTACCATTGTAATTGTAAAGCCAATGTTCGAAGAATTTCGACATAATAACTTTTAAGGAAGTTTGGAATTCATGAAAATATAGAAGGTACTCACTCCTAGAATATTTTAAGATACTCACGTCCGTCTTGGCGTTTCATTCAAATAGCCCATGAGCTCCTAATCTGGGCGTATAATTCAGAAGAATGGTCTTTGCATAGAGCTTCAAACACGTTGATAGAAGTTGAATAATATGGGACAAGGACCAGTGATGAAATTATTAGAATAATATTTTATTACGTCATTTTTATAATAATTTGTAACTAATTATATAGTTACAATCGGCTATGCCTAATTGTGTTGGTTATTTACCAACCTCACATTGTATTTATTCTTGCTTCCCTGTGAATACGATTTGCTCGATTGCTCTTATTAATTCTTCATGGTATTAGAGCATTCTAATTCTGAGCCTATGCTTTTTCGGGAGGTTTAACAAAAAAATGATTGGAGGATTGGTTGTTGGCAGAGTCGACATTTCAGAAGGATGATCATTGCTTGCCGAGATCGCATATGAAGAAGTATCGCTGAGATCGTGTATGGAGGAACGAAATTCAAATCGCGACATCTTCGTGCTCTTTGAAAATTGATCACTGTGAAAAGTCTTGTTCCAATTTCTTTTGAAAGAGCGAGCATTGGCGTTTGTGGAGAAAAATCAAGTCGGGAAGAGTGCTACTGGAGAGTTACTCTGAAAGAAACGACGACAAGAGAAAAATACGTCAAGTGCAGATTATTCAGTGAGATCATTTCCAATGGAAGCAGATTCTTGTATTGACATGATTCAAATGGGAATTTTTCCGGAAACAATTTGGAAGTGAAGTGTGTGTCATCTGTAACCGTGACGGGAAAAAAAAGAAAAATCTTGAGTTTGTGAAAAGGTCTGAATGTGTACAAACCAAGCATCGGATCTGGCGCTAGAGCAAAGTATATTTTTGGAAGTGGCAATCGGTGATTTCAAATTATTGAAAGGTGCATTTTTTCTTCACATTGTTTCTTTTAACGAAAAGAAGTAGAAGTTCTTGCTGAATTCAAAATTTGAAACTTGGAGCATCTATTGTTTATCTTTTCTGAGAGACAAATATATAGTTTTGACTTCTGAGTCATTGTCTCTGCATTTAAGTTTCAAAAAACATTTCAGAGCATTTATTTTCTGAAAGTCACAAATAGAAGTTCTGTGTTAGACGGAGTTATAAGGATAAGTCAAATAAAACCATAATGGCTTCTAGTGCACCTAAATTTCTCTTGCCTGATTCTCAACTCCTGAAGGGTGAAAAATATGCTGCCTGGAAAACCAAAGTCCAAATGCAATTAGAGTTTGAAGACCTTTGGGAAATTGTCTCGGGAAATAAAACCAAACTAGCAACAACCAGTGATGGGCAAAATAAGTTTGATAAGGCCAACCAAAAAGCCAAGTTAATCATCCTTTTTGTGTGTCAGATGAGGTTCAACCTCACATTCACACTGCAGCCTCTGCAAAAGATGCCTGGGACTGCCTCAAAACTGTCTATGAGGCTAAAAACAAAAACCAAATCCTTCATTTGCAACGTCAGTTACATTGTCTCCAAATGCAAAATGGTGAGAAGGTAGAAAATTTCTTTAGAAGAGTTGCTGAATTGAGAACTACACTTCAGGCGTTAGGGGAAGAAGTCACAGATGACTCTCTTGTACCAATAGTCTTGAGAGCATTGCCCCCTTCGTTTAGAGTGTTTGTAACATGTTTAAATGTGGCACATAAAACACCCTCATTTGAAGAACTGGTCAACTTGCTTCAACAGGAAGAAGCAATGTTTGGTGAGACCGATACTCAAGACAATTAGGCCCTTGCAGCAAAACAAAAGGGAAAACAACTTGATCGTCGAAGTGGTCCATCGGGACGGTCAAATCAAAATCAAGACAACTCTTCCAAAAAGAAAAAGAAATGCCTCATTTGTGATAAAAAGGGTCATGAACTCAAAGAATGCTGGTATAATTCCTATGCCAATAGTGAATCGAGTAGCAAAAAGCCACATAAATCTTTCCAAGAGGATAAGAAGAAAAATCCACAATGGCAGAAAAAGCCCAACAAACAACAAGGGAATGTTGCATCCACATGTAATTTAGATGAAGAAGATTTTCTGTATGCTGCAGAAACAAAGGCTGCCACTTCTAACAATTTAGTTTGGTATGTTGATTCTGCTGCATCTAGGCATATGACAGGGGAACAAAATTGGTTTTGTACCTTAACTCCATCCACCTCCTATGGGCATGTTTCTTTGGGTGATGACACCTCATATAAATTTCAAGGATTTGGTGATATTTCACTTCCATTGAGAACTCATACATGTCAACTTACAAAGGTTCTGTATGTACCAAGGCTCACTAAGAACCTACTTTCAATAAATCAATTGGTTGAGCACAATCTGTAGGTTGAATTTGATCAACTCAATGGCGAGAAACTTTGTCTTCTCAAAGACAAGACTCGCAATGGGGCAGTTGTAGCTCGTGCTTCAGGGGCAGGCAAGATGTTTCAAATGAAGATCAAGCCCTTGTAGTCAAAACCAATTCGTCTAGAGCTCTTTGGCATAGAAGATTTGGCCACCTCAACATTGGTTATCTTCTTGCATTGAGTAAGAGAAAGATGGTAAGAGGACTTTCTCCCATTTAGAAATTAGAAGTTATTTGCTCACATTGTCTTTCTGGGAAATAACATAGGGCTCCTTTTCCTGTTGCACAAAACTGAGCCTCTAGTTCCTTAGAATTGGTTCACACCGATCTCTGCGGACCTATGCCTTGTAGTCATCAGAATGCCCAGTATTTTCTTCTCTTTGTGGATGATTATACAAGAAAAATGTGGGTCTATTGTTTGGCTCACAAGCATGAATCTTTGGAGAAATTCAAAGAGTTCAAAGCTCTTGCAAAACAATCATCTGGTTAGTCTCTTAGAGCCCTTCGCTGAGATCGAGGGGGGGAGTTCACAAGTACAGATTTTGGAGTTTACTTGCAAAAACATGGCATACAAAGACAGTTGACCATTGCCCATACGCCGCAACAGAATGGTGTTGTAGAAAGGCATAATCGTACTAATATTGAAATGGTGTGATGCAGATCTTGCTCCTACATTCTGGCCTGAAGTAGTTCACACAACAGTGCATTTGTTGAATCGAGCACCCACCAAAGTGCTTGATAGTATCACACCAGAAGAAGCTTGGATTGGAAAAAAGTCCTCTATTTCACATTTTAGAGTGTTTGGATGTATTGCCTTCATGCATGTCCCTAAGGTTCAAAGAGCAAAATTGGATGATAAGTCTATCAAGTGCATCTTTCTTGGATACAGTTCAAAATCAAAGGGATATCGGCTCATGGATACAGTCAAAAGAAGGTGTACATTAGCAGGGATGTTGTCTTTGATGAGGAATTTGGGAGCAGCTCCTCTTCCTCTCCATCACTTGTATGTTGCCAAGCACCACAATTAGTTGGACCTACTGATGAGGACATTTCAGCAAAGTAGGAGGCTGATGCAGAGAAGGAAGTTGATGAAGGCACTTCAGATGACATTTTGTTTCCCTTGGATGAGTTTCTGCCTCTCACTCCTCCATCCTCATCTTCTGTGCACAAGAAGATTCCTAAGTGGTATTATACCACCATCAAGGATGCAAAAGATGATGTCGTTGTTAATACATCTTTTTGTGGGCCTAAGACTCACAACAAGTCTTGTGAAGAAGTGAATATGGCCCTTATGTGTATAGTTCTGCAGAGTTCCGAGCCTGAAATAGTGTAGCAAGCTCTTGAGTCACCACCTTGGAAAGATGCTATGGATGTTGAATATCAGGCACTTCTGAGGAACAATGCATGGGAACTTGTTGATCTTCCACCAGGGAAGAAGGCTATTGGTTGCAAATGGGTTTTCCAAATCAAATACAAGGCAGGTGGTAGCATTGGCAAGTATAAGGCCCGACTTGTAGCTAAGGGCTATGCACAAAAGGAAGGCATTGATTATGATGAGACCTTCGCCCCTACAACAAAGATCAAGACTATCTGTATGCTATTGGCTATGGCAGTGCAGTTTGTGTGGAAAGTTCACCAGATGGATGTTAAGAGTGCCTTCCTTAATGGAGATCTCATGCAAGAAGTCTATATGACTGAACTAGAGGGATACACAACACCTAGGTAACAACACAAAGTATGCAAACTCATCAAATCCCTCTATGGTCTTAAACAGGCTCCAAGGGCCTGGTATATCAAGATCGATGAGCATCTCCTTAACCATGGATTCATCAAGAATCCATATGATCCCAATCTCCCCCTCAAAGAGCAAGGAGGGGAGATCGTCATTTTGGTTGTTTATGTCGATGATTTGGTCATCACAGGGAGTTATCTGTAGACGATTGATGCAACAAAGAGTGATCTCAAATGGTTGTTCGACATGATAGATCTCGGGCTACTGCATTATTGTCTTGGACTTGAGGTGTGGCAAAAGAAGAATCAGATATATGTTTCTCAGATGAAGTATGCCAAGACATTGCTCGAGAGATTTCACATGGAAGATTGCAAACTTATGTTGACCCCCATGAAGACCAGTTTGGAACTTTCCCGCCACAATCCATCTGCTCAGGTGAATGCTACTCTTTATCACCAGTTGATTGGGAGTGTTGATGTTATAGCAGTGGGAGATATCTTTCTCTCAAATTTAAAAATGATGGATAAATAATACCAAGGCAAGTCGGACTTGCTATATATAATAATTTTATGAAGAGTCGACTTGTTTCTTAAAAGAGGCCAACCCAAATGAAGAGTCACCTAGTTTTGTATAAATACAAGGTGATGATCATTGATTTGATCATCAAGTTCATTCATCATAATTCCCATTCCTAGAAGTTCATACTTGAGCAGCAAATAATCATCTTGTAGCAGCAGATCATCATTTTGTAGCAGCTGACCGATTTCAAGGAGAAACATATTCATTTGTATCTTTGCATCTAGGAGACGTGCTATTATTCATTGTATCAAATTCGGCATTGTGTTGAGCTTGAGTTGTAAGCAGATTTTTGTTTTTATTCCTTCAATATATAAGAGATATATTTGCTGGGTTTTTTTCTCCCTCGAGTAGGAGGGTTTTCCCAGGGTATCTTGTTGTGTTCATTGTCTTATGTGTTGCTTTTTCTGATTGCTTTCATTTTTGATCCTCAATCTAATATGGTATCAGAGCGGGTCTAAGAAAAGATCCGGTCAGATTTGTTTAAGTAGTCAAGTCAACTTTTCATCTATGGCAGATCTTGAAGTATCGCAGATCTAAGGTTCAAATTATTTTTGACCTAAGGGCAAATCTTTGAAGGTGAATTTGTGCGGAAAAAGAAGATGGTGAGTGGTGTCAAGGTAGAAGATAGGCTTGATGGAGCTTCAAACGTCAACTCTTGGAAACCCAGAGTACTCATTGCATTAGAGGAGAATGATCTTCTTGATTTCGTGGAAAGTGATATGCCCGAGCCTTCCGATGATACTGAAAAAATCCAGTGGAAGAAAAATGGCACGAAGGCTAGAAGGATCATGATAGACTCTGTGATGAATCACCTAGTACCGATCATCTCCAAGTTGAAGACAGCTAAAGAAATGTTTGATACTCTAAAAGGATTGTATGAGATCAACAACACCAACAGAGCCCTTGCTTTGAGACAACAACTTCACCATGTAAAAATGGCTAAAGATGATTCAGTCATCCCATTCTTTATGAAGATTGCTGATTTGAGAGATCAGTTATTGGGGATATAATTGCAGACAAAGATCTTGTTATGTTGGCACTAAATGGTCTTCCTCAATCTTGGGAACCCTTTATTCAAAGCATCAGTGGGAGATCCAAGTTGCCCAAGTTTGATTGTCTTTGAGCTGATTGTATTCAAGAAGAGTCCAGGTTGGCAGCAATAGGAATTGGGCAAAACTATCATGATGTAGAAAATCAAGTTCCTTCTACACATACTTCTAGAGAAAGAGGCAAAGGAAGAAAGAGGAATAGAGACAAAGAATCAGATTCTGCCCCAGAACTGAAGAAGTAGAAGGATCTTTCTCACATTCATTGTTTCAAGTGTGACAAGTACGGTCACTTTGCTCGAGAGTGCAAATTAAGGTCTACACAACATGTTTCTACTACGGAAATTGACATAGGGACATCTCAGAAAGAGCCTAGCTCTAAAGTTGATTTAGAAGGTTTCTTATTGTAAAGTCGATCAATTTCTTCGAAGAGGAGGAAATGACATTCAGAGGGAGTCAAATTCAGAGAATTCAAGGCACGAGTTGAGAGCTTGTCCATGAAAAGGATTAAGGTTCTGAGATAGGTCAATGGAGGGGAGTTCACTTCCAGAGGATTTCTTTGAAATCTCTGAGGCAGGGATCAAGAGGGAGTTCTATGACTCACTAAGAAGAAGTGAAGCTTGCAGTGTTGCAAGGCCAAGTGCAAAATCCTTGGAAGACCTCTTCAGTAGTTGAGAACAGAATTGCACAAGACAGTTAATTTGGATTTGACATTGGTAGATCCGCAAACCTATTTAGAATAGGGTGATCTGGGATGAGGTCGAGGAGGACAGTCCTGGACTCGATCAAGTCAATAGTGCTAGAAGTGTGCATTGGAAACCGCTCCTCTAAGGCAAGCATTGCAGAGAATCTTGGAGGAGGAGGTCAGGAGGTTGATTTAAGTACTTGGAGCTCCAAAGGGAGTCACATCATCATGAAGATTTGTTGTAATGTATATTTCTTTGAGATGGAGAAATATGAGGTGAAAGCCCTTGTAGTATATATTTCTCTGAGACGGAGAAATATGAGGTGAAAGCCCTTATAGTGTATATTTCTTTGAGACGGAGAAATATAAGGTGAAAGCCCTTGTAGTGCATATTTCTCTAAGACGGAGAAATATGAGGTGAAAGCCGTTGTAGTGTATATTTCTTTGAGATGGAGAAATATGTGGTGAAAGCCGTTGTAGTGTATATTTCTCTGAGATGGAGAAATATGAGGTGCAAGCCTTTCTTCATCTCTGTGACTGAGATGAGACGTCATGTTGAGAGACTCCATGACGACATCACATTGAGAGACTCTGTGATGAACCCTTGTACTTGTGTTGATTTCCACATATGGGAGTAGCCATGGTGGACGTCATGTTGAGAGACTCCATGATGACATCACGTTGAGAGACTCCGTGATGAACCTTTGAGTTTTCCCAAATGGGTGTAGGCATTGTGGGCGTCATGTTGAGAGACTGCATGACGTGGATATCTGGAAAAATACCTCCCTAGCTAAGAGGGAGTGTTGATGTTATAGCAGTGGGAGATATCTTTCTCTGAAATTTAAAAATGATGGATAAATAATACCAAGGCAAGTCAGACTTGCTATATATACTAATTTTATGAAAAGTCACCTTGTTTCTTAAAAGAGGCCAACCCAAATGAAGAGTCACCTAGTTTTGTATAAATACAAGGTGATGGTCATTCATTTGATCATCAAGTTCGTTCATCATAATTCGCATTCCTAGAAGAAGTTCATACTTGAGCAGTAGATCATCATCTTGTAGCAGCAAATCATCATTTTGTAGCACTAGATTGATTTCAAGGAGAAACATATTCATTTGTATCTTTGCATCTAGGAGAGGTGCTATTATTCATTGTATCAAATTCGGCATTGTGTTGAGCCTGAGTTGTAAGCAGATTTCTGCTTTTATTCCTTCAATATATAAGAGATATATTTGCTGGGTTTTTTCTCCCTCGAGTAGGAGGGTTTTCCCAGGGTATCTTGTTGTGTTCATTGTCTTATGTGTTGCATTTTCTTATTGCTTTCATTTCTGATCCTAAATCTAACAGGGAGTCTCATCTATCTGACCTATACCAGGCCGGATATCAATTTTGTTGTCAGTTATCTTTCTAGGTTTATGCATGAACCTAAGGTTGTTCATTGAAAGGCACCAAAGAGGGTTCTGAGATACATCCGTGGTACAGTGGCATATGGCCTAGAGTATAAGTAGATACACGGATGCGAACTATGCAAGTTCAGTGGATGATAGGAAGTCTACTTCAGGCTTCATTTTCTTTTAGGGATCTGGTTCGATTTCTTGGTGGAGCAAAAAGCAAACCACTGTTGCTCGCTCTTCCACAGAGGCAAAATATCGCGCTGCAGGGGGGGGTTGTCTGTGAGGTGATATGGCTATGTGACATTTTGACAAGTATGGGTGTTCCTGATACAGGTCCTACCACTTTAGACTGTGACAATCAGAGTGTGCTGAAGCTTGGTTGCAATCCAGTTTTTCATGAGCGTAACAACAAAATATACAGCTCCAGTTTTGTTTGACTCAAGAGCAGCATGCATACATGTTTACCAAGTCACTTGCAGCTGTAAAGTTCGAGGCTTTCCGAACTTTCATGCTTTGGTCTCTTGGGCATATGATGTAATAAGGGGGGGTGTTAGAATAATATTTTATTACATCATTTTTATAATAATTTGTAACTAATTATATAGTTACAATCGGGTATGCCCGATTGTGCTAGTTATTTACCAACCTCACATTGTATTTATTCTTGCTTCCTCGTGAATATAATTCGCTCGATTGCTCTCATTAATTCTTCTGAAATGTATTAGCGCACCGATTATAGATCACTTTGTTACTATCATGACCTTCTAGGATTGTTGGCCCTTATTGTAAAGGGTGACATGTGGAGTGTTTACATGTGAGGCCCCATTGCTAAGATACTCGACTATGCCCAATTAAGAAATCATGATTCTATAAAGCGCGCCATTTACATTAAGAGTCAATTCCTTTAAGAATGGAAGATAGAAATAAAAAGATGAATATGTTGAGTGGATGCCGCTATGTAAACTCAAATGAAATGAATCTTTTTGTATGCAAATGCAACGCAAATGAAACTCTCACACGCACTCCTTGAGCATTTATTGCTCGTCATTCCTATCGACGACTTGCATGATGGGCGATGAATTCACTACCCTCTGACTCTTCCATTTTGGGCGATGGCTCCTGTCGACTCCTTTGTTGAGGGTGGCTCATTTATTTTATTCTTTTTCGTGATTATTTAGACTCGTCAGTAGTGGTGGCTCCACCTTATTTGGACGTTGGAATAAGTTTGTTTCAGCTTGAATATGAATGATTTCAGAATGGTTGAGCATTAGAGATTGTGGGTCGATCATGCATTTTGAATGGCCTAGTCTGAGTGTACAAATTAGTGGAGTATTGCTCTTCTTTGGGGCGCTGTTTTACCTACAAAACTAGTCATCGCCAACTTGTTTTTCTGTGCATTGGTTATGGAAAATGTCTGAAAGGGGAATTGACTGGCTTTCAAAAGTCGTAGGTTGTTACTAGCGACATAACCCATCTCTATGCTGTTGCGTGAACCTTGTATAGGAGGTGTATGAACTTGGTGTGGTTGGTATGAGATTTTCAGATTTAGACGCATCTATTTAACTCATTAATAGTCTCTTTTCTACCGTGCATGAAATTTCTGAAGTTGTTTGGTGCTGATTTGGGAGATGCAAGGGAGTTCTCAGGCTAAACGTGGTCATCCTTGGGGACTTTGACATGTCTTACATCTGTTGTTATGTCTTTTTCAGATTTATGATTGCAAAAATTTATCTTCAGCCGTTTTGATGTTGTGGTAGTGCTCAGTTTGTAATTTATAGAGAATGTGCATATGGAAGAATATGAATGAACAAAAGAAGACTGAAAGTGAGAAAATCAGATTCATGTATTTTTGGCATTAGCATGTTATGAAAGGAGTACAACGTTTCAAGTAATGCAAGCATGAGTCATTTGCAAATGGAGTTGAAGTGAAGCATGTATTTCGAGTCAAGAACATAGAATTGCAGCCTTGTGAAAATCCTCAGTGGGTTGGTGCTCACGTTGGAGTTGGTGCTTCCAATGAGTTGGTGCTCACTTTTGTAATCAGGAGATTGTAGTCTCTTGGGTTGGTGCCCATTTGAAGTTAATGAAAGGATTAGTTCTGCTGTGGTTTTTTACTTGAAAGGGTTTTGCACGTGATATCGGTGTTCTTCTTGTCAAGTGTTTGTTCTTACTGTTTTGATTGCTGATTCTTATGGTTTTAAGTTTCAAAGTTCTAAAATATTGATTCACGCCACACCCCCCCCTCTCAATATTTTCAGTGTGCTCTTCATTGGGACTAACAAATCTATCCAAGGTCTCACAACAAGTTTGGATAGGGAAAAACACATCTATTTAACATTAAAGTTGTGGATAGAGACACACACATCTACTCACAACAATTACGATTGGTGACACACATCCAATTATAATTACTTGAAACAAATGTGACTGGGGACAAACACATTTAATCGTAAACAACCAACAAATGTGATTGGGGACATTCACATCCAATCACAACGTAAAAACATTGAGAGCTAAGTTTTTGTTGTTATGTATGCAATGATTGTTGTAGATCACTGCCACCTTGATAACAAACAATATGAGACAGTTACTGCTGCCACCTGGAAACCGATCTTGGCTATTGCCACTTTGGAACAAATAGTTTTGTCACTGATACAATTTTGTGGCCACGTTGCTAGTGACTGATGAGAGGACGCTGATTGTCGTCCAACCTCCTATGCTTCCGACCTCCAGTGGATCTGTTACTTAGCGAATTTTGTGGTGAAGTTTAGTTTTAGAATGCCCCTGTCAAGATGGACATCACATACAAGCAATAGTGCATCCAATAACAATTGAGGCAATTTTTTTTTTTAATAATTTTTTGACACTTTTGCATTTTGACACAACAATTAACAACTTTTGAAAATGGACCCTATTCGAAACAAAATAATACAACTTGATTTTTAGACTATGACACAAAATACCTCCATATAAACTAATTATACATTTTAAGATACTCAATCTACAATCATAGATTTTAAAAAACAACCTAAATAAAATAAAATTACTAATTTAAATGACTCGACTGAGTGTCTTGATTGATGCAAATGGACTCATTATAGGCCACCTTCAGTTGTTCTACTTTGTATCACTCTCAAATATATTACCACCGTGTCCTTTTTGCTGCAATAAATCCTATCTCCATGCTCACCACACTTTCTATTACATTCTCACCTCACACATCATTATATCCCCAAAACAACCCTCCTAAAATAAATCACCTTGCTGATATTAGCAGTCAAAACACAAAATCTATACTGAATATTTGCATTGATAATGTTCTTTATCTCTTCTTCCTTATGATTTGGAATAATAAACTTAATTACACCATTTTCATCTGGGCTTTAATCTGTTCTAGCTTATACACTTTAGGAGGGAGGTTAAAGTGACTGTTGTATTTCCTTCCACTGTTGTCCAGATCTACAATAGACTGTGCTTTCATGTAAATCACCAGCGAATTCTCGAATGCATAAACTTAGACATCATCATGACTCAGGCCAGGCATGTCCACCCATAGAAGCAGAGCATCTTTGTCTTTGACAATGTCACACAACTTCCTCTTATCAAAATTTTGATTTTCCTAAGATGCCACCATAAAAGAGTTATTGAAAAAATCATCCACGCCCAAAGCCAGAACCCTCAACAGATACAAGGGAATGTTAAAAATTCAGGAAAATCCTTGTGATAAACTTCTACACCCTGGTAAGTTTTTTCAGTAGCTCGATTCAAAGAGTGCAGCATGATTCAAGTCAATCACGTCATGCCATCACGCCATCATTTCTGAAGATTTCGAATCAATTGAATTCTCCACATTGTTGATGGAATTATCGATGTAAATTTGTGTATTAGCCTTTGGCTTCTCTTTCCATTAAAGATTTTTCTTGCTTTGTCTTCCTTACCGAATGGTCTACTGTGAATTTTTCTCAAGTTCACAGCTTTTGAATAAATGGAATTCACACTGCTGATAGAAGATTGCCTTGCTGATCTTGGGACCTGTGAGCTTCTATATAATAAAAACTAAACATAGGCAGATGAAGGTCATGTGGATGATGTACCTGTTTTCTTCACCCTCCATAGTAGTAATCATAGTAACAGCCACATCTTGCCATTTTAAGATATTCAATCAAATACTTAAAGATGTACAGGTCCACAAATAGATGCAATTTATACCAGAGTGCTTTCCATACAGCTTGGTATGCATGTACACCGGTCCTGTACAATATACTTTGCAAGTCTTGCTTCAATTTCCTTTCTCTGTGTTTTGCGGCACTCTGTCTCTCCTATTCTGCTCTGATACCATATTAAGAGTCCCAATCCAAGAGAGAATTCTAGAGCACATTTAACACACAAAATAATATTATACTTTATCTCACATTCGTTCAATCATATTATGTATTTATAGGAGTTCCATCTCCTATATTCTAGGAACCTCCTATAACAACTCCCCTATGTAGATGAGTTGTTTTAACTGTTGATGTTTATAGCATTGGGAGATATTTTCTCCTAGATAAAATAAAATAAAAATGAAATAATGCTCAAGGCAGGTCGGCCTTTTGGTGTACAAAAAATATTTTTAAATTTTCTATTTTTTATTGGAGGCCGACTTAGAGAAGAAGTCGCCTAGATTTGTATATATACAAGGTGAAGATCTTTCATTTAGACATCAATTTATTCTCAATTCAATTCGCACTTTCAAGAAGAAGTTCACACTTTAGCAGCAGATCGATTTCAAGGAGAAAACATATTCGATTGTATCTTTGCATCTAGGAGAGGTGCTGTTATTCATTGTATCAAATTCGGCCCTGTGTTGGGCCTGAGGTGTAAGCAGATTTCTGCTCTTCTTCATTCAATATATAAGAGATATATTTTGCTCGGTTTTTCTCCCTCTCGAGGAGGGTTTTCCCAGGGTAACTTGCTGTGTTCTTTGCTTAGTATGTTGTATTTCTGCTTATTTACATTTCTGGTCTAAAACTAACATGGTATCAGAGCGGCTTTAAACAAGATCGGATCAGATTTGTTTAAGCAATCAAGTCATCTCCTTATCTAGGGCAGTCGATCAAAGTATCCAAGATGGTGAACGGAGTCAAGGTCGAAGATAGGCTTGATGGAGCATTAAATTTCAACTCTTGGAAATTCAGAGTTCTCATTGCCTTAGAAGAAAATGATCTTCTAGATTTCGTGGAGAGTGATGTGTCTGAACCATTTGATGATGCAGAGAAAACTCAATGGAAGAAAAATGGCATGAAGGCTAGGAAGATCATGATAGATTCCGTGAAGGATTATCTAGTTCCGATTATCCCCAAGATGAAGACAGCCAAAGAAATGTTTGAGGCTCTACAAGGATTGTATGAGATCAACAATACCAGCAGAGCCCTTGCATTAAGACAACAACTCCATCATATAAAAATGGCTAAAGGAGATTCAGTCATTTCCTTCTTCATGAAGATTTCTGATTTGAGAGATCAGCTATGCATGATTGGAGACATAGTTGAAGATAGAGACCTTGTTATGTTGGCAATGAACGGTCTTTCTCAATCTTGGCAGCCCTTTATCCAAAGCATCAGTGGGAGATCTAAGTTGCCCAAGTTTGATCGTCTTCGAGCTGATTGCATCCAAGAGGAATCCAGATTGGCAACAAGAGGAAATGGGTGAAGCTCTGATAATGAAGAAAATCATGTTCTTGCTGCTCAAGCTTCCAGAAGGAAAGGAAGAGAAGGGAAAAGAGGCAATTTCAAGAGGAATAGAGACAAAAAACCAGATTTTGTACCAAAACTGAAGAAGAAGGATCTCTCTCACATTCAATGTTTTAGGTGTGACAAGTATGGTCACTATGCTCGAGATTGCATATCAAAACCGAAGCAACATGCTTCTACTGCAGATGTTGATGGTGTGTCACCTCAAAAGGAATCTAGAGACGACTCAGGGGGATTTCTATTCATCTCCGCTCTTTCAAGCAATGTTCCAACTAACAGTGACACTTGGTTGATAGATAGTGGTGCTTCACGACACGTTACAAGATATTGAGAGCACCTTACGGATTTGGTAGAAAGAGAAACCAACTTGCAAGTGATAATCGAAGATGATGCTTGTTATTCCGTAAAAGGAGCTGGGGCCACCCCTTTTCAGCTAGATTATGGGATACCTCTTTATTTGAGTGATGTCTTGTTTGTACCAGGGATCAAAAGAAATCTTGTCTCCATTTCAGCATTGGAGGACAAAGGGTACTAGGTTGCCTTTTCTGAAGGGAAAGTTCTTGCTTGGCCTAAGAACTCGAGTATCAAATCAGCTCGTGTGATTAGTGTTTGTCAAGAGAGCCTATACAGACTTTCTATTCATCCAGTTCAGGCACTATTGCACGACTCTATCAGTTCGAGTGAGCTATGGTATAGGAGACTTGCTCACCTACACTTCAAAGCTCTTCCATCTATGGAGAAGGTGGTTACTGGTTTACCAAAGCTCAGTCTGGAACACAATGGCATTTGCAGAGGATGTGCACTCGGTAAGAATATCAAGAGTCCCTTTCATAGTAGTGACAGTAGATCAAAAAGAATTCTAGATCTTGTTCATTTTGATTTATATGGACCAATGTCTGTGGCATCTTTGAGTGGATTTTGGTATTATGTGATTTTCATTGACGATTATTCTCGAAAGACTTGGATTTACTTTTTGAAATCTAAGGAATCTGAAGAAGTACTTGATAGATTCAAAGAATTCAAGGCTCAAGTTGAAAACATGTATGGGAAAAGGATTAAGGTTCTGAGATCTGATAATGGAGGAGAATACACTTCTAGAGGCTTTCGTAATTTCTACATTGAGGCAAGGATCAGAATTTTGTGTTCCGTACAACCCTCAACAAAATGGAGTTGCCAAAAGAAAGAACAGATCCATAGTTGAGGCAGCCAAGGCTATGATTCATGATCAGGATCTACAAACCTTCCTATGGGCAAAAGCTTCCAGAACCGCCGTGTATGTTCAGAACCGAAGCCCTCATCTAATATTGGGAAACATGACTCCTGAAGAGGCCTTCACGGTTGTGAAACTTGAGGTTAGTCATTTAAGAATTTTTGGTTGTCCTATTTACATTCATGTGTCTAAGGATAAAAGATCAAAGATAGAACCTTCAGGCAAGAAGGGTATATTTGTGGGATACAGTGAGTCTTCAAAGGCCTACAGAGTCTATAATATATATTCTAGGGCAAAAATAGATTGAGATCAGTAGGGATGTCTCCTTCAAAGAGGAAGTGGCATTCAAAAGATCTAAAGGTTCTTACATGGAGATAGACAGTGAAGAGCAGGAGGCTTCTCAGGATATGGACATATCTCTTGATCATACTCCTGACATTTAGAGGGAGTCCAACGAACCGATTGAGACTATTGATCTAGTTGATCCTATGGAACCAATTGATGGGCCTAGAGACATTGTAGTAGGTCAAAAGAGGCCTCTATGGGCTCGACAAACTATGCAAGAGGCAAAACAGTATGCAGTTCCTTGAGGAACCTTTAGAGAAAGCAAGAGACCGCAAACGTTTCTAGGTTATGTGGCATTGATGAGTCACATCATTGATTCTGAGCCTTCCAGTTTTGAGGAAGCATCCAACCAGCAGGTATGGAGAGATGCAATTGTTGATGTTATTAAGCAGCATTGGGTTGCTTCTTCCAGCTCACACACTTCGAGAATAAATCAAATTAAATAATAGCCTATCGGCTATTTAATTTGTACTTGGTTGATTTAATTCATGAGGGCTGACCCTCATTGAGTTCATGAATATTAATTGTATTGGGCCGACCTTGGCATTTTTGTAATTTAATTATTCTCTAAGATGGCCGACCTATTTGAGGAGATACCTTATTTTGTATAAATACAAGGTCGACTTTGTTCATTTGATCATCAAGTTTATTCAAGCATAATTCGCATTAAAGCAGAAATTCGCACTTGAGCAGCAGTCATTCATCTTGCAGCAACAAACCAATTTCAAGGAGAAACATATTCGCATCTAGGAGAGGTGCTAATATTTATTGTATCAAATCCGGCCTTGTGCTGGGCCTGAGTTGTAAGCAGATTTCTGCTTCTATTCCTTCATTATATAAGAGACATATTTGCTGGGTTTTTCTCCCTCAAGAGGAGGGTTTTCCCAAGGTATCTTGGTGTGTTTATTGTCTTATGTGTTGCAATTTTCTGAGTGCTTTCAGTTGTGTTATCTGATCATTAAAACACTAACATGGTATCAAAGCGGGTTTGAAGAAGATCGTGATCAGATTTGTTTTGCAACATTCTTCTTAATCCTTTTCTGTCTATCTCTATTTTAGTCAAGATGGTGAATGGTCTGAAAATTGAGGATAGACTCGAAGGAGCTTCTAACTACACATCATGGAGGTTCAGGATCATGCTCACCTTGGAAGAGAATGATTTGGCTGAGTTTGTGGAAACTAAAGTTCCCGAACCAGAGGAGGAAGAAGGGAAGTTGCAGTGGAGGAAGAAAGACATTAAGGAAAATAAGATGTTGGTTGATTCCGTTAAAGATCATATTGTTCCTATTGTCTCCAAGCTGAAGACGATAAGGGACATGTTCAAAACATTGGAAGAGATGTACGAAATCAACAACACTAGCCGGGCACTTGCACTTGCACTGAAGCAACAACTTCATCATGTTAAGATGGCGGAAGGAGAATTTGTCATCACCTACTTCATGAAGATTTCCGAATTGAGAGATCAACTCTCTACCATTGGTCATATTGTTGATGACAAGGATTTGACCATGTTGGCTCTTAATGGTTTTCCTTCATCTTGGGAGTCTTACATTCAAGGAATTAGTGCGAGATCGAAACTTCCCAAGTTTGATCGATTGAGGGCAGACTGTATTCAAGAGGAGTCGAGGTTGGTTGTGAGAGGTATTGGTCGAAGCCCTACAAATGAAGACATTCATGTTCTTTCCGCTCAATCCTCAAAGAAGGAAGGAAAAGGAGGAAAGAAAAGATACTTCAAGAGGAATAGAGATAAAGGGTCAAATGATGCTCCTGCATTTAAGAAGAAGTGGGACCTCTCTTGTGTTCAATGCTTTAGATGTGACAAATTTGGTCACTATGCGAAGGATTGCCCTACCAGGCCTAATCAACATGCTTCAATTGCGGATGTGATTGAAATCTCTCCCCAAAATGATTCTAGTAAATTTCTACTCTAGTCATGGGCCTATGTTCAAGCCGTGAAGGTTGTGTACTGATCTGAGTGCAAGAGCCGCATATCGTATTGTGTCCACCCTTCAGAATATTTAAGAGATAAGTATTCTTTGTTTTGATTGTAATTACCCTTCTAGGCTAAAATTCAGTTTGCTAAGTTGTGCAAATCTGGCATTATTTACTTGGATTATGTGTGACCAGTAAATAGTGATCACTGGGATAAGATTCTTTAGAATTAAGAATTATTCATTGCAAGTTGTATCGTGTTTGTGAAGATTGTCTTTTGTTATGCTGAGATTAGCTCTTCCGAGAAATTGGAAGAAAGACATGTCATGATTGATGAATTAATTATCTATTACTCAGGAGATTTTGAATTCTATGAGATAAGTATTAGATGGTTGAATAATGTTCATGAATTGTTATGTAGTTATTAATTCATGCTATAACATTGAGATAGTCAATCATGTATGCTCCTAGGAATAGTACTTCTATTTGAGATAGTTGAGTTCCATGAACTATTAGTAATCTCTTCTTAATGCTTTTAGGATAAATCAAGAAGTGTAAGAGATTGCTTTCAAGAAGAGCTTGATGCATCCTATAGGTTGAAGAATGGAAACTCTACTTGTAGCTATGAGACTAAGTGAATGGCTGAAGAAGCATCCAACCAGTAGGTATGGAGAGATGCAATTGTTGATGTTATTAAGCAGCATCGGGCTGCTTCTTCCAGCTCACACACTTCGAGAATAAATCAAATTAAATAATAGCCTATCGGCTATTTAATTTGTACTTGGTTGATTTAATTCATGAGGGCCGACCCTCATTGAGTTCATGAATATTAATTGTATTGGGCCGACCTCCTTGGCATTTTTGTAATTTAATTATTCTCTAAGATGGCCGACCTATTTGAGGAGATACCTTATTTTGTATAAATACAAGGTCGACTTTGTTCATTTGATCATCAAGTTTATTCAAGCATAATTCGCATTAAAGCAGAAATTTGCACTTGAGCAGCAATCATTCATCTTGCAGCAACAAACCAATTTCAAGGAGAAACATATTCGCATCTAGGAGAGGTGCTAATATTTATTGTATCAAATCCGGCCTTGTGCTGGGCCTGAGTTGTAAGCAGATTTCTGCTCCTATTCCTTCATTATATAAGAGACATATTTGTTGGGTTTTTCTCCCTTGAGAGGAGGGTTTTCCCAAGGTATCTTGGTGTGTTTATTGTCTTATGTGTTGCAATTTTCTGAGTGCTTTCAGTTGTGTTATCTGATCATTAAAACACTAACATGGTATCAGAGCGGGTTTGAAGAAGATCGTGATCAGATTTGTTTTGCAGCATTCTTCTTAATCCTTTTCTGTCTATTTCTATTTTAGTCAAGATGGTGAATGGTCTGAAAATTGAGGATAGACTTGAAGGAGCTTCTAACTACACATCATGGAGGTTCAGGATCATGCTCACCTTGGAAGAGAATGATTTGGCTAAGTTTGTGGAAACTAAAGTTCCCGAACCAGAGGAGGAAGAAGGGAAGTTGCAGTGGAGGAAGAAAGACACCAAGGCAAAGAAGATGTTGATTGATTCCGTTAAAGATCATATTGTTCCGATTGTCTCCAAGCTGAAGACAGCAAGGGACATGTTCAAAACGTTTGAAGAGATGTACGAAATCAACAACACCAGCCGGACACTTGCACTGAAGCAACAACTTCATCATGTTAAGATGGCGGAAGGAGAATTTGTCATCACCTACTTCATGAAGATTTCCAAATTGAGAGATCAACTCTCTACCATTGGTCATATTGTTGATGACAAGGATTTGACCATGTTGGCTCTTTATGGTCTTCCTTCATCTTGGGAGTCTTACATTCAAGGAATCAATGCGAGATCGAAACTTCCCAAGTTTGATCGATTGAGGGTAGACTGTATTCAAGAGGAGTCGAGGTTGGCTGCGAGAGGTATTGATCGGAGCCTTGCAAATGAGGTATTGGTCAAACATTGGAGCCGACTATGATTCATTGTGATAAGCAAAGTTGTGTGAAACTCTCAGTAAATCCAGTGTTTCATGATAGGACAAAGCATGTGGAGATCAAATATCATTACATCAGAGACATGGTGCTGAGGAAAGCAATTCAACTCAAGTACATTTGCATTGATTATCAGACGATTGATATTCTCACCAAGCCTCTTTCTAGAGTGAAGTTTGCACATTTTCGGGACAAGCTTGGAGTAGTGGAGAATGTCGCCCTTGCTTAGAGGGAGACTCAACATCAGTGAGCTTTGATATAATGCATATTTCTCTGAGACGGAGAAATATGAGGTGAAAGCCCTCGTACATCTCTGAGACAGAGATGCGGTTCTTTCCACACATGGGAGTAGCCATGGTGGATGTCATGTTGAGAGACTCCATGACGATATCACGTTGAGAGACTCCATGATGAACCCTCTGTACTTGTGTTTTTCCACACATGGGAGTAGCCATGGTGGACGTCATGTTGAGAGACTCCATGACGACATCACGTTGAGAGACTCCGTGATGGGCACTTGTACATGTGTTCCTTTCCACACATGGGAGTAGCCATGGTGGACGTCATGTTGAGAGACTCCATGACGACATCACGTTAAGGACTCCGTGATGAACTCCTGTACATCTCTGAGACTGAGATGTGGTTTTTCACAAATGGGTGTAGCCATTGTGGGCGTCATGTCGAGAGACTCCATGACGAGGATATCTGGAAAATACCTCCCTAGCTAAGAGGGAGTGTTGATGTTTATAGCATCGAGAGATATTTTCTCCTAGATAAAATAAAATAAAAATGAAATAATGCTCAAGGCAGGTCGGCCTTTTGGTGTACAATAAATATTTTTATATTTTCTATTTTTTATTGGAGGCCGACCTAGAGAAGAAGTCGCCTAGATTTGTATATATACAAGGTGAAGATCTTTCATTTAGACATCAATTCATTCTCAATTCAATTCGCACTTTCAAGAAGAAGTTCGCACTTTAGCAGTAGATCGATTTCAAGGAGAAAAACATATTCGATTGTATCTTTGCATTGAGGAGAGGTGCTGTTATTCATTGTATCAAATTCGGCGTTGTGTTGGGCTTGAGTTGTAAGCAAATTTCTGCTCTTCTTCATTCAATATCAGGGAAACCCGGGGACACGTCCCCCCCCCTAAAATGCCTCGTCCCGGGTACGGGGGGATAGTAGGGGGACGACAGGGGACCGTCCCTCTTTTTTCAAAAAACACAGGAAACGTCCCCGGGACGGGGGGACGCCGTTGACCAAATAGGGATGGCTGACTGGTCCAGGGGATGCCTAAGCCGTCCCCCAGGAGTCCCCCACGTCAAAGCATGTTTTAAAATATATATATATATATATATATATATATATATATATATATATATATATATATATATATATATATATATATAATAGTTTTCAATTTTTTGGTTTATGAGTTGTTCGTTTAAATTATTTTCATATATCTTTCACAATATTTGGAACACTCACAAGATAAATATTTGATGCTCTATTAGAGATATATAAAAATAAAAATAAATTATTCCAAAAGTGTGTAAACGTGAATTTATTTGCTTGCTGTTCACTAACAGGTTTTAGAGACAAAGACTTAGGATTTTGACATTTTTAAACAGTTCTTACTTCTTCACAATTGGAAATAGGCTGAATATTAAGGCAATTTGATGCCCAAAACTCCTTGAGTGCAGCAATTGTCTCCACATTTAACTGCTCAAATCCATATCAGACAATACACCAGCATTGAATTTACTTCCAGTAGTCCACACTCCCAGCAAACTACAATAATTCTGCCTTCAGACGCCTCAGCTATTCATTATTGTTCTGTGCCAAGTAACCAATAACCTAGGTGAAACAATCTTCATTGTAATCACAAATGTTCTCCCAATTTGTGAGCTGGAAATAACCTTATATAATTTGATATAAGTTTATAAATTTGAACTTGGAGGTTGTATTATGATTCATGTATGTTAATTCTGAATTTTCAATGTGTATTGAGTATTGACAAAGAATGTTGAACACAAATGTTATATGTTAAGGTTCTATAATGTATATTATGTATGCTTTATCCATGTTTTCATATGAATATTTAAAATTTCCCTATATATTTTAAATTTTCCCTATATTTTATATAGCCGTCCCCCACCGTCCCTAAATTTGGCCTCAAAAATCAGAAACTTGGGGACTGGTCCCGTCGTCCCCTGCCGTCCCCGTCTTGGAAACTTGGGGTAACCTTGTTCAATATATAAGAGATATATTTTGCTGGGTTTTTCTCCCTCTCGAGGAGGGTTTTCCCAGGGTAACTTGGTGTGTTCTTGGCTTAGTATGTTGTATTTCTGCTTATTTACATTTCTGGTCTAAAACTAACATTATTAACTCAAACAATCACTCAATTAATAAATTTTGTACTAACCACTATGGGAATGATGTAATATCCCCATCAGTAAAGGGCTTTTTAAAAAGCATTAGATGACTACATAACTTAACATGTAACCTTAGAGAAACAAACTAGATATCTTCATAAACAACATTTCCTCAATTTGTTGACAAATTATGTATATTAGTTCATAGAAGGCTTTAAAATATCTGAAACTCATGATGTTGAGTATTGAGTGTATGAATTGCTAGAACTTGGTTGAGAAACAAGAAGATTTGTGATCTTTAAATAGTCATAGGTTGAAGGCCATAAAAGTTAATAGTATAGAAGATTTGAACATGTTAATTGTGGAATAGCCTGCTCTGCTACTTGCAACTGATTAAATTCAAAATCTTTTTATAAGGTGCAGACTAAATAGTAAAATAATAAATATCCAAAATTTGTAGGTAATGCATGCTATAGCACTTGAGTTAAAATTGGTCAGGGGTCATCTCACTGAAATGCAATGTTGTTATCTGATATTACAAAGCCACCTTCAAAAACGAAGAAACATGAAACTGGTAGCAAGGGAGTCTGAATTGGTTCGAGGATGGTGAGTAGGGAGAGCCTTTATATGAGTTACTAATTGCAGGCTAAATAGGAAAAATCCAAAATTTGTAGGTAATGCATGCGATAGCATTTGCGTTACAATTGGTCAGGGTTTATCTCACTCAAATGCAAAGTTGTGATCTGATATTACAAAGCTACCTTCAAAAATGAAGAAACATGAAACTGGTAGCAAGGGAGTCTGAATTGGTTTTGAGGATGGTGAGTAGGGAGAGCCTTTATATGAGTAAGATGGCCTCATAGAAATGGTGATAAAGAGAAGCTCATACAACATTGTAGAATTAGTTCAAATTCAAGAGTCTTGAGGCGATTCTGCTATGAACACAAATTTGACAATTGATTATAAATGAAAAGAGCAATGGCAAAAAGTGAGAAATCTGAATTCATTTTTATTTTATTTATTTTTGTTTTACGACTGAAATAAAAAATATATTGAAACCAAATTGAATTTTTTGAGAAAACACTGAAACCAGGCTTGACTCTATTAAAATTATTGCAACACTTTCCTCAGAAGGTATGAACGGTAACTCATGCAGAATAACCTCAAGGTGGTGTAATGCCTCTTTGTCGAAATGGGATAATAAATTAAAATATCAAAAAATAAAATATAAAATTAAAGTTCAATTTTATCAAAAGTCAAAGGGCGTGTGAAGAATCATGACTATTAGTATTGAAGGAAAAAGATATGTAAGAGATACCAAACAAGGAGAAACAACCACCATTTCGAATACATTTTTAGATATCTGATTTTATCTCCTGTGGAGCATAGGCCATGTTCTAACAGCCTGAAAATTAAAGGATGAAAACACCTGACTCAAGCAGATTTAAGTTATTTCCCAAAGGTATCCATTGTATTAAACTACTGCAGGCTTCAAAGTTTGAAAACTAAAGAAATTTTCATATGGGACATTACAGGTGGGGGTATGGGCACTTGACCAAGGACTAGTCTTCCAAGACCTCCGAGTTCTCATTATGACAAGACTCTAACTCACTATGACACCTAAGGTGCTTTGTAACTCCCTTATTGTTCTTTGGAACTCCCTATGATGCCGATGATGCTTTGTAACTCCCTCATTACTTCTTATGTTTCTTCATGACAGCTAAGATGCTTTGTAACTTTTTCATTTCTCTAACTCCTATGATGTTGCCATGACAAAAAAGTCATTATCCTATGGTCCACACATTGAATAAGTTTCCTAATCCGATTAAACAATAACTGTGAACTCCAAATAAAACTTAGGATCATAGCAGATGCGTGAACAGTAATACATGAAT
Source organism: Sequoiadendron giganteum (assembly GCA_007115665.2). Lineage (NCBI taxonomy): Eukaryota > Viridiplantae > Streptophyta > Pinopsida > Cupressales > Cupressaceae > Sequoiadendron > Sequoiadendron giganteum. The sequence continues at coordinate 533,737,091 of CM021109.1, read as the reverse complement.
GGAGAAAAATATTTGGTCATAATGTACAAAATTCTAGCCATGATCATAATAATGTGAGGAAGAAACAGAGGAAGACCTGCAATTTGAAGTAGGACCCTAGAAAATTCAGGGTGTTACCATAGCAGAATCCTTAGAAAGAATTATGAATGAGTCAGTTTCTCTTCAAATTATGAGTGGCTCAATCTCTCTAAAATTTGCTAAAATGGAATCTTTTACTGTTAAGAGTAGAGAAGCAATACTAAACATGTTTTACCTTATAGAAAGTACCATCTTATCATATTTTAAAAATTAGAGACAAAAAATAGGCGCACAATATGTTCAAATTTATCGAAGATAACTTTATTACTTTGACAAAATATATATTTACAAATTCATGGTATAAATAATAAAATATATGCACACTTTTGTGATGGTTATATAACTGTTCATATTTGTTGATTCATCTTTTAACTGCCTGCAATACATTTGTACAACAAAAAGATTACAATTCACAGTTGATGGCACTAACTTGAAATACTCATCAACTAAATGGAACAGCATTGACCTTCAAGCCACAGCTAAGAGTTGTTTTCACACGGGATTTGCTCCCAATGTTCTTTGGTGTGGGTGTTGACTAAAATTATGGATTTATGATGAAAAGCATGCATGGTGGGGCATGAACCTGGGTCTCTGTCATGACAATCACTTTGCTTTGGCATTTATCATCGCTGACAAAATATATAAGTGGGGCATGAACCTGGGTCTCTGTCATGACAATCACTTTGCTTTGGCACTTATCATCGCTGACAAAATATATAATAATATTATTTTCTGTCAGGGAAAATGTTCTTTTCCATTTATATTTAAATTTATCAGGATCATGTATTGAATTCTGTTACATAAAATGCAATACAAAAGAATATAGAGTAATATTCTAAGTGCCAATATTAGCAATTATTGCTATTGTTTTTAGCATGGATAGAAGGCTAGCTTTAAAGAGGAATTTTTTTTTCTCTTTTATGGAATATTAACTTTAAAAAGGAAATTGTTGAGTACAATTTAGTAAAGATAAAAAAAGGTTAAGGTAGTTTTCTTCGTCACCTCCAAGTGAGATGCCACTTTGGCGTACAAGATCCTGCTTGTGGAAATGGACAGGAGAATTGTTTCTCCATTTACATTATAGATTGTTCATGTTGGGTGTATATAGTTTGCGCTGGATTGAAAACTATGCCTCCTCTATTGTCTGCACATGCCTTCATCATTAGCCCCCCTGTGAAGTGCTTTGTCACTTCCTCAACTTGGAAAGGAAAAAAAGACTCCTTTGCAAGTGGTTTCTTCATAAGAATGATTTTAATTGACTGAACTCTCATCTTTGTATGCTATAGACTACTATATCTTGGCATGTACAGCTATACAGGTTAATAATCTCATGTCATAACAAGCAAAGTTAGCAAATCAGATTTATCAGTCAAAGGAAAGGCCTTGGCTTCAATTGGAAGTTTTTGTGCATGCATTTATGTCTTTCATTGTGTCAATAATTGTCATTTAGTTCCAGTGTAGTCATGAACTAATTAATTATGCTTGACAGGGCCATTATTAATCGATATGGATTCAATAGCGAAGGTATAATAGTTGTTGCAAAACGGCTGGGTGCACAACATGGAAAACGGAAGCTTGCTGAAACGTCAAACACAACAATGCCGCAATCAACAGAACAACAGAAACCTGGAGGAAAAGCAGGTCCTGGAATACTTGGAGTAAACCTTGGCAAGAACAAAATGAGTGAAGATGCTGCTGCTGATTATGTTCAAGGGGTTCACACCTTGTCTCAATTTGCCGACTATCTGGTGCATTAATCTTTGGCCTGCTTGGTCGAGTATAGTTCATGTTTTATGCATTTATTCTTGTGTATATATTACCATGTCTATTGCTTTAGTTTTCAAGGTGTTAACAAACCAACCTTGTGGATTTGGATAAACTCACCTCTAGGAGTACCTTGGCACTTAGAGAGTAAGTTATGAATCATGCTATTCAATGTAGCCCAACCAAGACCCAAGGGACATGTGACATTTTAATATTTTATTGATATACTTGAATTCTTTCTCCATGCAACACAAGCAGGTAGAGTATAATGATTATCCCAAACCTTCCATGGAGCATCACTTCTATGGTTGGTGCCACTTACGTTTGTTGTGGTTCCATGGACAATAATGCTTCAAATTCGTCTCCTCTTGTTGGTGATAATTTGTGAGTGGTAAAGCTTTGTTTTTTGGGAGAATTACTCCCTAGGGAACCTTCATTCGAGACCATTCTTCAACATTCACTTAGAAATATATTCAATTCTTGTTTTTGAAGATGTGGATGACTGGTTCTAACCTTTTTTGAATTTGATGTATAGCAACAGCTTTTCTGTTTTCAGTCACTATTGTTTAGTGAATACTGTATTCTTTTTTTTTGTGCTTTTATACTTTCTTTCTTTCCTTCTTTATTGAGAGGAGTAACCTCCTTTTGTGGGCATTTTTTTTAACATGTAAATTGAGAGTAATTGGTCCCTTGCCCTTATTAGCACTGAAAATTCAAAAACACCATGACATTTGAACAATGGTTGCTCTCTGAACAGACATAACCTCAGAGGCAGCCAAGAAAGATTAGAGATGGCGTTGGTAGAAACCATTAGATATGACAAAACACAACCCACAAAAACTCAAAAAAGGGCTAAACCCAATTAGAAACAACAAGAAACTATGGTCTACACCACATGGACCTGGCCTGAACCAAAATGAAGCCAATCCATTAATCCCTGATGTTATCATTTGTCGATGATTAGATACTCTTGAGAATCAATGTCAAGGTTTGCTGAAAAAATCCACAAGCTAATTAACTTCTTGATAACCAATGACCAAGAGAGAAAAATTCAAATGGTTATGACAATAACCAAAGCCAATCTTAGATATTTTGAAGCTTCTAGCTAGGTGGTTTGTGATTGCAAATGGCATGATTGTAATCTATGTTGCAGGGTTCAGCAGAACCCCCCTGTACCCATATGGGTCAGGGTCAGGATGGCCTCGGGTTCACCTAGGGCCCACCTTGGGTGAACCCAAGTGAACACATGGGCTGCCCAAAAGAAAAAAAAAGTTTTTTAAAATACATTTTTATAAACAAAAAAGTGCCAAATAGGGAACCTAGGGAGCTTGGGGCAGATCCAGGTGAACCTAGATGGACCCATGGGTGGCCTAAAATAAAAATCCAGAACGGTTGTTTTTAGAAATATTTTTATAAACAAAAAAGTGCCAAAATACCTAATTTCGCCAAAATACCTAATTTCGCCTTTAAGTGATAAAATTGTTAAAATGACGTGTGCTATGGAGGTTTGTGTAGTTTCAAAGTCCTTAATTTGGATTGGGCCTAGACCCCTGTGAGGGGTGCTGCCTCTCAACTCCATTGGGGTCTCCACTCCTAGACCCCTACTAGTTTCCGTCCCCAAATCTAGGCCCTTGGTTCCCTTGTCTTTGAGACTTGTCCCCACATCCTCCCAGTCAAGAGACTCCATGGAATATAGCTTATTCTGCCTAAAGTTAAACATTTCTATAGGTTGTGAGTTTTTCTTCAACTGAGAGGACTTGGAGCACATACTCCTTTATCCACTTAGTTAAGTGCAGCTCATTGGGTTCAAAAGAAGTTGAGGATTCGGTCTTTGTGGACTCCAACTTGCATTTCTTTGTCACATAAGAAACTTGATTACAGCAAGGAGGTGACGAGGAATTAGGATGCAACTCTTGAGAGTGTCATCTTAGATGCTATTGCTACACAACTTTCCAAAATCTCAATAGATGAGGCAACTCTACTTATGACATGGTTAGTGGAAGTGGCATTGTAGCTAATTGTGGTGCAAATGAAATTGAACCAAATGTCGACTTCGATGCTCTTGGTGAACAACAATCTAAAGATTATTGAATATTGATTGTAATTTTCATTGTGTATTGACAAATCATTGAATAATGAAAATATGACTATTTTCTTTATCAGCAATTATGAGTATCGTTGTTTTAATAATATATATGAACCTGTACCTGTACCTGGGGAAGAAAACAATGCCTGTACAAGTCCTCACTCTAGAATTGACAACTTATAATTGTCACGTCGCCAAGTTTTTAACACAAATATATACATTATAATCCAAACATCATTATAATTCTGATTACCTGAATAATGTTATAATTATCATACCATCATCATAATTAATGAAAGGTCAAATAAATATTAAAATATAAATGTGAGAAACTGCAATTTAATATTATAATTATAATTATAGATAACATTACAATCATAAAATCATTATTATAATATCACAAGACTCAACTGATTAATATTCTTATAATAATAAAACATTCTCAAAGATATTGAATAAATACTAATAATATCATATCTGAGATAAATGAATAAATATTAATATAGAAATATTTATTTCTAATATAAATCTTAGAACCAAATTAAGCAAGGCATCACATTTTCTAAAAGCAGCGATTACTCATTGTTTGACAAGACACAACTATTTCAAAGACACGATTATTCTAAAAGCAGCGATTTCTAGAAGACACAATTGTTTCAAAAGACACCACTATTACAAAGAGGTGCAGCTCTCACTTGATCGGGGATATTTAAGGATATCCCTGGCCATATAAGTGAGGAGGAATATACAGAATAAGTACAAGCTGCATACTGTGGATAACATCTGAGACATTGTGAGATACGGTTCTACTAAAACATAAAGTAGGGAAGAATCATAGAAAGTAGTTGTGTTATTATTGTCCATTTCTTTTGATAGTATGTTCAAGAAATTATAGAATAGGAAGTCTACAACATGGAATAAAGGAAGGAGAATAAGAAAGAAAGATAAGAAAGGAATATCTAAACATATTCTGATCGATGAATGGAGGGATATAAGAATATATTTTGAGCAAAGGAATGCTAACATATATATATATATATATTTCAGAACAACAGATCAAAGTGCTCTTGGGAGCCATGATCATCATAGGAGAAATATGAAGGGAGGGAATGGAATAAGAAAGGAAAGGCATGACTGGCTGGAAATAAAGAGGTTCTACAGAACAGTAGCTTGGAGAAATAGGGATATCTACAGAATTGACCAGCAATAAGGAGATAAGTATTTTATGAATTTAAATAATAATTTAGATAAATGTTTGTACATTTGAATAATGATGTTGATAAATACATCATGGATTTAAATAATAGTGTAATTAATAATAATTCATACATGATGCTATTTATTTAATGTTATCTATTTGTTATTGATGACATTGAGAATAATAAATCATGCATGCTACTAGTTATCTTATAACATTGCTGATATGTTTTGCGCCATTGACATTATTGTATGTAATTACATATATATATTTATATGAAATTAGTGTTCCAAGGGGACGCGTCCCCCCCAAAAAAACGGGGACGTCTTAGAGACTTGGGGGGACTTGGGGGGGATGTCCCCCCACTAGCCCACCACTAGTGCCACCATCCCACCACCAGTGTCACTGTCTCCAAGATGCTGCTAGGACTTTGAAGATGCTGGGTTATCCTCAAGACGTCTAGGGGACTCCTAGTTATCTCCAAGATGTATAATTCTTATACATCTTTTTATAACTATTTTTTCTAGTACTATATATATTTCAACACCTTGCCGCCCCCTCGCTGTCCCCCAACCACCCCCAAACTTAGACCCCTTGTCCTCGCGTCCCCCAAATGCGTCCCCTGTCGTCCCCCCGTCCCGTCCCCGAAACCCCGTGGAACACTGCATGATATATATATAAATATAATACGATTATACAATGAAGATGCTTGCAACAATTATTGAGCCTTATAAGTAATTGTGATTATTTGATAGAAAAATGAATAGATTTATGAATGTCTTTATCCTATGATCGATCAGGAAAAGGAGAAAAGAATATAGTCTGAACATTAAACCATCATAAAAGGATATCTTTAGAAAATCAGGGCAAGAATTATGGTTATCCCAAAAAAGGGACATTACAATAATTTATGACCATAGAATCCCTTTTGATTTTTTTTGAATTCCCAGATTGGGCTGCTACTTGAAGGCTCAAGTCTGAGGAGTGTACATTTTCTTCCTTATTTGATTTGTTGACCAACTTCTTGGATACAACTTTGATTGAGAGCCAAAATAATTGAATTATGCACCTCCCAACAGAAACTCTGGGATTCCCCCTAGTAGCTGTGTCTAAGTCAATTTTTAAAAGCTTGGGGAATGGAGGGATTCACTTGGAAAGGAGCATATGTCTTAACTTATTTCGAGACACCTAGGATCCACTAATTGGAGGGAGGGGAGGGCTTCAAGAGACTCCAGTAATGAAGATTTCTTTATCCCAAGGCAAAATATTTTTCTAACCCTTTGTTGCATGTGATAAGTTAGTTTTAGAATCGCATTTTTGAATTGAACCAAGACCTCCTTAACTGAGCAGCATTTGTCTTGAAAAGATGTCTATTCCTTTCTTTCCATATATGCCAAAGTAGTCTTGACGAGTTTATAAACTAGATGCTAGAAAATTCTGCATTTGGGTAACTCATCAACCAACTAGAAAACAATTGAAGTAGAGTTTTAGGGAGAGCTTCCAACCATTTTAACTTAGCACATAGCCAAGAACATTTTGCAGCAAAAATGCAGTGAATTAGGAGATGAGGAGAAAACTATTCAACTTTGTGGAATAGAACACACCTGGAGGGGCCAATAATTCTTGAATTTTTTAGCTTGTCTAGTTAAAATCTTGCCACGAGTGGAAATCCTTGCAAAAGTGTCAGCTTTGGGTAGACACGTTTGATTCTAACACTTGTTAGCGAGCTAATTCAATTGAGACAAATGCAATTAGTCTACTACATAGACTCGTTTCTTTGTGCAACTCCTTGATTTTGATCCAGCCCAACGAATAACGTTTGATTCCAAACCAAAATTGTTCTACCTTTCCCAACAAACAACCACTTTTGATTGATAGGAATGGTAGTCTCTACCAAATCTTTCTAGAGATTAGAGACAATACCATTAGCGATTTTTTGTTTGATTTAGTGACATTTTTTTCCTCCAATTAATTAAAAAGAATAGCATTGGCATCTTGTAAATCATCATGTTCTCCAAGAGGGTGATGACTATTCCATTAATTCTCTTGGAAATTCGCCAATTAATCATTTCTGATTTCCCAAGATAGATGATTTGAGATGGCTGATTTGCATTCCAAGAAAAAATTCCAAATATAAGACCCTTTAGGAGGGTTGGTAGTAGTAAGAATCTTTGTTAGGCAATTTGAATCCAAATATTACATTCTAAGGAGTTGACTCCATTTGATAGAGGACTGAGAAAACATCCTGACACAAGTTTTGCCCCAAGGGCTTTATTTTGCTTTTGTAGACAACAAAACCAACACTCCTCCGTTGCCCTTTGGGGAGCATGGGCTATCCCTAGCAATGAGAGGGATTTGCTTCTCAGCCTTAATGCACTGCCATAAAATTTTCTTATAATTTTTGAAGTCCCTTAATAATCTTTGTAGGAGACTTGACATTAAGTAAATGAGTAGGGGAGTCAACCCTAGTTTGACTAGTAGGATTCTTCCCCTAAGGGAACCATTTGTTCTGCCACAAACATAGCCAGGCTTCAAAGGGATCTAACACATTTTTCCATAATAATAACTTGTATGTGTCATGTCCCCTTCTTATAACTAAAAGAATTAATTGAGGACGTGTAGCATATTCTTTATTTCTTGTAGGCTAATCGATAAAATAAGGGAAACAAGAATAATATTTTAAGTTGGGCCCAACCTTTTTTTTTTCAAAAGGGAAACTTACACATCATTACAAGTTCTATGTAGTATTTAAAAAGCATTTTTAAACACTCAATTCAATAAGTAATTTAAAAAGTGTTTTTAAACACTTAGATGTAATATTCTATAAAGTGTTCTTAAAACAATTGGAGGAAAAAGTAAATTCAAATAGAGGGCCAAAAAGGCAACTATCAAAGAAAGTTATTTGCTCAAAGAAAATGATCCCATTTTTGTCATTTTCTTATTCCTTTCATTTTGGAGATCAAGGCATTCAAGGACGAAAACCCTTGGTGTGGAAGATCTGGAGGATGAAAATCGTCATGGTTTCCATATTTGGATTTGAGGATGAAAAGCTACTTGTCCACGAGAGGTTCATCAATGGTTGGATTGATAGGGCGTTTGCAAGAAAATCTAGCAATATTCATAATATTCATATTTACCATAATTTGGAGGATACCTATCGCTGAGCCCAGCTTGAGGTTGTTGTTAATTGTTATCATTATTTGGATCACTGAAATTGCATCTTGCTCACTGTTTTACAACATTTTACTGTTTTACCTGTCGTACAATTGTATAATTGTATATTTTGAAGGGGTTTTAGAAATTGCTGTTGATTTATGAGGGTTTGCAGACATTTGTTGAAGATTTCCAGCCATCCAATGTTGTTCCAGTGACTATACTAGTGCATTTTCAAACTGTGCCTCATTTGGGGCTGCCATGAATAATGTTTACAACTGTTGTATAGTCAAAGGTTGTTGTTTGTAAAGGTTTCCAAGACCTAGATCTGCTGATCAAAGTTATTGCTACTAATAGTTGAAAGTTTTCAGATTTTGGTAAGGGTTTCTTCATCATTCCAAGGTCGATGTACCACCTACAACCTAGCCGGCATCTTCCTACAACAATGCTTTACCTTGTAGTGTATTTATTGCAAACTTTGCTAAAGCTAAATAAATATTTTAGGACACCAACTTGCAGATCCGATTCGGGTAATTTGATGAGGGTTTTGGTTGCTATAATTTGTGGATTTGCTTAAATAAATCAATATATATAGGCACCATAATTATTGAGTTATAATTTGCTGCTGTTAAGTGATTAAATGCTGATTTATTGGCTGCAATATCAGCGTTAATTTACCAGATCTTCTATTTATGATTAATGAGGTGTATATGAGGGTTTCAGATTTATTTCAGCCTATACATAATTCAGATCTACTGTTACAATTGGTTAATTTGTCATTTGAGGGTTTCCAAAAATCATATTAGTATTGTTAATGTTTGGATCCGCTATTCATAGTTGAATTTTAATCGGGTTTCGCAAGGTTGTTAATTATATTGTTGACCAACATTGTTTTTAGTAGGGTTTGTGTAATCTCCCCTTTTCTAATCCATTCCAACATTCTTAAACTGCACCATTCTTGGAGAGCACCTATTTTTCCAAAAATAAATTCTAATGGTGGCAACTAGTTCCTAGAGCCAAGACAAGCACACAGATACTTTTCATGCTGGAAACTGACATTTTGGGAGCACTCCAAACGTCTTGGAGTAGTCTATCATCCTTGTAGAGTACCAACTTTCAAATGAACAATTGTCCTATGCACTTATGGTGTTGGTGGTGACGTCAAAAATTATATTTGGCCTATTTTAATAGTTTTTGTAAACATTAGTTAATATGTGGGAAATAATTAATTAGAGATACTTAAGTTGTCAAGGGACATTTTATATTAAATAGCAACTTATGCTTAAATAATTATTTTTATATAAGGATGGTCAATATTATAAATTGAAATCTAAAGGAGACCATAAAAGTGACTTATTATGGGGTCCAAAAGTAATATTAAATTAAAAGATTTTAAAGTCATTTTTGGTGGAAAATAATATTTTATTATTTTTAAAAAATGTATAAAAAAGAGGTTTGGGAAGAGAATGTTCATTCTTGGCATTTTTTATTTTTCAAAACCCCAGTTGTGGTGAGCAACTGTTCATCTTTGTTGCCTAGGATGAAAACCCTAAGGCAAAGATTGGTTTCAAAAAACCTCTCCTAGCCAATTTGTGAGTGGATTCGTACAGGATTCATAAATGTGTTGATTGTCAGAGAATTGTGAAGGAACTTTGAAGGTTTCATTTTATCAAAGACATTTGTGGAGCAAACACTAAACGATTCCAATTAAGAACTAAGTAAGTGATACATCTGGCCGCCTATTTCAATATTTAATTATTCTTGCCACCCATTGGAAGAAGAGTGCAGGCCATGCAAATCAGTATTGCAGGGTTGATGCCCTATGAGTGAGGTTGCAGCTGTATAAAATTAAGGTGTTGATCATTCTAGTTGGTTGCAGCAATAAAAATAGGCAAAAATATCATATTTGCAGGTCATTGCATAGTGATAAGGGAGGCGTAAGGTTGTTTTTAGAAGGCACTGTAGTTGGAAGGAGGATGTGAGGCTTCTAAGAAGGAAGCACTGTTTCTTAAGGGGTCTTTTGGATTATATACATTGTCCTCATCAGCTGCATTTTCCTTACAACAGTTTGCTTGAGCTATGATGGACAAATTGGAAAGTATAGATCTGAATTATAGGAGACTGTAACAGTAGTATTGGAACAGCTTAATTTTTACATAGAATCAAAATTTGCCTAAATCATATTCATGTATCAAACTTGAAAAATTGGATTTATTGATTCTATACCAGCATCGATGAATATATTTTAGCTGAATTTGTGTTGAGAAATACTGCAGTTATTGTCTTTGTTTTGAAGCAAGTGAATGGTCAGTTTCCTTGAATTTATCATTACTTGGCATTTTGTCAAACGTTTGTCAAAATTACAAAAAAAAAGGCAATCCATTACAGCTTGGCATCTACTTTGGTATTTTTTTATTATTTTAGCTTGCACACATTAGAAATTTTTATTTATTTCCTAAGGTTGTCCTATTGGGGACATTACAATGGTATTAGAGTTTTGATCTTGCTAGTCTACATGGTATTTCATGCACGCAAGTGAAAGAATCCATGATAGGGTTGATACATGTCTTGTAGAATATGAAGTAGAACAAGGCTACCCAAAAGATTCTTTCAACAAATAACCCACCTATGTTTCTTCAAGCAAAGTTCTTACAAAGAGAAGAAAATATAAATCCTATAGGATAGGGAAAAGCACAAACTTGAGGCCACCAAATCCTTGACTAGTATCAAGGGATGCTTGATAGATTCAAATCTCAAGTTTCATTTCATAAGTATTTGGAGTTAATCGAAATGAGGTTTTCACATAAAAGAGGTCTATATAACTATATAAAAAGGTCGAGAAAGGAAGAGGAAAAGTTAGAATTTGAAGAAGTTGCTAAGGAAGAAATTAGGAAGTAAGAAGAACACCCAAAACTAGAGCCACAAGACATTTCTATGGAACAAACCATTGAGTAGGGACATCAAATTTCTGCCATACAAGTTAAAGGTAAGGATTTTTTGTTTGAAGATGTTTTGTTGATTTTTAACGAGTGTGTATGCTAGCAAAATATTGATGAAGTCAAGGAGGAACAAGCATTACTTGTTGAATGGGAAGAGCCCAAGATTGAAAAAGATGTTTTGGTCCAAGAACTACCCATGATCTTCCAAAGAATGAGTTATTGTCATATGTGGTTGATTTTGAGAGTAGCCATGTTGATAGGCATGCAATTGAGAAGAATGTTTTAGTTGATTCTAGTGCAAAAATCTCGAGCCACAAGGATGTCTATTTTGATGATCTCTCAATGACTTCTAAGCCAACAAAAGTACTCTCATTACAACCCAAGGTATGAAAAAGATGGTCATATGCCAATGGAGTTAGAGTTCACTATCGACAAGAGGAAGATAGTGTTGAAGGCATGGGGCTATGATCCTCAAAATGAAGTAACAACGAAGGGGTCAAAAACATTGTTTGCACATTGAAAAGTCGTTTCCCGAATTGACAAATATGGAAATCAGAGTGGCACAACGGAAGTTGGATAAAGCCCTTGCTGGTGAGTTTGCAGAATTTATACAAAGGATCATTCGATTTGTGGTCAAGAAACATAAAGCAATATTTATAGGTAGGTTGCTGTTGTGTGTTTACAACAAAAGTTTGTACATACTGCCTTGGTTGATATGGGATCCTGGAGTCGGATTGCTTGAGGGCAAGCAATATTGGGCGGGGGACTTGTAATGTCCCATTTTTGATGGTATTGAGAGAGTAATATTGTTTAATTCTCAAAAGTAAAAAATACCAAAAAGGAGAATTAAATAATAATAATTATTACCTAAAGTTAATTAAAAGGTAAAATTAAAATAATTTATAAAGTGACTTTAGGAAATTAAGACTAATTAAAGTCAGTTAATAAATAACTGCACAAAACCTTCAAATACTATTATAAAAGGGGCTTTGGTTTTGAGAAATGGTGTGGATGATTAATATTTTCTCTTCAACATTAATTTGAGAGTTACTCAATTTTGTTTCTTGGGATGGAAGCCTGGGAAAGCAATTTTCGGTAGTGAAACCATCTTCCTTTAGATGGACGTGGAAGAATCAATCAGATTCTTTAGTTGGATTAAATTGGAGTTTTATTTGGTATTGTAGAGTTCTAATGGCCTTTTAGTTTGAGCAATCATTGTTGAATATTAATGTGTTGGTTGATTTATAGGAGATATTTGTTCTGAAGATATTCTTATTACAATAGCATACATATTTCTAGAGTTTGGTCAATTCACATTGGGCTATTAATACCATTCTTGTCTGAGCGACTATAATGATATTGGCGCATATTGATTATTCATTATGAGTATATCTATTACATTTTGTTGGGGAACAACGACCGTATATTGCATCGAGGATTCATTATAGTCCAGCATCGCCGATTGGTATATATTTGGGCTCTTCTTCAACTGTCTACTATTTGGTATATAATCGAGCTATTTTATTGACGCCTTCTTGGAGCCTGCCGATATTGTCAGATAATATATAATAATTAGTCGATACTTTTTGGTCGGGATTTTTATTGGATGTGAGGAGATTGACATTAGTCCATTTGTATTTACTAGCGGACAAACACAAGAGATGCATTGGAAGCATAATGACAACGTGGAGTATTTGACATGGAGGCACCATTATATTTCATAACTCTTCAATTGCTGGACGTGGTTTTCTATCTAGCCGCATGCTATTAAGAATTGTGGTATTCAATATTAAAATCAAGGCTATTCGAAATAAGGGTGATTGTGGTTAATACCCAGCCGCTACCTTATTTATAATACTGGTTGATATGTCTATAAGAATCGTTGCCTGGGTTATATTATTTACATATTGAAGGCTTGGGTTGTAGCCAGAGATGCGTTGGAGTTATCCATCTGGGGGCCTATCTTCTATAGCTATCAACCTTGCAATATTTTGTAGCCACCATCTTTAGTGTAAGTACGTGAAGTCTCCATCACAGGTTGTTCTGCTTTTGTTAGCATCAATATACAACAATTGAATGTCTAATATTGGCTATTGCGATCCATAAGGTGCAAATATTATTTCCAGAATTCCTTGTACTTAGCGTTCTTTATTGCATTTTGAATAGTAGATGTATGAAATCATTGTGTCAACTTGGACGTGGTTATTATCTGCTCATTAAATTGTTATGAGTCTCACAAACCCTGTGATACAATTTTTATCTCTGAACAATATGTGAAGTTTGAACATGTTACTGTGTGTATTCGTCTGAAACATGATTTCTAGAATTTAAATTCACATTGCTATCTCTATTGTATAGACAAATATATGAATATATGTTGCTTCACCACCAACATATATTCATATTGTTGATTGCTTAAAAATGTTGTGGATGGTGGAGATAGTAGATCTCATAGTGCTTTTTTTCAATAGTTGTTTCACTTGATAGACACAAGATTTAAACTCTATGGACATTACAGGTTTTTGATGAGAGGTGGTAAGGTTGCTTATGAGTTGGATTTTCCAAGAAACATGATTCATAATGTTTGCATAGAGATATTTGAGCATACAAGTCTGCAATTGCTTGAGGGAAAACACTTGTGGGAAGGGCATATTGTCATTTGCCCCTCTCAGAACTAAAAGAATTAATTGACTACCCATAGCCTATTCTTTGTTTTCCATAGGCTAAGGGATAAATAAGGAAATAATACTAATATTTTAAGTTAGGCCCAATCTCTTTATTTCCAAAAGGACAACTTAAAGATTATTAGAGGGCCTATTTAATATTTGAAAAGTGTTTTAAAACACTTAATCCAATATGTAATTCAAAAAGTGTTTTTAAACACTTGATGTAATATTTTATAAAGTATCTCAACAAACTTTCCTCTATTATGCATGTGGGTGCTTTCGTTGTGTTGACGGGTGTGTGTTTTGATACGGATAGTGGGGTCTCCATGTGTTTGTTGCATTCTACCTCATAGATCCTCTAGAGGACAAAACCTGTCCCATAACACCCTTGGTACTCGTCCTCGCCACTAGGCTGATCTTTTGGTGTAGTGGCACATCATAGTGGTATTAGAGCTGAGGTTTTGAGGTCAAGCCTACAAAGTGTGATTGGCAACCCCGATGAATGTTCCTCCATTGTATCGGTGAGCGTGCACCTGATTTAGATGGTAGGGCCTCCATGTGCTTGTTACTGCTACCTTGTGGATGCTTCAAATGACAAAACTCCTCCCTTAATACCCTTGGTTCACGTCCTCACCATTAGGCTGGTTTTTTGGCGTAGTGGCACATCACAACATACTCTTTCAAATATAGGAATCCCCAAATATTTGCTGGGGAAGAATGCAATCCTGGAAAGTAAGATGTTAGCAATCCTAGCCTACATCAAAAGAGAAGAGGTAGTGAGCAAATTTCAAAATTTTGTCCATTATTAGTTGTTTGAAGGTCACCACATATTTTGACAAAAGTTTTATGATCAAGGAAGCTTCTCCAATGCTTGCTTCACCAAACAACAAATTATCATCTGCAAATTGTTGATGGTGAAGGCCTCTAGACTAGAATGACCCCTAACTAAAATATTCATATAAATTACTCCGATTTAGAATAATGCATTGAAAATTAACTAAAAATTTCATACAAAATACGTAGATTTGAAATGCCCACATGAAATAAATAGGTTTGCACATGTAAATTGGTTGGAAGAGTATTTTTTTCACACATTTCATTCATATGATCACATAGATCTACTACAAATATTTATTAATAATCAAGATTGCAATGATTACAAAGATATTTTAAAGATGACCAAGTAGCTAAAATACCCAACACTACTATAGACCTCACAGTTAAAGTGTTGATGCAACCTTAATATGAAGTCGCCCTCCAAAAACCAAAGGGTCTCAATCCAAATCAAATGGGTTTCATCCTTAGATCCATAATTGAAAATAAGTGCTCAAACTAGGGTTGGGGTTTGTTGACGTGATGATGAAGAATGATCAAAATTGATGAAATTGCCTGCCTTACATAGGATTGGAAGGCCTAGTGTGGGCCCAAACATGCTAAGACTGATTTGAGAGTTTCTTGCCATTTTATATTCAAATTTGGGTTCATTAATGATATCCTTAGTTGGAATTAAAGATTGGTGAATTCTTGTGTTGGAATGGTGAAGTTCTTTGAAAGTGCATGCTAGAAACCAAGGATTTGGGGAAATGCTTACCGATAGAATGAGCAAATAATACTCCATAGACCCAATGTCAGGGGTTTGGGAAACATGATTCTAGGATGCAACAAGGTGGGGGTTCGAGGATTCATGTGTTGACAAGAGAAATGTTGCGGGGTCTCTAGCGATTTAGGGATTGGGATACACTAAGACTTCCATAGAGTTAGATTGCCATTGACAACTCCAAAGATTTGAAGAGGGATATGTGAGTGGAGAAGTAGGGGTTGGGGCATCAAGTTGCTAGGTGAGTAGGGAGAAAGAAGGCCAAAGGTCCATGGGAAAGAAGGAGGTGGGTTGTTGGGGCATGAGGAATTGGGGAAAGGGATACTAGCATGAGAAAGTCCGAAATCCCACCCAAAGTAGGAAAGTGATTCAAACGTCCTCATAGTTAGGATTAAAGGCATTAAATAGACCTTTTGTTGGCACTATTTGTTTTAAAGGCTACTTGAGTGCATTACTCAAAAAGATCTTGCCAAATTTTTTTCCATCAAGATGAAGAGAAAGGGAGATAGAGGATCCGATTGTCCTAGGCCCCAAGTGGCTTTCAAGAACCTTGCTAGATTCCTATTGATGAGGACTGAAAACTTAGGCCTCATAATGCAATTGAACACCCATTCCCTCCATTCTAAGCCAAAGCCATTTTTTTCCAAAATTTTGATCAAGAAGTGCAAATTACTCTTATCATATGCTTTGCCGAAATCCAACTTAAATGTTATTAAGGTCATGGTGTATGGTTAAAACATGTTGTTGCTGTTGCTGCCACCAAGGCTCAAACTCCTCTTGGTTGTTGAGCTTGTGGGCCTTGTGCTGTTGAGCTCGCAGGTTTGGACAGTTTTCCTTAATGCATGGGATAAGGTTCCGAGTTTGTAGCCTCAACCGGCTCGGGTTGAACTAAAAATTCCCAAGGTACCAATTAAAAAGAATCCAACGCAACCAACATACCTTTGGTCTTTCTTTGAACTATTGTTTGAATGACTTCATGTGAAATTAAAATTCATCGATAGGAAATTAATTGCCCTACTTTGGAGAGATAATTTGAGAAAACTAGGTTTTAATGAAAGGGCCATTGCTTTAGAGATGATCTTGTATATCATATTATATAGAAAAATAAGGGGATAGTTTGCAAAGGAAGAGGGATTGGAGAATAAGAGAAATGAAGGTGCAATTGACTTCTAAGATTCTTTAACTACAAGACAAACTGCCTTTCAAATCAAATCCCAAATTTTTATAAAGAAAGCCACTAGAAATCCATTGGGCTCTAGGGCTATATTCGACCGCATTTGGAATAGAGCTATTATTATTTCTTCTTCTAAAAAAGGGGACATGAGGGTAGAGTTTTGTTCCGTTGAAGCTGAGAAAGGAATGTTATCTTGTAGTAGATTTTGAGCAATGATATTGAACACATTCCTACATCCCTGAAGATGTCATCCCGAGCATTTCAAGCTGAATCTGGAGGGAATATTAACGGTGTTTTTAAACACTACCTTAATAATAAATAATAATTAACTAATTAATTAATTAATTTATATGATTAATAAATAACATTTAAATTTGTTTCTCTCTAGCTGACCCAATTTTGAGTTGGTGCCAAGTATTATTATTATTTGAATTTTGAATTATTTGCCGTGTTTAGGCCGACCCTTGGTTGGTGTTCTTCCGAGTTGTATTTCTGGTTGAACTTATTTGGGAGGCTTTCATGACAACTATTTATACTTGTTTGCTGGCATTCGAGAGGCATCATGGAATAAAGACATAGCTGTTCTGATCTCGTGGAGATGATACCCTCTACAGATCGTGACCTGGTAGGACAAAAACCTTATCAGCGTGCTGTGTTTAGATTCCACCCCGTTCGCTATACAATTCTAATTTGCTCATTTATTTATCACAAGTTCAAGTGTGGAGACGTGACTGGCAGGAAACGATATCCAACAAAGCTATGTGGCTGAGACATTGGCTCTGGCCACCATCATCCTTTGAACTCCATGCTAGAGGGCGGTTGACCATTCTGGGCACATTTGAAGACTTGCTGGGCATGATACTTTAGGTGAAGCGATTATAAAAGCTGCAACTTGGGCCAGACATTCGAGCATCCACGGCAATTTCATTGTCACCACAGATCAGGCAACCTTTCCAGATAAGATCCTTGCCCGAGTCTCATTCGAGTGCATCAGTGATTTCAGTTGCCTCATTACACGGGATTGAAATCTGTGCCATGCCGCCAAGATTGAACACCATTCACAAGAATTCATACACATCGATTGTTCTGCATCAGGAGTTGGATCTGTCGCCAGTACACTGCAATTAACGGACCGTGCTTCGAAGTCTTTTACCACCCGTGAGCTATCAATCAGCCAGAGCAGCATCTCTTGAGCCACATTAGTTAGTGATCAGCGATGACCATAGATGGCAGTGTGCCTAACTACTCCCATTCGCATCAGCCTCTGACGAGTTTTGGGGAGGTGCAGCATGTATAATCAGAGATCCCGAGATTGTGGTATCTACTGTTGTATGTACTCTGTTTTTGAATGCAACACATATCATCCTCAGTGCAATTTACTTCTGTCACTGTGTTTCTGGAAATTCTGATTAATGAGCTATTGTTAGATCGATCCTCAATGCTTATTCAGTTCTGAGATTAATTATAGAATCAGAGTCATCCAATTTCTGTTGCTGTTAATCATAAATTCTGACCAGGTGTATTACAGAAGATCCTCCGAGAAATCAACTGCTTTGTTTCTAATTTTGAAATCTGCTCCAACTAAATCCCATTTCTTGAAGAAATTCTATTTATATTCCCTCTTTCTCTAGTGGAATAATGAAAAACTTTGTATTCCGATCTCCATCCTTGAGCTGATTTTCTCTTAAATTTTGTCTCCAATATATCTCTTTGCCATTTTGAATATTTGATAGATCTGCCAACAGTTGTTTTTCATCAATTATAAGAATCTGCATCCATTCCAACCATTTGAACCAACTCATTAAGGGAAAAAAATTGTGCTTCAATTCTAAATTTTTCATTGAAAATATCTTCTAAATTACTGATGTTATACACCTTTAAGCATGCTTTAATATGATTAAATTTGTTGGCCAATGAGAACATCTTTGAACCTTTGGATTTGGGAGAGCTTACCCATCAATGCTTTTTCTTTTCTTTTCAAAGCCAAAATCTTTGAACTACATCAGTTTGAATTTGAAAGGACTTCACTGAAACTTGGACATGATTTGATCTCGAAATTGGTAGAATCCTCTGCTCCACAAACTAGTCTTCATTATCTAGACAGAGGACATCATGAATCTGTCCAATCATTCTGTTGTATATCTAAAGCCCAACCTGCAGTTTGTCCAAGAGAAACTTCCACGCTTTGGTTCTATATGTGCTAGATCCAAATTTTCCATAAAGGCCAAAAAATCTAATTGAGATTGAGAGAATTCTGGAGTCCCTTCTTTTATCCTTTCCAAGAAGAATTGCATTAGAATCCCCCCCAAGCAAAATTAAGTTCCTATATACCCCAGGGATGCATCCTTTGCATTTTAGATCCATTAACTGCTGGGTATGTTTTGGGGATGTGGGGACAGGTCAGAAACGCCTACCAGCCATCCATAACTTGCCAACAAAAAATAAGGAAACATCTTTGAGATGCCAATTTTTTTGTTGGAAACGCCTGGATATGATTGGGGACGGTTAGCTTTCCTCTACAGCATAGGCATACAAAAAAAGCCATTTAAAAGAAAAAAGTCTACGTCTTCTACAACATGGTTTCACTTCGTCAACTACTTGCAAGCCACTTCCATAGCAACTAACATCTTCTGCAACAACATGGTTTAATTTCATTACCATTTGCAAGTCATTTCTGAAACCACTAATGTCTTTGTTGGAAAGTTGTGTATAACTTAGTAGCCTCATGGATTGAACTTTGTTAAAGTACTAGAACTTCAGCAGGATCATGGACTTTGCTTTGTTTGCCACTTGCAAGTCACTTTTTTCACAACTAAATCTTCTGCAATAACGTGGTTTCATTTTGTCAGCCTCTTGCAAATCACTTCTCTAGCAAGTAACATCTTTAGAGAAGTTGGTGGCTGTGCATAGTGCCTTGTGGCTTTAGGATTGATAGACTCTTGAGTATCATCAAATTCTAGCTGCATATTGGGATGTTGATCCCAAAGATGCCACATAGGTCGATGAGGAAACACATGAGGGATTGGTTGGGGTTCCATTGGGTAGGCAGTCCCTTATAGTGGTAGTGACTCAAACTTAGCCTCCAATTTTGATGCAGTATTAGTAGATGCTGATTAGGGGCAGCAACAAATTTTCTTTATTTTTATCATTTTGTAGTTGAAACTTGCCGTCTTTGGGCATTTTGTAGTAATTTTTGTATAATATATATGCACATTGACAATGAAAAATAGTGAAATTTTGTTAATTTGTGTGTCAACTCTTGTGTTAAATGTCAATTTAGCTCTAGTGTTATGTATTTACATTCTATAATGTATATGAATCATGATGAATGTCTCATCAGTGTTATTATATTAGTATTTTGAAACTTCCTATATTCTAAAATTTTTCCTTTTGTTTTAATAGTTGTCCCTTACCATTCCCTCAAAATGGCCTCCCAAAAAATCTGTCTTGGAAATGCGTTCCCTTATCTCTTACAATCTTCGTCTTGGAAACTTGGTATATAATGGTTTTAACTTTTTCTGTAGTGCCTCCAAGCTTTATCACCAAGATAATACAAGTAGATACCATTTCAACCATGCCTGGGTTGGTGCCAATCTAAAAATAGATCTTGCTCTCATCTGTCCAACTTAATTTACCATTTTGATACAATCCTCTTGTACCTATCACATACACAGAAACTGTGCATAAGACATTCTGTTAAATTAATATTAACTGGAAGTACTTAAGGTAGTTTATACTTTATATTTTAATGGTGAGTTAGAAAGGATTCAAATCTAAATGTTGTGAGCCTAATCACTGATGATCTCTTATCTCTGGATTCTCCAACTGTTGCATGAGTTGTAAGTGATGTCCATGTGCAGGGATGCACTCTTATTGTACTATGTATTGAGATGAGATAATAAAACTGGTAAATTACTAGGACCTAATGTGTTGTGTCCTCTTTTAATTGTCCATGTTTCATTTGATTATACACAGTTAGAAAGACAAGGGATTTTCCAAGGGATTGTGGAGATGAAAACAAAGCTGTAATTATAAGCTTTCAAGTTTCTAATCCTATACTCAGGGCATTAATTTGTGAAATTCTTAAATCGCTATTTCAGCCTGTAATTGGTGTCAGCTTGCTTTTTTGCAAATAAGAGTTTTCAGCTTGTTTTTCCTATATATCAGAGCTTTCAGCTTACTTTTCCCATCTGCAAAATGAAGTTCAGCCTGATTCTTCTGCAAATTAGATTTTCAAGCCTGCTTTTTGGGCCTAAAAAACATATATAGTCTTGCCTTTTCTGCAATTAGAAATTCAGTAAGTTCTTTTTCAAGTTGGACTTTCCATCCTGCTTTGTCAGTTCCAATACATGAACTCCTGTTTTAATAAAAAGGTATTATCAAAAGTTTTGTAGCTGAGGGATTCTATGTGTTGGGCATATTTTAGAAATATTCTATATACATGTTGGGGTGTTAATCAATCAAAAGTTTCATTCTTGTAGGATTTTAAAGCACTTTGCAGAAAATCTTCTATAAGGGATTTCTATACATGTTAGGGTGTTATCAATCAAAAATTTCATTCTTCTAGGATTTTAAAGCACTTTGCAGAAAATCTTCTATAAGGAATTTCTATACATGTTGGGTTGTTAATCAATTAAAAGTTTCAGCTGAAAATTTTGAAATATCAAATATATAAGAAGGTTTTTTAAAGTTTTTGTGTCATTAATGGTGAGTATTAGCTACGAATGATAGCAATAAACATCCAATAAGCATGAGGTCTCACTATGAAAGCTATAACTCTATGTTACCGGTTCATGGCTTTGCAGCAGGGTATATGGGTCTAGTCCGACCTGGGTCCGAGGTCTGGATCTGATCCAGCTTGGGTCCAGACAAGGTCTGGCCCACAGATTGCGGGTCCAGCCCTGACGGACCTGGGGAGGACCTGAACCTAGATAAAAAATCTGCTCATGGAGTCATTGGCCTTTGTTTGATTTTGTACCACAGTTTCTAAAGCCTTTTCAACGTATCCATTTTGTGCATATTTAGCAACCAGTTTTGATTGAATTGATTATCTCCCTTTGTGGCCCTATACGGGGTCACATCCAAACCCCAGGAAGCCAATTTTGAAGTGTATTCCAACGGACCTATCCTTCGAATTCCGACTCATTCACAATTCTGAATTCCAAATTTTGACTCATTTGCAATATTCTTCACAATGTTGCCGCTAATTGTTTTGTTTTTCCTGCAACTTTTGGGGTTTCTATGCGTAAAATCTACCATATATAATGAATCTTATCAGTTCTTTGGTGGACAGGTGATCACATGAGTTTTTATGGATTATGTTCTATACGTTGAATTGAGGAAAGTGGAGTTTTCTTGTCTTGTCACCTTTCAAATCTTTAGAAGCATTTGCGAATTTTTTTACATTGTCGGATTTCTTTACTTCATCACCATGAAGTTGGAGGATACTATGACTTCTTAAACACCTGTGAAGCCGAAAAAATCATTTGAAAAACATTGCACGTTACTGCCAATGATGTTTTAAATGCATTTTGGTATGGTAAAGTCATTGGAACGAGATGGCGATATCATTTTAGAGCCTGCGATGATGCTTTCTTAGATTTAATAATAAGTGTGAAGGATGGGTGATGTTTTAGTTATCTCTGGATTCTTGCAATTTTTCCTCCGTAGACCACCCCTTTGCTGGATCTCATGTATTATTATTATCAATATTTTAATATTATATTATTATTTTATTAATATTATATATTAATTTATTAATATTGTATAACATTTATATATTTAAATTTTTAATATAAATAATATATTATTAGTATTTTATAACATTATACAATTATTAATAATATATAATTTTATTAATTATAATATAATAATAAAATTGAAATACATTCAATGCATGAATGAGCTCGCTGCCGAATATGGCGACTCTGCTGAATATGCGAAATGCTAGGGCTTTGAGTAGTCATGTTGCGGGTTTGCAAGGAGATGTTGCCTTTGGGAAGGATGATTTCGGTGGCGTGGAGAGTGACTTGTCTCAACCACAACAAGCTCTTTCCCATATCCCGCCTTACTCTGTGCATAGATGCGCCTCTGTTGTGGTCACCAACAATGCCAATCCCTATGTTTCAGCGGCGGAATCTCCACGATCTTCATCGAGGACTAAGGAAGTGCAGTCTGGCATGGGTCTCACAGACAGGCTATCTATGATGGATGATGGGAAAGATGTAAACCTTCGTTTGCGATGCTCGTGAATTCAAACAAGCATACATGTAAGGATTCCAAGAGGGCTTGGGATGCAGGATTGGATGAAGGTTTTGGTGTAGAGGAAGACTTTCATGGCGATAGTAACTCTTTGTAGGCCCAAATGAGGCATGGATCTTCCACGATCCAGTCACTTTCTACTCGAAATGACGCTTAAACAGCACCCTGGGGGGATATTCAATCGCCAAGAGCACCCTCACGACCCACCACGAATTCCAAAAATATGTTGTTGGGGCCAGATCTGTTACAAAAACTTATTTTTTGGATGCGGTGAAAAGTGTGCAGGGCAACAAAGTGCGGCCTATGGATGCCCTTCAAACTGGTGCTCCACTGATAAATACCACATCTGGGTCTGGCTCACCTGCAGACTCATTGAAATCAAAATATTTAGGTACATCCAATAGGAGAAGTGTTCATTGCGCTAATAAACCTCTGAAACTAGACTTTGATGCCACTTTATTTAAGGAATTGAGGGAGAATGAAGAACTTTTATTGAGAATGGATTAATCGGTAGGTTCAGTCATCTTTGGCCTAGTCTTCTTGTGCTCCATGAATGGATTTCAAAATCGTGGCTACCTCTAATGGAAAAGAACTTGGAGATTTATCCTTGTGCAAGGAGTTTTTTCATAGTGGGGAGAGAGAATGCTGCTCTTAAAATCATGGCACTCAAACTTCGACCCAGTCACTGAATCATTTTCAATTATGATGATCTGGGTTCGCCTCTCGAATCTTCCACTACACTTTTGGTTCGAATCTTGCTTTGCAGTTATTGGAAACATGCTTGGGAACTTCATTCAAACAGATGCAGATTCAAGGGATTTCATCCATACAACCTTCGCTAGGATTTTGGTTGAGTTGGATACTTCCAAAGCCCTCCCGATAGAAATCATTTTGAATGCAAATGGTAATAGC
Organism: Sequoiadendron giganteum; assembly: GCA_007115665.2. NCBI lineage: Eukaryota > Viridiplantae > Streptophyta > Pinopsida > Cupressales > Cupressaceae > Sequoiadendron > Sequoiadendron giganteum. Next base: position 533,713,263 of record CM021109.1, on the reverse strand, counting down.
TGGCTGTAACCCTTGGACTATGAAGGCTTAACCTTCAGGTGTAGAAGATGTTACAAAATTGGACACATTGTAGCAAAATGTCCAAATGCTAAAGCTTAAGCAAAATGGGAGGCTTCATGGTGGAAAGATGCTTCCCCAAAACATTATTCCGTTTTGAATTCCCCCAAAAGCTGCGATTCTCCAAAAAATGATACTAGCAGCAAAACAGAGGGGAGGATTTCTGAGCTCGCTCCAGAGTCAGAGGTTGATCAGAAATTGTCTCGTGCCAGTAACAATGAAGCTACCTCTCCAGGATCTATCGTAGCAGGCGAGGGTTCTAACACCACAACAGTTGAGTGCCCCTTTTCTCAGGCTTCACCGCATGATCTAAAGGATTCAAATGTTGGGGATGGGGGCAATGACTAGCAAATAATAAGGAAAAAGAAAAGGAATACCAATCAAAATGGGGATGTCTGCAACAAATTGCAGCTTCGGTCTCAAACCAAATTGGTTTCTGAGGAACAAAAGATTGGGGGGGAAATAGATAGGCACATAGCCCAGAAAAAGGAAAACATTATCCACAAATTAGAGGAAATTAGAAGTTGTGTCATGCTAAATTTGGTGTCAACACTCAGTAGGCAACAGTTGCCAGGTTTTGTCTCATAAATTGGTTTGTTTTGGTCTGATGCTCAAACATGTTGTTGGGCACTTGTGTAGTAGGGATGGCAATGCAGTCTATTTTTTGTTTTTTTGCCTTTTAATCTAGGTAGAAATTTGAATGGTCCAGTTTGACCATGGCTGAGTAAATCAGATGTAATTCCAACCTTTGAGGATGCGATCCTTCTTTTGTGATCTCACCTGGTGCTGGCTAGGCCAATTTCCAGCATCTTTATAAAACTCACCTCTTACGAATAAAAGAAAAAATATAATAATAAAATTATAAAAGAAAGTTAATATTAATAAATAATAATTAATAAAGTTCATATATAATATAATATTAATAAAATTAATATATAATGTTATAATATTAAATATAAATATGATATAATAATATTGTATATTAAAAATATATAAATATATATATTTTATATGTTTTTGTACCAACAAACCCAATCCCATTTTTTTTTTACTGAACCGGCGAATTGAACCCTCGAACCCGAACCCGAACCAATAACTTAGCGTATAACTTTCTCAAATGCTATCCAACTGCTCTTAGATTTGATTTGGGGCTTTATGCCACCTTAATCACCCACAAATCAAAATTCAAGTCAAATTTGCTTGTTTGGCTATCTAGATTGAAGAAAAAGAAAATTGTGATTTTCACCATTTCATGGTCATATGATGTCAAAATGAGCTTCACTGTGAATTAGGGAAAATGTGTCTTAATCTACCTACTCACCAGAATTGAACTTGAAACTTTCTTGTTTGGTTAACCTACACTTAAGTTAGTAGTTGCAGGCTTGGAGATGTCTTGTTTTGTATTTGTGGCATGTATCCCAAGCTATGAAGTTGACTTTCTTTGTATACAGGCATGTACCTGTACTGGGTCTGTATTGAATCTAGATCTTAGTGATGTAGGAGCATTTGGGACCACAAGTGATCTTGCATCACCAAAAGCAATAATAGGATATATTTAACTAAAATTTCAGCCTGTTTTAGTTTTGGGTTGTTATAGGTTGCCTACAAGTGTTAGCTTAGGTCACAAACCTACTTGTAATTATGCTACAGGTTGCTGTAGGCTTCTTTAGGTGCAAAATAGATTGCTGCTGGTCAGCTATAGGTTGCTATAGGTGTTAAGTTTTGAGTCTTAATGGTGTAAAGTCTCTTGAAAAGTGTTTTTTGACTTGCTACAAGTCTTTGGGCTGGTATTCTTCTATCAGGATTGTTATTTGAATATTTTTTTTGCTTTTAGTAATATTGTTAACACCAATATTTATATGTAGCAATTTCATGTGACTTGTATAGAGTCAGACAAATATCCTTTTCTTCACTTGCTGGTGTGCAGTTTTGGCATTTGCAGTATGATGAAGGTCAAGATGTATGGAGTTGGCAGTTATTAGTCCATCTAGTGACTGATTAATATCTTTAAGAGGATGTGTTTTGTTTTCTCCTAACTTGGCTGCACTTGGGCATCAGACAGACAGGTTTTGGCAGCTGCCCTTTAATTCCTGTCATGACTCGTCATTTTTCTTGGGATGGTGTTTGCTGATATCCATTTGGGCGGACATTTTTCTTGTATTGCCGACTGTTGGTGGTCGTGGAAACTATATGGAGGGACATTTGAAGTTCCAGTTGACATCTAGGTGGTTGGACAATTATTCTTGGTGGCTGACTGTTATTTACCTGACAGTTGAGATTTCTTGTTATTTTAAGAAAGAGTTTAGAGGAGATTTGATCAACAAAAAGAGATGAAATGACTGGGCAGTGGGTGTAAAACCAAAAAGATAGATCGTTTGAGAAAAGAAGAGAGAGTCGAGTTGAGGGTAGACTGTTATGGAGAACAGAACAAAAGTAGGGAAGAACAAGGGAGATTGAAATTAATTTGTGATTTATCTGTCTCGACTTGAAACATTCATTTGTAACCATTTTTTAAGTGCATAATAGGTCAAGTTCTCATTCAGCATGTTTTCAAGTCTTTTCAGGCAAATTTCGAATTTAATGCAAATACATTGTTTTGTTTTCCATTTAGCAGAAGAAATTGATTGATGAAGTTCCTAGGCTGCTAGGTTTAGGGTTTAGGGTTTAGTTGGCCCTGTTAGAATATTTTGTCATTGATGTCAAAGCGTTTGGTTGGTTGAGCTGCTTGCTTAACTGCTTGAGCTGCTTGCCTGGGTACTTGAGCTGGTTGCTTGAGTGTTTGAGCTGTTTGGTTGCTTGGTTGAGGTGCTTGCCTGTCTACTTCACCTACTTGGTTGTGTGCTTCAGCTACTTGGGTGTCTGCATCAGCTGGTTGCTAGTTTACTTGTCAGCTTGTGCCATATCAGCATATTTTGTCTCTTGGTTGAAAAGTCAGCATGTACATAAGTCGATTATTTCCTTCACCTTCATAAGAGACAAATTTCATATTATCTTTATGTGTCGGGTGCTGCTTGGCGTATTATTTTGTAATGCCTATGTTTATGTGGCACGGTTCTTGGTTATGTATTATTCCTCTCTAGCAGTGATTGAAAAGAGTTTATGATGGCTTAGTATGCAACAGAGTCGTGTTAACCAAACTTATATTAAATTGATACTTTAGATTTTGTTACGCCTTACTTTGGGAAATGGCTTCAGCGAATATTATGAGGCAGCGAATATTTTTATGAGGTGGCTTATGTTGTGAGTCGTTTAAATGAATGACATGTTTTTATTAACGAACTTTTCTGTGAAACGACTTCAGCATATCTCTTATCGGGCCCTGCTAAGAATAGTGTTGGCTTTTACTTTGTTTGGCAAAGGCATTTTTTTAAGGAGCATTATGATTTGTCGTCTTTTTGTGGAGGTCAATGTTTATTTCTGGACGACTGTGTTTAAGCCTTCAACGTGTGTTTTTTGAGGCGGCTACAGGTGTCTATGCATTTGCAACGCCAAATTTATTGTGTGCTAGCCGTGAGATAGTGGTCGGCTTTAAAATATCATCTGATGCAGTGTCGACTCTTTTATCTGGCTGTACCATTCTTGTTGATGCCTTCTTATTTTTATATATGTGTTGGGCTGCATAAGGTTTATGTTATGAACAAATGCATTTAAAAATCATTAGTGGGTGGTATCATGGCATCTTATTTTTGAAGAGACTATGCTTGGGAGAATAGAGTCTTTAATATCTGGCAATACATTATGGAGGTCTGTCGAGGTTTTTGAAAATGCAGTAGGATGTCGTTTTTTTGTTGAGGGCGGCTAAGAAATTAAGACGTTTTTTATTAGAGGCTGCGCCTTTATTGATTCTAGGCGGCTATTTTAATAAAAATCGCATATTCATCAAAAATAGTGAATGCCGAGTGGAAATGAATTGTTTTCAAAAGAAGGTCTCGATTTTATTAAAATCGTGGGTATGAGCAATTGTAGAGGTAGCTAAATATATATATCGAATCCTCCAGTTTTAGCGTCCGAGTTAATTTTTGCTGAGTCGTGAATAGTTTCTATGAATATCAAAGGACGATTTTGATAGTGAAGGTGTGAGATTTTAAAAATATGTTCATCAGACTTGAAGTCGTGTCTCCTATCCTATTCGCAACAGGATTCTTTTTATTTTTGACTGATAGCGGCACTTATTTCTGATGTGATTTGGAATAGCTATTTATGGATTTGATAGTGGTGACGGCTATTTTTTTGCTGGATAGTTTCAGAATTAATGATTCTCAGTTGATTTAGTTCACCAAAATTTTTGTGTTCTTTTTTGGATGGAGTTACTTTGTTTAGAGAATTCAGTTTTTGTGTGATGAAAAAGTGTGCATTTGTGATGAAGTCTTTTTCAAGGTGCTGGTAGTAAGAAGCAGTGAGGGAGATATTTGTTGTGACGTTCCTTTACTGAACAGTTAAAAAGGAAAGGGTTTAAGTTTTCTTATTGCACAGTTTTGAAGTATCGATGGAGAAATATATGGAGAGGGTTGTTCTTAGTTCAGGTGTATCGAGTTTTGTGAAGATTGCGTATGTGGTTCGATGTTATATTGTGAGTTCGGGTTACTCAGTAAATCTGTTTCTCGGTGCTGAGCTGTTATGTGTGTTGACTCCATTCTTATGTATGCATTGAGTATAGTGGCAGGAAGTCTATATTTGTAATTGCTTCATTTTTATTGCGCTGGCCATGTGAGATAAATATGCAGAGTTCAGTAGTGATATAGGCTGAGTCGATTATGAGAGATGTTGCTGAGTGTATTCCGTGTGTTTAGACTCTTGATGAGTATGCTATTGTGGTCTGAGAAGGTTGAACTGAATAATCAGCTATCTTGGAGATATCCAAAATATGGTGTTGAAAGTTTGAGCAGAAGGTTTTGAGTACTTGGACAGTGTTTTGCAGATTTGTATTCGAAGTCTGGAGTTGGTGCTTCAGCCGCTGGAGTTGGTGCTTCGGTGTTTTTGGAGTTGGTGCTCTCGGTGGGTTGGTGCTCACCTATGTAATCAGGGTTGGTGCCCTTTGGTGATAATAAAAGCAAATTTTGCTGTGGTTTTTTTACCCAAAAGGGTTTTCCACGTAATCCTGGTATTCATCTTTTCATGGTGTTTGTGTTGCTCTAAATGTGTTGATTCTGATTTCTGATTTATATGATTTATCTGTTTTAAAGTTTTAAAAGTTCTGAAATACTGATTCACCCCCCCCTCTCAGTATTTCCTGTGTGCTCTTCAGGCCCCCTACCTAAACTGCATCACCTAGTTTGGTCTATGTATAGGTATTGCCTTGGATACACCTCCCAAACAGGGTCCTATATGGGTCCTTACCTAGTGATGTGAATAATAGAAAATGGATTCTTAGCACGAAGTTAATTCCTGACATTTTTATAGGTAGAAATACCTATTGTAGATGCTTGAGCTGGTTGATTTTCCTTCTGAGGCTGTGATTGCATCTTCTCTTTCCATTTGAGCTTGGCAACAAAGGCACTTAATGAAGATTCAATATTCTTTTCGAATTGTTTTATCTACCTGTCTTTTTGTAGCAGTTTTTACATGACCTATTAGAGGTAATGCTGCCAACTTCAAAAATCCGAATAAAAGTATTAATATAAGGAAGGAGGCAAGTTTCTGTGAGCAATCACGATTACATCCTTTTCTTTTACCTTCATTTTAGTGGCAGTCAATTGATACTTGACATCCATAGTTACCAGCAGACAGGGACTGGTACTAGTATGGGAGATGGGGATGGGTACCAGTTTGCCTTTTTTTTAAAAAGTTGAAGATGGGTATTTGGTGTGTGTGTGTGTGCATTTATTTATAATTTAAAAGAAAAATCATACAGTGGATATGGAACTTTAAAGACTGTAAAATATTAAAATACTTAAAAATTAAAAATTAGCATTCTAAAGTATTGGCGCCAACAAAAGAAAAGTTTAAAAATATTGGCATTAGATAACATTATCATGATATAGAAAATCAAATTTTAAATCATAATCACTTGGAGATGGCAGACAAAGACTGGGAAGGAAATGCCATTATTTTAAAAACATGCCACAAGGGTGCTTGGAGATGACTACATTTTCTATCAATTGATAAAACTTCAATGCATGTACACAGCTTAAGATTTATTATTCTTTCTTTTGATAAAACAAACCTTTCTGCTACAAAATAACTTGTAAGTTTCTATGCAAAATAATAAAATTGCAACTTCATTAGTGTATTTCATTAGAACTTTAAGCTTTTGTCATTCGCACATCAACACTTCAGAAAAATCCAGTTAATTCATACGATGTATCTGAGAAACTTTTATACTGTATAGGAAGTTTACTAATTTTGAAGGGATGCCTCTTGGAGTTGTTTAAGGATGCAAAGAAACTTCATCTAAAGCAATATTTCTCCAAGTTTCTAGGATGAAGGGATGTGGGGAGGTGGAGATGGGATTTTTTGGGTTGATGAGGGGATGTTGGGGAGGTGGAGAGGGGATTTTTTGGGTTGATGAGGGGATGGTTTTATATATACATACATACATATATGTGTGTGTGTGTGTGTGTATTTCATACATATCTGAATAATACATATGCATAGGATGAAGGGATGTTGGGGGGATGTTTTTTTTTAATTTTTATATATATAAATGCATGTGTGTATTTCATATACATATATATATGTGTGTTTATAAGTAAATATATGTACAGTGTACAGACACATATAAACTTGGTTTGACCTACACACTAAGTTGCTTTGAGATTTACAATTGGTCAAACCATAGTTGGAAAACTTGGACTCGCCGTGGACTCGGCAGCCCAAAAATATGACTCGGACTCGGGACTCGGGGCGGACTCGGGAAAAGACTCGGCAAAAAAAAAAACCGTAGTTTTACAAAAAAAACAAGAACAAATTAATGCATTTAGAGAATATAAGAGCTTAATTTGATTATCAAACACTCATAATTCAAAGATTACACATGTCATATGATCATCAAACACTCAATAATTGAAATTTAATCATTCATAGTCATCAAATACTCATAGTTTCACTTTCAATGTATAACAACATCATAAGTTTATAAATGTTTACATATAATCATGTCAAAAAGAGGAAAACATTAACAACCACATATAATCTACATCTTCCTCTTTCCCCTCCCAATGGTACTCAATTTTGGAGGCCTAGAACTAGAAGGTGCCCGTGTTGTAGTATGCAAACAAGGACTAGGAGATCGAGCAGGGGAAAAGTGATATTCAAATGTGTCTTCGTTGTCCTCCATGGCATCCAATCTTGCTGCTTCTTCTTCTTCTGCTGCTGCTCTCTCTAATTCAGCAATATCCTCATCAGTAAGTAAGACATCAACCTCATCATTTTGTTCATTAATAGTCCATTCACCATATGGATCAATGTCATCCAAGTCGATGGACTCGTGTGAAACACCCTCCACCTTCCTAGTTCGAAGGCGAAGGTTGTATCGAACAAAAACTAAATCATTTAGGCGTTGCTGAGTCAACTTGTTTCTTTTCTTTGTGTGAATGTTTTCAAATAAACTCCAATTGCGTTCACACCCAGAAGCACTGCATGGCTGCGACAAGACACGTATGGCTAGCTTTTGAAGATTTGGTGTGCTAGCACCATAGTTCTCCCACCATAGATCTACAAAAACATGTTTAAAAAATATAAGTATTAAGAAATAAGAATAAAGTAAAAATCTATATGTAAGAATCAAGTTTCTAATTTCAATTTTTACCTGGTTGTTGTTTTCCTCTCCTTTCAATTGCTTGTTGGGAGGAAAAGAGTCTCCCCTCTGCACCCTTGTAGACCTTGAATAGATAAAAGAAAAAGTAAATCAAATATAGAAAATTCATAGATAGTCAAGGCTCAACATTGCAAATTCATAAATAAGATGTAACAAATCTCACCTCCAACTCATCAAGCACCTTATTTCTCAGCTCACTATCAGGCACCATCCTATCAATGCAAGTGACAACACCGTCCATGACCTCCTCATCCGCCTTAAATGAGTCCGAGAAGTAGAACTTCGGATTCAAGAAGTAGGCAAAGGCATGAATCGGCTGGTGGAGTTGGTTTGTCCATCTCCGATCAATGATGCGCCATATGATTTCATATTTCTTTTTGTTGCCGCCATAGTAACGTGATATGGCCTCTTTGGCCCTATCCATGGCCTCATAGATGAAACCCATTGGCATGCCATCTCCATCCACCATACGAAGAACCCTCACCAAAGGCTCTGTCACCTAAAAAAATGAAAACAAATGTTAAATTATAACAAAATTAACCCCTCAAAAAATAAAAAACAGCAAATATATTATCATGTATAATTTTTTTTTGTGTGATTTCTACTTACCCCCATCAGCTCCTCTCCATTTTTGATGAATGTCTCATCAAAAACTATGGTAACAATCCTCTCCCCTTCAGCTCTATTGGAAAATGAGGACCCCTTCCAAGCATCGAACACAAACATTTGCTTGAGATGACCAATGGCACCAAGAATGCTTTGCAATGTGAGGAAGTGGCTAGCAAATCGTGTCACTCCAGGTCGCACAAGGTCCTTGCCATTTGTGAATTTCCTCATCAAAGAAAGCACCCAAGTATGGTTGTAGATAAATTTTGTAACACTTTTTGCATCTTCAACCACTCTTTTGACCCATGAAATCTTCCCAATATCCTCTAACAATAGGTCCAAGCAATGTGCAGCACATGGAGACCATGCAATTGTGGGATACCTCTCCATAAGTAGCCTACCTGCAGCTACATATGCAGCTGCGTTGTCCGTGATAATTTGGACAACATTATCAACTCCAACCTCCTGGACCACCCCATCCAATAGACTACATAAAGTCTTAGCTTTTTTAACTTCATGGGAGGCATCTATTGATTTTAGGAACACCAATCCACCATTTGAGGCCACTAAAAAGTTCAGGAGAGTTCTATTCCGTCCATCTGTCCACCCATCAGATAAAATGCTGCAACCTTTTCTTTGCCAAAATTTCTTTTGCTCATCAACTACAAGCCGTGTATTCTTTACGGATTCCTCTAGCAATGGCCCACTCAAATCTTTAGCTGATGGGGTCTTAAACCCTTTCCTGCAACTATAAGGGCATTCACTAGACCTTCCCAATATGGGTTGCTTGCAACATTGAAAGGTAGATTATTGTAGTACCAAAAGTTTGCAGCAGCCATCCTAGCTTCATGATGCTTTTCCTTATTCCAACCGGTACCTTCAAGTGAAGGTTGTGCTCCTGGAACATTACGTGGAATAAAATAATTTGGTCCTGATGAAGGACCGTGGCCAGCACTAGCAGTAGAATAGGAACCCTCAGGACTCTCACCAAAAGATGAATGTGGAGCACGAACACTTGGACTTGCAGCAGTAGCACCATGAGGCATAGTTGGTGTAGAAGGGGATCCACTCATCATTGATGCTAGGGCATTCTTTGTTTTTTGTCTTTCATCTTTTTTTAGCTCATAGTCAGCAAGAAGGGCCTTTATCTCTCTAATAATCTCAGGAGTAGTTTTAGGGCATCCCTCCACATTTTGCCCAGGTATCCTTGCAAGGTGGTATTTTAACCTGTTTATTCCTCCTGTCATCCATTTCTGACATTCAGTACATGTCACTTCACCTTTTTTGATTCCTGGTATTCCATACTTCCATGCAGGGTCTTTTCTCATTCCCTTTGGATTTGAAGACGACATTGCTGTTTCAAGTTCAACGTGGAAAAAAAAAAATCAGCAAGGGTTTGCAAAAAAATCAGCAAAAAAATGTGATTCAAAGTTTCATTTATTTGCAAAAAAAAAGAATGCAAAACCAAGCTAGAAATAATAGGAATTAGGCTATAATGGCTATTAAGGAAAATAGAAAAAAAATTTGGCAGCATATCCCCTTATTTTTCTTGATTTTTTTAAATTTTGAAAGCAAGAAAACAAAAAAAAAGAAATGTTAGATCACTTACCTGGCTCTATTTTGATCTTTTTAGCTCCTCCTCCTGCCTTCTTTCAAGTTAAAACCAATTTGCAGACCTAAAAAAACCAATGCTCGAGCTAAAATGAACAAATTTTTTTAAAAAAGTATGGGTTTTAACCCATTTAGACGCCCCAGCCGCGGATGAGAGTCCTGGGTCGGGACTCCTGAGTCCGTGGCGAGTCGACTCGGCTCAGCCACGGACTCCCGAGTCCACCGAGTCCGCGGCGAGTCCTGAAGAGTCTTCGAACTATGGGTCAAACTATCTTATAGAGACATAGTGGACACCAAGTGGATATGGTCATATTCACATCATAAACTCCTTTCATAGTAAAACTTTCTTCGTAAGGCATATGAGTAGGATCCTTTTCAAACTCAAGGTGCTCAACAAGGCAATGGGCATAAAATGAGAAGGCAAAACATTGTGGTAGAAACTGCAATGCAGTAAGTTCAATTTGTTATTCCTCTGATGGCAGAATGTGGATATATGAAACAATGAGTGCCAAACTTGTATCTCATATGTTGAATTACAAGGCAATTGGCCTGTGAACAGGAAACCTTAGCATAGACTGGCTTAGACCAGATTGAGTTGGTTGGACGTTGGTCAAAGTGCACAAGTTAGAAATTGATGGGGATCAATGTCCATTGTCTATGATGGTCAGTGTTTGTCACATGGTGGCTGGTATAATGGGAGCGGAAGGACGTTGACAGGGATACTTGTTCCTTGGGACATCACAGGGATGTGGGGATGCCCTAGAAAACCCCATGTGGGGACATTCCAAGAGATTCTCCCCATGTGGAGAGGGTGTCCTTGGGGATGTCCCCAAAATCAGGAGAAAAGGAAATAGGATGGGGACATTCTGACCTTGTCATGCCATACCTAAAACATCTTAGGTACCCAAAGTGATAGAAAAGCCCGAAGGATGCATCCTTGGGTAACATTGATTTGAAATCTCCTCGTGTCTCAAGATGTCACCATGTGGTTCTCTAAGATGTCACCATGTGGTTCTCTAAGATGTGGGTGGATTTCTAATATGGGAGATGAGTACCGAGTTAGGGTATGAGTCTCCTCATAATTATGCTGACATCTTTTATGCTCAGCAGATGTTGAAGCAAATTTTTGTCATCTAATTTTAGTGAGGATAATAGGTTCTTCAAATACAAATCCCTGCCTCTATTGGAAGTCTAGTGTTTTCTTTCAATATACTTCACAATTCTGACACAACTTTTGAGCCTGAAATTTTATGAAACATTTAATTTACCATTGACATTTTAAAGAGTGTTAGAGCCTTTCTATTTGTTGCATCATGTGATCCAAAAGGTGTTCACTGTTTGTGGTTAATAATTAGGGTTGGGTGGTTGTGTTACCATAATCTTAGGTATAACTATATATTTATGTTATTTCTCATGGAAAGCTTTCCTAGAAGGTGTTTGGGTAGGTTAGGAAGTTAAATCATATTGCCTTTTCAAATTTTTTTGCGAACATTGTAATTGTCTTGTCAAATGTGAATATTATTTTGTGCTTTATTCTGAAATTCATGGTGTAATTTAATCTCCTGTATATTTTTCTGATCCAACAAGTGGTATTAGAGCCCACAGAAGAAGGATGAATACTGACACAATGGAGGCATTCATTCTTTATCCATGTTATGACAGTGCAGGGCTTTGAATTGGATCACAGAAATGAAGAGTACCAGTGGCTCTCATGGTGCTTGTACACGCAGTTGCCTTCAAGCTTCTTCTGCTTTTTTAGCCAAAACTTGCTGCTGATAAACTTACAGTGGGTACCTCATCAGGCCTAGTTACCGGGACCCATCTTTGCTTTTCATGTTTTGTTTTATGCCTCCCTTAAATTGCACTTAAGGGAGGGTGTTGGTATGAACATGGTATTTTATCCACTTAGTTAGAATTAGGACCTATTCACACCTTAGTCATAAGCTTACTTAGGTCCTTTTTGTTTTTGTTTCATTTCATAGGTATTGGACACATGGCATAATCTTAGTTGACTTAAGGGTTTATCCTTTCCCATATAGCAAGGTTAATTCTTTTCATTGCACTATTCTTATTTTATTTTTCCCGAGGCAAAGTAGCAATTTGCATTGCAGCTCTAATTTGTGGAAGGTCTTTTTGGCTTTTGCTGATAGAGTGTTGTACTTGTGGGTTCACTGTTATTCCAACAAAACAAACCCAATCCTAAATAATAATTTTTTGGATTTGTCTTAGTGAATGAGGCATATATCCCTCGTTCTTGAATCCAGATTGAATAATATACAGGTTTGATAGAAGCATACATATCCAGGAATACTGTTGTGTCATATATCTAATAAGGAAAACATAAACTCTCTCTGTTTGATAATTCAAAGGTAGCATCGAGAAGCAGGCATGTAGTAGATAGAATGGAAATGATTCATAAATACTAGTAGCGCAAGAGAAATAAGTAAACATGATTCAGATCCAGGAATACTGTTGTGTCGTATATTAATAACGAAAATATAAATTGTCTCTGTTTGATAATTCAAAGGCAGCATCAAGAAGCAGGCATATTGTAGATAGAATGGGAATGATTCATAGATACTGGTAGTGCAGGAGAAATAAGTAAACATGTCAGGATCCAGGGATATATGATTGCTCTAAGGTCTAAAACACAATGTCATCCTCCAAAGACATCTGTGGATTACAAGTGAATGGCCATTGTCAAATGTGTTTGTGTTAATAGGAATAGACAATCTGTGGTCTGCACTATTGTCAAAGGGCAGAAATCCTCCAACAATATAGCTAAATTAAACATAGAAACAACCAAACTCAAAGAGATCAAACTGGAAGCAGTTATCCTCTAGGCTAGCCTCTAAGAGAAGTGCAAGGAAGGCGAAGTGTTTCGAAGAATCTGCATACAGCACATGAATATTCTTATGATGATGCCCAATCAGGTAGGGCAACATTGCAAACCTTCTTATTGGGTACGCACAGTTGAGAGTATTAGATTTTTACAGTTTGCAAAGCAGGGATGACTACACATGTGGAAGAATTTGTCTGGTCTCCAGCATAACCACAGTGTACTCCGGCCAGAGAGTTTCTATGCAGCTGACCTTTGAACTTGTTGGAGCCCCAAAGTGTCACCATCACATAGTCATTTAGTAATCATATAAAATTAGGAAATAATTCCTTGTAACCATAGATCCAAAACATCAAAAGTATGATATACTTTTTTATGCTGTCCATATTTTCCGATCATAAGCATAGATATGTATGTGTAAGATTACCCCTGCAATGTGCATGTGCAAATTTACACATATTATCAAATTGATATCATAAAAATAGTCATAAAAAAACTTGGGTCTAGGGACATAAGCCTTATGTGATTATATTTAAATAATCACAAAAAATAGTTGCCTCTGATTCGACAAGCTGTTTTTTGACCTAGACTTAGACTCTGATGCCCAAACTTGGCCTCAGCAAATTGAAAAAAACATGAAATATAGAGATTTTTATTGATTTAAAACTTGTTTCGTGCATTCTTTAATAAAGAAACTATAAAGACATATCAAACTAATCAAATAGAAGCTACTTTGACCATATATGCAAGTATACATTGATCACATGAGTATAAAAATGTTTCTTTTTTAAGCTAAAGGAAACAACATTGTTAGAAGTATAAATTTAAAATTATAAATATTGTTAAATGTATACAAATCTCATGGATTATAAAATCCATAGCATTAAAACAAATATCAAAACTTAAAATATAAGTCTATGGCTTAGAGGAGCTTGCATCACTTGTCCCAACATCATGAGAAGTCTTGTGTTGTCGTCTAAGATAGATCTTGGATGATGATGCAGCCATGATATTTGCCTGTCTTAGTGACACCAACATCTAAGGGCTCTCCTCATGCTCAATCCTCCTCTAGCATGGCTACCGTCTCTTCCTCTCAATCCACTTGATCAACCCATGCAAGGTCCTCATCATTGAAGATAGGATCATCAACCTTGGTGGTCCAATCTAAGTGTGGATTAACCTCCTCTAGATTGATGGGAGATAAGTCAATGACCAAGATTTTTTTGTGATAGAGGCGAAGGTTGTAATGTACTATTGAACATATACAAGATCATTCAATCTTTGCATTGACAACCTATTGCGCTTTTTGGTTTGTATGTGTTTAAACATACTCCAGTTGTGCTCACGTCCTGTTTAATTCCTAAATGTCTGCAGCCTATGTTTCAAAAGAAATCAATAAAGATAACTAATATTACACCATACTGACATTAAATAAAGATTAAGTTGTTAAGAAAGGTCAACCGGCATAGGAAAGGTTGTAAGGTCTATAAGGAAGGTAGATCTAGAAGGAAAGAAAAGGGGGATGAATTATTAGGACAGATTACAAGTAATAGACAGCAGCACTAACAAATTGACCTTTTTAAAATTAAATTATTATTCTTCAAGTGCAGCGACGAAGAGTTGTAACTATTGAGGTGAAGAGGTGTGACTCCCTAAAACTTGAGATATAAAAGGGAGAGCATTTCATTTGAGAAAAAGATCCGTAACATCATTCATTCAATCAATCAATTAAATATGATGTGACTCCTTCTAATGTGAAAGTTTGTGACTCTTAATGTGAAAGGTTGTGACTCTTTCAAATATGAAATGTTGCGACTCCTTCAAATATGAAAGGTTGTGTCTCCCTAAATAATAAGATATAAAAGGGGGATCAATTCTTTGTGGAGAAATCATCAAGGAAGTGGATTGGAAAAAAGGAAAAATAAGAAATTGGAATATAAGAGATCTATTGGAAACAAGTATTGTTTTAGGAAGAATATTATTGGGAAGTAAGTTTTAATATATAAATTAGGAATAACTATATAACTATAACTATAACTATATATATATATCTTAATTGCATAATGGTATTTTACTACCAATTAATATAGTAGATTCCTTCAACAATCTATTTTGAATTTATAGAAGTGTTTTGCAAATAGGGAGGCCGATCAACCTTACCAACCTTTCCTTCATCAAGCATGCCGCCCTGAGATGGAGCACTCGTGGGCCAAGAGGCGTATGAGTGCTCCTAGGATTGTTAAGGAAGGCAGTCTTCATGCATCTTATCAAGCACGCCACCCTGAGATGGTGCGCTCGTGGGTTGGGAGGTGAATGAGTGCTCTTGGGCTTGATTAAGGAGGATGGAGGGCCTTCAAGGTGGACTGAGTGATGGAGTGAACTTGAGATCCTACCTTGTTCATGGGCTGGGAGGTGGATGAGTGCTCCTAGACTTGAGGGTCTTCTCAAGTACACAACCTCAAGATGGAGCGCTTGTGGGCCGGGAAGCGTATGAGTGCTCTTGGGCTTGAGGGTCTTCTCAAGCATAGTTGGCAGTCTCGCAGAAAACTCGCCGAGTTTTTTTGAGTTTAACTCGCTTGGACGAGTTTTTCCGAGTTTTTTTCGAAAAACTCGTGAGTTTTTGCCGAGTTTTAAAAAACTCTCCAATTTTTGGCTTGGCGAGTCTTCCAACTATGTAATCTCAAGTATACCACCCCGAAATGGATGGACAAGGACCCACCCATGCTCTCACAATACAAGGACAACCATCCTTGAGATTGTGGTTTGCAAGTACTTCAAGTGAATTCCTAATATGATTGGCTATAGGAATATGCTTTGGAATAACCATTAAGATATTTTGAATTCAAATGTTATTGATGCTATGAACTATAGATCTAACTATTATGATGTTTTAGTTATGATGTATTGCTCTCAATATTATAATATTTCATGTATTAATTTGAATATAACCATAAAGTTTATACTTGTTATTAGTAAAATCAGTTTTTAGTGATTATTATTGTTTTGCAAGCCTAAATTTAGGAATATCCCAAAAGAGGACATTACAAATGAGAAGAAATAAAAATCAATCTCAATTTCTAACTTTGAGTTTCACTTTCAATATTAACGTAAAAGAGGGAAAAGTTTAAATTTTTAAATTTAAATTATACCTTAATAGATTTTTACCTAGCTGTAATGTTGTCCAAGTTGCCTTGCATACGTCTCATGCAAAGAGGTCTCCTTGAGAAAGCTTGAAGATCTCTGTCGTAGTGATTATCTTTGCTCCAACCAAAGAATCAGGTTCCATTCACTCTACAACTATGCAGAGCCCACTCAAGATCTCCTCATCGATGTTGAAATCTAGGTGGAATTGGAATGGCATCACCAATCAATGATCTCCCATATGGGACAATTCTATCCTCAACCCTTAAATAAACAGATCTAATGGCTGCCTCCTTTGCTCTATCCATGCCTAATAGATGTAGCCCATTGCAGGGTTATTGCTATAAACAACTTGTAGGAGTACAATTAAAGGCTCTGTGATCTACAATCATTGTGAAACTTTAACATAAGTAAGTGTGAACAAAAATAAGGAAATGAAATGGAAATACAAACAAAAATATAATAGAAATTCACCTCTACAATCTCCTTGGCTGGTTGCTCAAAACTATGCTCATCAAAGATCCAATCAACCAGGTCAACCCTACATTGGTCTTTGCATGTGATGATGTAAACCACTTCTCACTAACAAACATGCGCTTCAAAGCAGCCTTTAATGAAGCAAGGATTGCAACGTGATAAAATTGGTTGCAAAGCAGATTATTTTAGGACAAGCCAACTCTTTCTTGTTTGTGAATTTCTTCATTAGATTGAGGATCTAAGTATGATAATCTATGTATTTACAAATAATAATAGATATTATGATGGTAACAATTACCCAATTTCTGCTACAAATTCAGTAATGGAAATCTGGATTGAGAATCGATTTCAAGGCTGAAAGTTGTTAATGACAATAATCGTTATTTCTGCCCAATTACACTATAATCATACGATTAAGGATGTCATAGAATTGTGGCAACACAACGATTGCAGTTTCTAATTTAATCCGTTGAATTCATGCAACTGAAACTGAGATAAATGGATGCCTTATTCAGATTGCTATTTCTGATCATGACCTTGACTTTATGCGATTTGCTCTATGATGCTGTTTCAGATTTGGACGGTTTGTGCATGCATCTAATCTGGCAGTTCGTGGCTCCTTGTAGCACTTAAACTGCTATATTGAATGTATATATATATCTGTGACTTAATCCATGCCTTTCTTCCCACATTACAGCCTCATTTAAATATATTTATGCCTACGTGAGAAAGGTGTGGTTCTTGGAAATGATTCCATTCTTCAAAGTGAGGCATCTCCTCTTATTTAACTAATATTAGTCATTACCTTAAGTGCCACATTAGTGAGTCAACCATCATTATAAAGGAGGTCAAATTTATAATTATTTTTCCAACGGTATTCCCTAGCATGTAATGGGCTGCTGTCATACTTTTGCATATATGCTCTCTTGTCTTTCAAGCCTTCTATTGCTGACTTGGCATAATAAGATTTATTTTAGAGGGTTGTGTGGGTTATTACATGGGAAGTGGCAATGCCCAATCAATATGAGCCTTGGATGACCTTAGAAGTCTCTGTGCTGTTCACTGCATTTTATTTTCACATTATATTTTTCAAATTGCTCTTAATATCAGCTAGTATAAATCTAGTTTTCATATTTTTTCTGTTCACTATATATGATTCTGGGAAGTGGCAATGCCCCATCAATAAGAGCCTTGGATGACATTAGAAGTCT
Organism: Sequoiadendron giganteum; assembly: GCA_007115665.2. NCBI lineage: Eukaryota > Viridiplantae > Streptophyta > Pinopsida > Cupressales > Cupressaceae > Sequoiadendron > Sequoiadendron giganteum. The sequence continues at coordinate 533,695,565 of CM021109.1, read as the reverse complement.
CTGTGCTGTTCACTGCATTTTCTTTTCACAATATATTTTTAAAATTGCTCTTAATATTAGTATAAATCTAGTTTTCATATTTTTGCCGTTCACTATATATGATGCTGGGAAGTGGCAATGGCCCATCAATAGGAGCCTTGGATGACCTTAGATGTCTCTGTGCTGTTTCACTGCATTTTATTTTCACAATATATATTTAAAATTGCTCTTAATATCAGCTAGTATAAATCTAGTTTTCATATTTCTGCTGTTCACTATATATGCATGGCACTCTCTTCTAAAAGATTGTACCCTTTCTCTTTAAGCTAAGAGCTTGGTAAGGGGTTTTTGTAAGCTTGTAACTTTTTGATTATAAATATATTTTTTCTTTATCAAAAGATAACACACATTTTTGAATTCATTGACAAATAACAATACATTCTATCAGATAGCTCATGTTTACGACAAAATTCATGAAGCCTAACTTAAGAATCCCTCCTGCACACACAACTTAACTCGGAAGTTTGCAAACACACTTTGATCAACTGAACTCATAAATGCTGATTTGAATTTCCAGTGACTTGCATTTGGATAGGGTGAGATTTGCTTATTTAATATCAAAGAAATTAAAAATGCTTGAATTTTTACTTTGTGGTTGAGTTGTTTGGCATTTAACTTTTTTTGTGGGCTTTACCGTTTGACTGCATGCCTTGACTAATCAATACCACTCAATGAATAGAGCCAAAGCTTCTGGTTTATGATGATGAAGCATACTTCAAGTTTGCTATCTGGCTTTGATTTGCTTGTGGCATTTGTTTGACTTGAGAAGTTTTTGCAGGTGATTAATGTTTCATCTCCAAACACCCCTGGACTGCGGAAGCTCCAGGGCAGGAAACAATTGAAGGACTTAGTAAAGAAGGTTGGAATAGTTTATTATGTTTTTTTGGCAACAAGTTTGGGAGTTCGGTTTTTCTGTCCATGTTTTTTTGATTGTTGTTTTCTTTTAAATCTTCTGCTACACTGCTTCTTGACATGAATTCTGATAAAATCTTTGTACATTGAAGGTGCTTTCTGCACGTGATGAAATGCAGTGGGGGGAGGAGGGACCACCCCCTTTGCTTGTAAAAATTGCTCCTGATTTGTCCAAGCAAGACCTTGCAGATATTGCTGCGGTAAGGCTGAGATTTTAATTAAGTCCAAGCCTTATTGTTGATGGTTATGTTTTTGATAAAAGCAATTTAGTAGATTCTAATTCTATGCCCTATTTGTGTTTGCAGGTTGCACTCACTCTCAGATTGGATGGCCTGGTATATCTTTAAGGCTTTCTTTTCCTATGAATGTTTTTGCAAGAGTTAGTATTTGTATGCAGATGAAAATTTGAAGTTTTTAAATCAAAAGGAAATTATGGCAATGCCAGAAAATAATGGACAATGATTAATTGGAAGGGTGCTCACATTCATGTTGAACACATCAATTGTTGAGTGTATAGAACATATCTGACCTAGTTTGGATGTATAATGGATAAATCCAGTCACATTTGGCATTATTCAAATAAAAAATACTGTTTGTATGCCCAAAAAAGTGAGCTGTTTATTTTATTAATTTGATACTGAAGTGACAGCAGTTGAAAAATACAAGGTTACCCTAAGTTTCCGGGACGGGGACGGCAGGACGAGTCCCCAAGTTTCCGATTTTTGAGGCCAAATTTAGGGATGGCGGGGGACGGCTATATAAAATATAGGGAAAATTTAAAATATATAGGGAAATTTTAAATATTCATATGAAAACATGGATAAAGCATACATAATATACATTATAGAACCTTAACATATAACATTTGTGTTCAACATTCTTTGTCAATACTCAATACACATTGAAAATTCAGAATTAACATACATGAATCATAATACAACCTCCACGTTAAAATTTATAAACTTATATCAAATTACATAAGGTTATTTTCAGCTCACAAATTGGGAGAACATTTGTGATTACAATGAAGATTGTTTCACCTAGCTTATTGATTACTTGGCATAGAACAATAATGAATAGCTGAGGCGTCTGAAGGCAGAATTATTGTAGTTTGCTGGGAGTGTGGACTACTGGAAGTAAATTCAATGCTGGTGTATTGTCTGATATGGATTTGAGCAGTTAAATGTGGGGACAATTGCTGCACTCAAGGAGTTTTGGGCATCAAATTGCCTTAATATTCAGCCTATTTCCAATTGTGAAGAAGTAGGAACTGTTTAAAAATGTCAAAATCCTAAGTCTTTGTCTCTAAAACCTGTTAGTGAACAGCAAGCAAATAAATTCAAGTTTACACACTTTTGGAATAAATTTTTGTTATTTTTATATATCTCTAATAGAGCATCAAATATTTATCTTGTGAGTGTTCCAAATATTGTGAAAGATATATGAAAATAATTTAAATGAACAACTCATAAACCAAACAATTGAAAACTTTTATATATATATATTTTTAATTTTTAAAACATTTTTTGACGTGGGGGACTCATGGGGGACGACTCAGGCGTCCCCTGGCCGTCCTCGGGACCGGTCAGCCGTCCCTATTTGGTCAACGGTGTCCCCCCATCCCAGGGACGTTTCCTGTGTTTTTTGAAAAAAGAGGGACGGTCCCCTGCCGTCCCCCCGTACCCGGGACGTCCCGGGGATCGGGACGGGGCATTTTAGGGGGGGGGACGCGTCCCCGGGTTTCCCTGGAAAAATATGGAACGATATGAGTGCCTTGTAAATCCGTAAAATGACAGTAGAGTGGAGCTTTGCATTGCTGAATTTTATTAGGCAAGTGTGGATCCATTCCATAAACATAATTTTGATACTTGAGCATACCAGTAAGTTATGGAAGCATTTGAGAAAGGTAGGGATACTTCTTGTATTGAGCAGCATATTCTCATAAGCAAATCTGTGTTAAAATTACAATAGGGGGAATTCAAATTAGAGGTTGGAGTTGTGTTTTTATAGGAACACTGTCATTCCCCATCTAGTTAAAAATTGTGAAATCCTTGTTTGCCATGCTCATGATTTCAATGTTTCTAAACTCTAATTATTGTCATTGTACTGTAGCTAAGTGAAGATACTTTCCAACATACCAAATGAGATTGAAACTAGAGCTTGGGTGCAAAAGTTTGTCAAATATTATCCAAAGCATGAACAATGGCAAGCAAGTGGTGAAACACTCACTCTACCAAAGAGGGGCCCAGAAATGTGTTTTAAATAAAAAATGGGCAACACGACCAGGATTCCATGACATTAAATTGTGAGCCCAAAAAGTTTTGAAGGAAAAGTGAAAAAGAATTTCAAAATGCGTTAAGTGGGCAAATAATTTTGAATTGCGTGCTCCTCCATTAGCATGACAAAAGCAGTTCAAACACCAAAATTGGCTAATTATGGATCACACAACTAGGCAAGTTGTCGTAAGTTTCAGCAAAACCAAAAAATTGAAGCCCAACACGTGTTTTCTCTTTGTCATGTCAAATTTGGCAAAGCACGAAAGAAAAGGGTTAATACATCAAGAGGGTGTGCCTTCATAGTTTGGTCAAAAGTTAAAAACAAAAGGGTGGTGTCCCTTTTACAGATTATAGATCCTCTCATGGGGCTGTGAAAAACATAAATGATAAAAAAGTGGCAATTCTCAATGCGTCATGCGACTCTTTTGGGCAGAGGTTGTGCAAAGCACAAAGGAAAAAAGCGTCCCAAAAACTTTATCTGCCTTTCACATAGCTCTCACTTCACATTTCTTCATTCAAATCTTTCTGTTTGCAAGGAGCAAGGAGTGATTTTCATCAATTTGTAAACAGATTGAAGTGCCATTGAAAGGGCTTATTTGTTGCAAGTTTTCAGCATTCAGCAGCTTTTCTGAAAGTCAAGGGTTTCTTTCAGCTTTTTAAACAGTTTTCAAAGACTTTTAATGGAGGTGCCTAGGGTTTCATTTCGATCTTTCATCCCTCGTAGGGGCGCCTATGTTTTTGCAATTGAATTTTTTTTGAAAGAGGACTAAATTTCATAGACTAGTAAAGGTAAAACTTGGAGGACCTCAAACATTGAACATGAAAATATGGATAGATTTAGTGGGCAACTCAAGACACATCTGCAAGGCAGATGACGAATGGATTCAGGTTGATAGACTGTTGACTGAGAATCTTGGAGGTCTAGGTGATTTGCATAAGTACTCTCATTTTGCCCAAGGTTTCACAGGTCAAGAGTTTGATCACCATATTTCAGACATTTTAGAAGGCCTAGGATGCTGATGCTGTGCCAGGGTTGCTGGTTGATGTTTCAGATTAGCTGTTTTTAGCTACTGCTATTTTTAGGATGATGGCTATTCATAGATAACCTTCTAGAAGTTTTTTTTTTGGACTTAATAATTTAGCTGAAATTTATTTGAAGATTTTTCTTGTTTTAGATGTTCTATTACAGACAAGTTTGGGTTTAGGGCTTGTTTTGTGTGCAAGCAAACTCTTTTCAGCATAGAACATTAGTAGTTTGCTTTTGTATTTATCTTGAATAAATTGCATTGTATCAACCAAAGCCTATAATTTTTCTATGAATACACATCTTGGAAGGTGAGTTGTCATACTCTCCTCATATTTTCTATAAATACAAGCTTTGTTGCACTTATTCCTTACACTCTTAGTAAATGGAATAGCCATTGTTTTGTTTTATTTAAATCTTTATCTTTCTTTCGAGCAAGTAGGTTATTTGAATTAGTTTTAGGGTATTTTGGTTTAGGTAGATCTAGCATAAGAAAATCTTACATTGCCTCACTTTCACCTTGGTCGCACATTCAGTGTGATGCTGCATAGCAACAATGTGAAAGCACATTACTATTTTCTATCATAGTTATGAGGAGACAAAAATTGGTATTGGCATGGAAGATGGGATGGATACTAGTATGCCATTTAAAAAAGAAAAATTGGAGATTGGTACTTTGAGATGGCAAAAAAGGAAAATAAGAATTTATACATAAAACGTGAACTTTGAAAAAGATAGTCATACAATGAATATTTAACTTTGAAAAATGTAAAATGCTAAAGTACTAATTTTTTTTAAAAATTAGCATTTGAAAATATATATTGAAATGGATGTCAACATAAGTAAATATTAATTATTTTGATATTTATTTGATAATCATCATCATGATATAATTAATTAAGTTTTAAACTACAATTACTTGGAGATGGAAGATAGAGGGAAGGGCATACCATTATTTTAAAAATATAGTATGGGGGTCCTTGGAGATGACTACATTTTCAACCAATTGATAAAATTTCAATGCATGTGCACATCTTGAGCCTTATTATTGTTTCTCTTCATACTACTACCTCTTTGAAATTTGGTAAGAAATTTTCTAGTACAATTTTTTAAAAATTTTTTATGAAAAAAATAGAAAATTATAAGTCTATTACTGTATAACTTTAGCTCTTTTAGCTTTTGTCAGCCACATATTGGCGCTTTAGGAAAACCTACTGTAATTTATGTGATGTATCTGAGAAGCCTCTAAAGGAATTTTCCGAATTTTCATTGGATTCTTCTAAGAGATGTATAGAGAGGCAAAGAAACTTCATCTTAAGTCTATTAATATATGGAGTTGCCCCCATCTGCGTATCCAAGATGGGGACGTGTTTCTAATACAAGAGACTAGTACAAGGGTTAGGGTATGAGTCTCTTGGCAATTATGTGTTCTATGGAATTATACCTTGTTGCTATCATGTCAATACATGGATGGGATGTAAAACAGGATTTTAGTCAATGACCAACTCTATTGGCTCACTCTGTGCTGGCACCCAGCTCCAAAAGATTTTGCATAGCTTCGGTGTAGTGCTGAAACTTTGTACAATGATGTGCCATGCCATGTTAGGCTGTGTTTCCAAGTTTTGTGCCCCCTTAGGACTCTTGTGCAATATCTACGTGATAGACAAACAGTCACCCCTATGGGAAGGTGAACAGTCATCTGTTTCAAAATTGAAACCACTATGTAATTGCTCTGTTTGTAACCATATCTCGTATTTGTGCTCATACATTGTAATCGGCTCTTGGAGCTCTCAGAAAGAGTTGCATCAATACTCCAATTAGGCAAATCAGCTAGGAAGTGATTTGTCCTGGTTGTTTGATTAGGAAATTCTCCATTTGCAGCTTTCTGGTTCCCTTGTTTTCTCTCGTACACATATGCACTTTTCTTATTTGCTTTGATTAAATAAAAGAACATTATTCTGCATTGTGTTTGTCTACATGAATGCATAATGGTTTGTTGGATGTTCATTACAACTCAGTAATACACTAGCTAGGTTATTGGGTTGTCATTTGTGTCACCATCTCGGGCCACACAATGTAGATCATTTGGTAACAAAGTGATTTTTGGTTTGTATGCTTATATTTTTTTGTCTCTCTCAACGCTCGTGCAAATCAATAAAGGGAAGGACTAAGTTGCCGGTTCGGGTATGGGTACCGATACATTGGTGAGGAGTGAGATAGTAACTAGCAAGAGAAGTAATAGAGGTATGTTAATCTTCCATTTGTTCTTTTTTTTTTCAAAGTTTCAAAGATGGAATGTCTGATTTTTTATTTTTGAATCTTCAGTTTCTAAATTCCAAAAAAAAAAACGAGTAGCAGTAGTGAGAGTAGTGGGCATGTTGAGAGAGAAGAAGAAAATGAAATTGGTATGGGTGAAGGGGGATAGCCTCAAAAAAATTCATTTGAATGCCCTTCTAAAGCTCTAAAAGCTTATGCAAAAGGCCCCTTTAATTCTAGAAAACCTCTTCTTCAATTGGTGACAACTCTAGACAAAGACAAAAAGAAAAATTCATGGGGTACTAGATTGTGGATGTGTCACATTTGTCATGATCATTTTAGAGGGAGCTACACAAGAGTGTATTCCCATCTGTTGGGCTTTAAAGCCAAAGGGGTGAAGGTTTGTGAAGATATAAAGGAGGATAAGAGAGTAGAGTGTTATAGATTGCATATGGAGGCAAAATCGAAGTTCGCACAATCAGCTATACATATGCTCTCTATAGTTGGTAGTGCTAATGGTGATATTCATGTTTCCACAAAAGGGAAGAGGAAGACTATTACTAGTGAGCAACCAAATACAATTGCAAGTTTGTTCAATGTGCATGCACGAGATGTGGTAGAGTCCATTGCCAAATTATTCTATGCCTATGGCATCCCATTCCATGTAGCACGTTCTCCTTACTTCAAACAAATGTTCAAAGATGTAACTATTGTTGGTTCCTCATTCATCCCTCCTAGAGAACATAAACTACACACTACACTCCTTGACAAAGAATATTCCAAGGTGAGTTTGGTGATGGTGGACATGAGATAGTGTTGGATTAGGATGGGCTACTCTATTGTCATGGATGGGTGGACTGATATTAGACATCACCCACTTATCAACATCATAGTCACATGTTCAGATGGCTCATATTTTCTTAGTGTTAGAAATATTGTCATTGATGTCACAAATTGTGTAGATATGAAGAACATAATATGATCAGATTAACATGAAGAGATGTAGAACCTTGATCGGTGATTTGATCATCAAAATCAGGTTGAAAGGTCTCTTGATATATTCACTATATTAAGGTATAAAAAGAATGAACTGGAATGTCACAATTTAAGACTCAATTTGATGATCAATCAGCTTAAATAGCTCTGTATCAGATTTATGATTTTTCTAGAACTCGATTCATGTCAACTCAACAACTAAGACATGCTACACAAAAGGCAAAGAAAAGATACAAATAGAAATTTGAAGATGTCTTAAACGATAGAGACGTGAATATGTGATCAATCGCAAAATCTCATTGTATGAGATTATCTTTGCTAAGAGGTACGACTATGTGCGTCTATTAAAAATAAAAATGAGATTTGTCTAAAAACGAATTCCTGAAGTGGCGCACTAAGCACGTGTGTTTTAAAAAATTACGTATCTTCTCCAAATCGGGTCTTCTTCTAAAGTCGCAATTGCTGAGAAGAAAAAGACATATATTCTTCTAACGTCTTTCTATGAAGAGACGTGATCTCATTAGAATAAAGAGACTCTCTAAAAAGAGACGGGCTTGTCTTGAAAAGGCACTTCTTTAAACATCTGAAGATAATTCGGTTGTTTAAGTATGAATACCATAAATTAAGAGGCCGATTATAAAAAGTATGTCAAGAAAAAATAAAACATTGAAAATACAAAATGAAGAGGTGTGAGTAAGATTTGAAAAGAGAAAGTCATGTTTCTTCATCAAGAGTGACAATCTTTGAACAGGATATATATTCAACTCTCAAATCTTTTTCTTGAGTGTGGTTGTGAAGTCTAAATTGATACAAATCAGAAACCCATCTTCTTGTGTGAGCTGAGTGTGATATTTTTCATCACAAAGGCAGATTGGAGGATTGGGAGAGTGCAGATCTGATTGAAGTCATTTACCTTCATCCATCAAGTCAAGGTCGGTGCCTTGCATTAGGGGTTGGTGCCTACTAAAAATTGTAAAGGAGTTGGTGTTCCTTGTAGGTTGTAGCCTACAAAATCATCTCATTTGTAAATCAAGTAGGTTGGTGCCTACTTCCATTTGTAAAAAGTCATTTAATCATTCTCAATCAAGAGGTGTCAACTTGTTCTCATTGAGTCATATCAAAAGTTGATTGTAATAAGTTTGAAAAGATTAAGAATTGAAAGTTTGGTTTGATTTACTGATTCACCCCCCCTTCTCAGTAAATCTTTTGTGCTCTTCAATTGGTATCAAAGCAAGGTCCTTCTTGAAAGCTTAATCGCTTGAAGGAGATACTTAAAGAGCACTTATGGCAGATCATAACAATACAGTGAAAGCACCCATCTTTGATGGGACTAATTATGCATTTTGGAGTATCAAGATGGAAGCATATTTGAATGCACTTGGATTTGATGTGTGGCAATCTTTTGTTGATGGGTATACACTCCAGCAACCCCTCCAACAGATCAAGCCGGGAAAAAGAGAAGTGAGAACAATGCCAAAGCTAAGCATGCTCTTTTTTGCAACCTAACAAATTCTAAATTTACAAAGGTCATGTGTTGCAAATCAGCAAAAGAGATATGGGTTAAGCTTCAAAACATCTATGAAAGAGATGCCAAAGTAAAGAAGACAAAGTTGCAAACTCATCAAAGGAAGATGGAGACTCTCAAGATGAATGAAGATGAAGACATAGCATCATAATTTCTTCGTGTTGATGAAATAGTGAACATTATGAGGACTTGGTGAAGATATTGCTGATGATTTTATTTTTGATAAGATTCTAAGATCTCTATCTACAAAGTTTGAGGCCAAAGTTGCAGCATTGGAAGAATTAACAAACTTAGAGCAGCTATCAAAAGATGAATTACATGGAATCCTTGCTACCTATGAGATGAGGATTGAAGGAAGATCACCACAAAAGGAAGTCTTCATTCAAAGCATCCAAAAAGGGCAAGAACAAGCATGAAGAACAAAGTGACAATTCAAGTGATGAAGAAGAAGCCTACTTCATGGGAAAACTTAAGAAAGGAAAAGGAAAATATAAAGGGAAATTCCCCTTTAAATGCTTCAATTGTGGGAAAATTGGACATTATGCCTCAAAATGTCTTCAAGATGATAGCCACTCTAGTGAAGAAGAAAAAGAGATCAGCAGCAAGAAAAAGGGAAAGAAGAATTTCAAAAACAACTCAAAGAAGAAATCTCAAAAACACAAGAAGAGTTTCTATTCAAAGAAAGATAGCAGCACCTCCGAAGAACAAAGTGAAGATTGCTCAAGCAATGGTGAAGAAGAAATATTGTTCATGGCTGAATATGAAGAACAAGATGCTAATCAAGAAGGTAATAAAGAAGAAGAAGTTGATCAAGAATGCAATGAAGAAGAAGAAGTAGATCTTGAGGAAGAACTTCACTATGCATACAAGAAAAATGAAGAATTAAAGAAGAAGGCTGCCAAGCATAAAAAGAAGATCAAAGAAATGACAAAAGACTTGGAGGAATCAAGCAAGACTATTGAAGATTTGAGGGCTCTAATCATGGAAGTTGAAAGAAATGAAGATCAAACTCATTTCAAAAGAGATGGAATGTGACAAGTTGGAGCAAGAAATAGTTATGCTAAAGATGGAATTGGAAAAGACAAAGGAACAACACACAAAGGTGGATGAAGACTCCATCAAGTTGAATGAACTCATGAAGGCTCAAAAATTCTTTCAACAATTGTGATGTGTGATGGTGGAACACTATGAACACCCCACTTCATATGGCAGCCTTTGCTCTCAATCCCAAATGATATGCACCAAAAGTTGGTAGGTTGCCTCCTTGTGATGGCGAAGAGGTAAAAGAGGGGTTAATGAAGACCCTTTGAAAAATGTATTCAATTGAGGAGTCGAGTTTACTTCGCACACAATGGCTTGCTTTTACTAATCTTCGTGGTCCAACATTTGGCAAACCAAAGGTGAAAATAGATAGAGAAACATTAGCTCAAATGGATCCTATTGGATGGTGGACATTGTAGGAGCTGATATATAGCTCTTAGAACATGTTAGAGTCACTCAAAGACTCAAACCTCCAAGATCATCTGCAAAAGCCAACGACAACCTTCCACAAGAGGGAAAAGAAAGAACATGAAATTGCAACAATGGATGCAAGATGTGGCCAATATGCAATACTCAAGATTGCAATGATGTATTGGACTTACACAACTAAATTGAGATTGATACAATGTACATATGAAGCCTTGCTTGGTAATGATGTACCTACATTAAATTATTGTGTCATAATTAAATGACATGAGTCAATATTAAATAACCTAGGACACAAGCATTAAATAAAAGCCAACTAGATAAGATAAGTGACAACTAATGCTTAATGAGAAAGATTCCCCCCTAATTAATGCTAACTAGAAAGATACCCTCCTAGGACCTAAGTGGACTTAACAATGTAAATAGGACCTAGAGAAGACTAGATAGGAAAAATACCTATTTACACCAATAGACATGGCATGGCAAAGATGCACCAAAGTTGAGGACGCTCACTATTCGCCTCCTTTCACAGTTGCTAGTTCCTTTGCTACAAAGAGGAATTGGTCCACATACAATTTTATTCACTCTATCAAGAGGAATAGGTTAACCTCTAGACATGCAAATAAGTTGGTGGCCGCGCATAGAGCTTTACGACTCCAAGATCGTCAAACTTTGGAGTATCAATAGACTCCAACTTTATGGTGGAATGTTGATCTAGAGGATGCCTCCCAGATTGATGAGGACACACAGGAGGGATTAGTTGGAGTCTATGTTACCCCAAGTTTTCGGGATGGGGATGATAGGGGGACATGTTTCAGGGACAAGGACGAGAGGGAGGCCATTTTTAGGGGACAATAGGGGATGACTATTAAGAAAATAGGGAAAATTTTAAAAATATAGAAAATTTCAGATATTCATATGATAGCATTGATAAGGCAATCATCATATACATCATAGAACGTCAACACATAATATTAGAGTTCAATTGATATTTATTATTTTCATTTCATAGAGAGCGACAAACAAATGACGTTTTAACAAAATTTAATTGCATTCATTGACAATGTGCATATATATTATATAAAAATTACATCAAGTTTCCCAAAGGCTGCAAGTTTCAACTACAAAAATGACAAAAATGAAAAATATAGAAATATGCAATTGTCCCTAATCAACAACCCCCATTCCCCTTAATTTATTATTATTTTTGTGTTTTTTTTTTAAAATTTGGAAAGTGGCCAGGCCATATGGAACGGCTAGTTGTCCCCTTGGCATTTTTGATTTCTTGTTGGCCGCATTGGAGATGTTTCCGATTTTTGGCAAATTTTGGGGATGGCGTAGGGACGTTTCTGAGGCATCCCCATGTCCCCAAAACGTTTCTTACCAGGGACGCCCCTTATTTGGGCGAGGATGCGTCCTTGGGTTACATAGGTTGAGTCCCATTAGATGAGTCAACCCCTCATACTTATAGTGGCAGTGACTCAAAGTGAGATTCTGATTTTGATGCAATGTTGGGAGATGCTGATTAGAGGCAGCCTCGTACTTTCCATCACTATGTTTTACAGTTTTACATTTGTGACTTTTTCATTTTAACATTTGTAGTGCAAACTTGTAGCCTTTGGGCATTTTGGTGCATGTAGTATTACTTTTTTCTAATTTTATATCATATGCACATTGACAATGAATTATGGAAGCAATTAAATATTAATTTGTTTAACTCTCATGTGAACTTTATTGTTGTGTTATAAGGATTCTATAATGTATATGTCAATATGATGAATGCCTTATCAATCTTATCATAAGAATATTTGAAACTTCCCTATATTTTTTATATAGTCGTCCCCTTTGCCATCCCCTACCGTCCCTAAAAATGGCCTCAAAAAAATCCGTCCCCGAAATGCATCCCCTCATCCTAGAGACTTGGTGGACCATAGAAGAAAAATGATACTCATAATTGCCAATAAATAGAATATTTAAATACCTCATATTCATAATTTGTAAAAATGAAAATACTCAAGTCTCAAAATGTCATTACACAATGAAAATTCAAATTACAATCAATATTTATTAGTCTTCATATTCTTCTTCATCAAAAGCATCAAGGTCAACACTTGGTTCAATTTCATTTGAGCCACAATCAATTGGATTGCCACTCCCACTTGGTGTGTCAAGTGCAAAAGTTGCCTCATCTAGAGAGACTTTGGCAAGCTATGCAATTGTAGCATCTAAATCAGCACACATAGGGGTTAGATCCCAATTCTTTGTCACACCCTCATTGTATTCAAGTTTCTTATGTGACAAGAAACAAAGGTTGGAGTATATATAGATCAAATCCTTTGCTTTTTTTTGCACCCAAATAGTTGCGCTTGATTGAGTGGATGAAGGAGTATGTAGTCCAATTCCGTTCAGCTGAAGAACTTGTAACCTATTGAGTTTGCTTACAACATTTAGTATTTAATTTTATAAATTCAAAACTTTCAACATAAATTATAAAATTATATTATTGTAAAATAAAAATATACTGTATTGCATAATAGCATCGAATGAAAAATGAGAAAAAATAAAATAGAAGACCCAACTTGGGAGAGTATTTTAATTGCAAAAGGCTGCAAGTAAATGGAGCCTTGACCATGCAGATACCACCACTAATTAGCACTTTAACTATATTTGTGTAGAAGAGCGGAAACATCATGATGTTTTGAAGATATGAAGTGGCCAAACTCGCTCAAGACAATACTTTGGATATCTTCATCTGAAAATATCTTTCTAAATGCAGCCTTATTGCCAACAACAACCTCCCCATTCCTATATGGTGGCACTTTCTTTGGCAATGAAAGTACCTCTTTGCTATAATACTTTGGCGACAAAGCAAATGCTAAGAGGTGTAAAGGATTGGTCATCTTGTTCCAACGGTCAACAATAATCTTTTGCACAATTTTGAAAAATGTTTCCGTTCAGTCATGTCCTTTTGCTTCTATTATTGCTCTTATTTTCTCCACTGTGGAATCTATGCCATCATAAATTTCACCCAAACATGGGTGATCAGTATCAACATACCTAATCATGCTCATGATGGGCTCGGTGAAATTCAAAACATAATCCACACGAGCCCACCACTCATCATCTAGGATCAATATTTTAACTTTTTGGTCTCTTTCTATGTTTGACTGCCTCCATACACTCCACAGGTTGTTGATGACCATAGAACTCAAGGCCTCTTACACCTTCACAAGTCGTCTTAAGATGATTGTGTGAGATACAAATCAAGTTTTGACAAACTAACATGGTGTAAAAAAATAAATGTCAAAAATCAACAATAAAAATTAAAATTAAAAAATATATTGAAAAATCAAATATAAATTACCTTCAACAACTCCAACTTGGAGAAGATCTTGAAGATGCCTTGTGACATATGATGATTAGTCACAAACATTTGGATCTCCTCACCCTCCATGTAGATTTGTTTGACCCATTCAATTTGTGTGCCAATCTTTTACAATATCAAATTGAGTGAGTGGATTGCACATGGCATCCAAAAAATGTGACTATATGTACCCTCCATTATAGACCCAGCTGCCCTACAATTTTTAGCATTGTTTGTTATGACTTGGACAACATTTTTAGACCCCACCATTTCAATGGATTCTATGAGGATATTAGCAATGAAACTTGCATCTTTCATTTGCCCCTTACAATCCATTGCCTTCAAAAACATCGCCCCATTAGGGGACATTGCTATAACATTGATCAATTGTCTATTTTTGCAATCTTTCCATCCATTAGAAACAATGGACACACTTGTTTCGGGCCATGTATCCTTGATTACTCACAATTATACCACTACTGAAGCTTTCTCCTTTGCCAATAAGGTGGTTCACACCTTTTCATAACTAGTACTAACATAAATCATAAGTTGTATTGGAAAAGGCTGTCACCATTTCCCACCAATAAGGTGATCTAACAAGGTTGAAAGGAAGCCTATTGCCATAAATGCAATGGGCAATGATCTGATCTGCAATCTCCCTCACTTCATTTTTGAAGGCATTCTCCAATGGGCCTCTTTTTCGTGAAACTAAAACATTCTCTTCTTTAGAAGATGGTGACATTGGCATGAAAGGATGTGGGCCAGCTGGTTGTGATAAGCCACTACGAAGTTTGTGCAAGCTTCTCTTGGCAAGAGAATGTGCAATAGTCTTTGATCTATTACATGCCATGTCAACATCCTCTTGTTCTTTAATATAAGCCAATATTTGTTGTTTTGACAACCCTTTTTTATTCAGCCTAGGACAATTTTTTTTCCCTTGTAAAAGAATAGCGCATAAGTGAGCTTTCACTTGAAAGTACGAGCTCTTATACTAAGTTGCACATTGGCTACAACGCCAAAGATAACCCCCACCACCAAGAAGTTGAATCATTATATATATTTGGGCCAATTGAAGTAAAATTGTCGGCCATTTTGTATGAACCTAAAAAAAAATTAGAAATTAACAACACAACTGATTTTTTTTTTTTTAAATCAGCATTATAACCCCTTATTATGCATAATTTTTTTTTTCCAAACTTACCAAAAAATAAAAAAAGAACTTCAAAAAATCTTCAAAAAAATTATTGAAAACTTTAAAAAAATGAAAGATTTACTATTCGATGGTTAAATCTTCTTTGCGTAGGTATTTCTCCCTTGTTGGTGTAGGTCTAACTCCTCTTTAGCTCTCACCTTCGAAAAAAATGACACTAACCTTCAAAACCCAACAATGCCAGCTTGGAGGCAAAAAATGTTGTTTGTGGCCTTTTGTGTTTGTGAAATGAGTTGAAAAACATAATGTACCCTCATTTTAGGGTGACCAATGCATTTTAGATGACTTTTTTTTGTTTAAAAAATATTTTTTTAATGTATTTTTTAAAAGTTTGACGTCCCAAGCCGTGGGTACACCTAGGTTCGTTTGGGTATGCCCTAGGTACGCCCAGGGTTCCACTTGAGTGCCCCTAGTGAGACGTTGGGCATACTGGGGAGGGACTTGTAAGGTACCCAAACTCGAACCGAACCCACTTGGGTATGGGGGGGCAAAGTGAAGGACCTAACAACTTAGGGGAAGGATCACCACCTATTTCTATATCAATCTACTTGCACAATGATCAAGGCAAGAGTAAAATGTTTGATTTCTAGAAGTAGTTTTTTGATGTGATTTGAAATGGATCAATTTAAATTAGTTGAGTCAGCTAACATAGTCTCCAATTGGTCTTTTTAAAGACTTGCAAGCTCAAAGACACCCCGAAGATAAATCACATTGGCATATAGTTCATCTAGTTAAATTAGAGCGCCTACATGCAAATTGCATAATTTTTTTGTACCTAGAAACATACTTGGAGCACAATTGTCACTGGAAGGTACAAGGTGGGATAGGGAGGTGCATCAAGAAGCAAATTAAGACATGTGCCAATTTTTGGTACTTTAACAACATTCCCTTCAATGTGGCAAGCAACCATTGTTGGGAGAATTTAGTAATTGCATTGATAGTAGCAAGAAAAGCTTAGCAAGGCACCTTCTAGGGAAAACTTACATGGGAAGTTGCTCACAAATGCAATTGAAGGGGCAAAGTTAGTTGTGGAAGAACAAAAGAAGCAATGGTGAAAGTATGGGTGCACCATTCTTTTTGATGGGTGGATGGATGGAAAGAACCACACCATTATCAAATTTTTGGTAGCTTCAAATGGTGAGGTAATTTTTTTGAAGTCAATCGATGCCTAAGACAAAGTAAAAAATGCAAAACTTCGAGTCTAATGTTGGAGGAAGTTGTCTTGGAGGTGGGCATAGGGAATGTAGTTCAAATTGTAACTGACAATGCAGTAGCATATGTGGTGGCTGGGAGATTGTTCAAAGAGAGGCAACAATCACTCTTCTAGAACCCTTGTGCAACACATTGCCTTTACCTTCTTTTGGAGGACATAAGAAAACTTGATTGAGTGAGATTGGTTGTACAAGATGGAAGAAGCATGAAATTTTTTATTTATAATCACCCTTGGGTTCTTAGTTTGATAAGCGATCACACCAAAGGGAAAGAGTCAAAACAATCAACTCCATCAACCCATTCATGTAGTAGGGTACTTCCTCAACCTTGATTTTTGTATTTGGATAGCTTCTTAGATTCAAATGGATAGGTTTTGGAGGGCCTCATGACTTGCATTGAGAGGATGACACCTTAGGTTGAAGTGAGAGATCTCATTGTTGAAGAATTGCACAATTATAGGATTGGTAGAGGTAAGCTCTTTTCTTTAAGGCTAGCTATCCAAGGAAGAACCACTCAATCACTAGGTAACAAAAATTGGAATCATTACATCGCATGCATCTTACAAGTTACTAATTTCAAATTTACAACTATTGATAATTTGATAAAATATGGTTTCCTTACTAACTCTTGAATATCTTAGTTTGTAGATTCTTGGTGGGTAGATTGGTGTGCAAATACTCCAAATCTTCAAAGTTTAGCCCTCAATATTTTGTGCCAACCATGTAGTACATCTATCTATGAACGCAATTGGAGTTTGTTTGAGGCCATCCATCCACATGAAGAAGAGGAACAAACTCAAAAACACCTCATTGACCTTGTCTTTGTGCAATGCAACCTTTGGGTTTGCACAAGAAGGGTAGAGGACAAATCAGAGGAGGTCATTGATTTGGATTACATTGATTCTTATAGCAATTGGACAGGGCAAGATGAGCATCCCCCATTGTTTGTTGAAGACAAGATTCTTGATTTTGAGAGGCAAGCAATGAAGGATGTGGCTGTAGTAGGAGGAGCTATAGGATTGGATGAGATTGATGAGGCAGAGGAGGAGTTATTGCTATCTACTAGCAAGATGGAGGTTGAGCTGGAGCCACAAACACAACCTTCTATGCCAAGCGAGGAGTCACAACAAATTGCAAGGATTAAAACCTCAACCTCTCCCCAAGTTTTCACTAGATTAGGGGAGAGGAATATGTGAAATGTTGTAATATGCAATTTATGAATTATGATGATAATTTTCAAAGGCAATTGCCATAAATTCATAATAGTTTTCAGCTATCTATTGTATTAGGCATAGTTGAAAAACTTGAACTCGGCAATAAGTTGACAAGCCCAAAATTTTAAAAACTCAGGACTTGACAAAAACTTGGTGAAAAACTCGACAATAACTCAACAAGTTTATCGAACATTTGAAAATACATAGTTTTTTAAAGATATTCTTAAAAAAACACACATATATATTGAATTTGTAGATCATATTACTGATTTCTATCATATATAAATCAAAATGTGAGTTTAGTACATATCATAAACCAAAAAATAAGTTCAACTTGTGAATACATACTTCAAGTTTTAGTATCAATGAAAATTATAAATCATAAGTTCAGTTTACGACTACAACTCAAAAAAGTTTGTTGCCTTTGTGTGGGTGCTGCTGAAGTAGATGGTATAGCTGCAATATCCTCAATAGGAGCCTCAACAGGTGCTTTTTGCAGTTTCAACTTTCATTGTCATGTAACATGTTTCATTCTTGTGCAAGGTTCCTTACCTCCAATGGAGTTTGGGTCTAGTGGTAAATAGAATTTTTGGTGATTAGCTTCTAAGTTCTATCCACATTTTTCCATCAAAACGTGATGAGATTAATTATTTTTAGATGTTGTAATCAGGAACCATTTTCCATGCCATTGCTTGGTGCTGATGAGTTTACTTTTACAGTGGTGGATTCCTTTTATCTTTTTCAATTGGCAAGTTGCGTGGAATAGGAATCCACCATAGTAGAATTTTCCCAAGTTCAAGCAAATACAATTTCGTTGGAAGGATGAACAACAATATTTCTTAGAAAGAATAGATTTGAAAGATAGAACCCAACATGCAATGGAGTTTGACAATTTGTCAATGATATGGCATTCTTCATGAAAACTCCTATCCAAATTTTGAAATTTGTAATCAATGTGAGGAGTCTCTGCTATCATTCTAGACTTCTAGTAAATGCCATATGAGAAATATTGATATTCATCCTTCCCATGAATATCAACCATCAAATGCAGAGTATCATAATTGTTGAAATATGGTAGCTTCGGTCAGATATAGAAATGATGATCATATGTGTGTGTATACATATGTCAGTATGTACTAACATATGTATACACACATATATATTAATTGTATATATATTTATGTCATCATATATCGAAACCTACTATATCCCAAGTATATTATCGATTTGCATTTAGAGGTTATTACTTACAGATTATTGGCTTTACATGTTTTTTATAGAATCCTGATAAAGCGTCATTATCGATGATCATTTCCAGATTGGATATTATTTATTTGTGCAAGATAAATACAGATCAAACTTAGTAAGCATTTATGTTTACTAAGTAACTAACCCCGATTAGAGATCAGGTGTTTAGTTAGACGAAAAGGCACAAACTCATGGGACGTGTCTCCCCATTGATATTTAATATAGATGTGATCCACAATTGAAGACATCGAAATAAATAAATGTTCTGCTCTTGAGGATCGAATACCATAAAAGAAAATTCAGACTTGGAAATTCATATCAATACTTCCAATATAGATCTGGCATCAACTTCATAGTTCTTAAGTTCAATATTTTGTTTATAATCTGAAAGAAATTTAATCAAAACAACAATAATAAATGTCATATGAAAAATATTGTTGTTCATCCTTCCAAGTTTCCTATGAATATCAACCATCAAATGCAAAGTATCATTAACAAATGTCATATGACAAATATTGTTGTTCATCCTTCCTATGAATATCAACCGTCAAATGTAGATTATCAAAATAAATGTTATATGAGAAATATTGTTGTTCATCCTTCCAACAAATATCGACCATCAATCTACCACAAGCATAGTATAGCCATGAATCTAGTAACAAGAATAATGATGATTACTATTTATCAAAATATAATGGTAAGCCAATTTGCAAGCACTAACAAAGCAATTTTTAGTGCTTGTAGATCGGCTTACCATATTCATGCAAGGGCTGAATAGATAAAAGGAGGAAAAAAGCCTTTTTTTACCGCACTTCCAGTCCCGTGCCCTAAGTTGCTGTGATCATCCTCAATCGCGTCCCAAAAATGCATGAAATCATATTAACGTTTTAGTGTTTGACAAAAAAAAAATTATATTGATATTGGCAATTTTTTTACGAGTTTTCATGCAAAAATTGCGATTTTTTGATGATTTTTCATGCAAAAATCATTGCAAGTTCTTTAAAATCTCGATGACAAGTTTTCTAGTTTTGGCTTGCAAGTACTCATAGAGTTTTGCAACTATGGTTTTAGTTAAACTGAGGGTGTTGATAATTATTAATTTATAAAGAGAAATAATCTTGGTCTTAGCACATTCCTATAGAGCATGTTGCAAACGTGGGACTGAGTTGCAAACTTGGACTTTTTGAGTACTCTCCATGATGCTAGGCCTACAACTCATTGAGACTCACGTTGAGTAGGTTGGCAAGTTACTTAGTCAAGTCTGCAACTCGCAAGTACTTGGTTAGGTGAGTTATGGGCACATTTTTAATTTATGTTTGAATCAATGAACATTAAACATTGAATCTCAAATTTGATGCATTATGTGACTGTCTAAATTTGAATCTTGATGCCATGTATAGTTAAACTTGTAAATAGTTTAATTTTGATACATATCTATATATAATTTTAATATTGTTGAGGAAAATGGCGTCCTAGATGGCTGTCCTCAAAACACATGTACATCTCAAAAATGCCATGAAAATAGGTTTATAACTTTATGCACAACGTATATGGTGAATCCCAAAGCTTAATAGCAATCATGATACAAAAAGCACCAAATTCTAAATGGCTTGTGAAATAGTTGCCTTGATAATGCTTAAAACTGCTTGCTAATAATTTCTCCAATGCAAGATTCAATGTAAGAAGACCATTCTTTAGTGCACCATACAAGTAAATTTCAATGCCCAACCACTTTGCCTTGAGGGTGTGTTTAGACTGGTCTTTTACTGGTATAAGGATTAGGAGAGCCAAACTTCATTAGAGAAATCACTTCTTATAAAGTTGCCGCTTTTAGAAATTGCCTAATTTCATTAGTAGAATGAAATTGTCAGGCCATTTAGGAGGCAATTTCAAAACTATTGTGCAAAGAGGTGGTTTTATCCTGGTATTAGAAACATGGATTTTGAAGTCAGTAGTCCAATGTTTCTCCTTCTAATTCCACTTTTAGGACCTTCTAGTGCATGAGGCGGAAATCCAACATCTATATAAGGACAAGAGGGAGTTGGATTGTATCATGGAAGGTAGATTAGAGTGTTGTTGAGCAAAGAGAAGTAGAATTCCATTGTAATTTATGCCATATGCTTAACTTTGTGTGCATCTAACCAAGCAAAGTAATGGACAAGTAGTATTCCATAATTTTTCACAACTTGAATTTGTCTAGTTTATAATAATAATTCAGTAGTAGTGCATTTTCCACTAGCAAAGCTGATTTTATTTTTTCAAGGGGTACTGTAGAACAAGGAGAAGTAAAATTCCATTGTGATTTATCCCATAAACTGAATCATGTTCGTAAATCAAGTGGAGCAATGGCAGATTGTATTCCACAAATTTTTACCACTAATTATATTTGTCTAGCTTGTAATAATTTGGTAGTAGTGCATTTGCCATCACTAAGCTAGTTATATTCTTTTGAGGGGTTTCTAGGATAAAATCTGGGTTTTACTTCTTATATTGTTCTTTCCTTGGTTCTTAATTCTTACCACTAGTTGTGGATTATTAAAATAATGTTTATTTATTTATTTATTAATGCTCAATATTGTAAGATATTGTAAGATAGAGATAAGATCGTCTCCGATCTTATCTGGAGTTTCTTTTTAGAAACTTTCCAGTTTTGTAAATCTTGTAAACTATTTATTGAGCGTCTCGCTCATTGTTAATACATCAATTAATTTACCAATTACTTGCGTAATATGGTATCAGAGCTCAGGAAAACAATTTTTTTCGAAAAATTAATAATTTCTTTTTGAAATTATTTTGCTTAATTTTTCGAAATAATTTTTAATTCTGGAATTTTTCAGTGGAAATTTTCGAAATTGTTGGGTGCCGACTTTCGAAGATCTGTGATTAAAAATTTTCGTGTTTTCTGAAAGAAGAAAAAATCGTGGGCTCCTGTTGTTTGTTTGGCCGCGATCTGGGCACAATTTTATTCAA
This sequence comes from Sequoiadendron giganteum, assembly GCA_007115665.2. NCBI lineage: Eukaryota > Viridiplantae > Streptophyta > Pinopsida > Cupressales > Cupressaceae > Sequoiadendron > Sequoiadendron giganteum. The sequence goes on along the minus strand of CM021109.1, from coordinate 533,673,853 downwards.
ACATCGTCGGTTCTCTACCCTAGCTTATGCTCGCGTCGACGTTTCTGTAGCAGCCCGTGATCATTCTATACTCTGGCCGCGCATTTTTTTGTCACATCCTGGACGCGATTTCTGTTTTTTCGTGGCATTTCTGGTATTTCGTGGTGGTCGCGGACGCATTTGTGGAGGCGTTTTTTCTCAGCTCAGGCCACGATTTTCTGTTTTGTCTCCAGCCGCGGATATCTTCTTTGTTTAAGCGCGATTTGTTCTTCTTCTTCATGCTTTTCTTGCTCGACTATCAGATCCTTTGAAGTCTGAAAGTTCGTCCAAGGTTTTGACACGTTTTTCGAAGTCAGAAAATTTTTTCGATCACAGATTCCTGGTGGGTTTTTCGAGAGCTCCACTGGGTTGGTCTCCGAATTTTTTGGGTGCATCGTTTTTTGTGCCTCGAATTTTGTGCCATCCGTACACTGTACTGTCTGCAGGATGTACTTGAATCTGTCCCTGTTTTCTGCATTGGAATTCGTGCCTCGAGTTTCGTGCATCAGCCTCTTCTCAGTACCTCGTTTTTTGTGCCTCGAAAAGCGTGAAGATGGCCAGTTTAAGCAATTTAATGCTGGAGGGCAGTCAGAGATTTAATGGCAAAAATTACAACACCTGGAAGCAGCGGATGTTAACAATTTTTGAATACCGCTGCCTTGATCAGATGATCCTCGGCAACGCTACTCGTCCTGAAGCGGCGGGTAAGGATCAGGATAAGTTTGATGAGCAGAATCGTGAAGCCGTCATGCTTATTAAGCTTTCGGTTACTGATGATCAGCTCCCTCAGATTCCACTGAGAAAATCAGCGAAGGAGATCTGGGATCACTTGAAGGATTTGCATGAAACTTCCGACAAAAGCCGTGCGTTTTTCTTGAAGAATATGCTGTTTTCTATCATGATGGATGAGAAGACAACTCTGCAAGCGCACTTGAATAAAATCCAGGAGATCAGAGATCAGTTGGAGGCGATTGGTCGGAAAATGGAGGAGGAAGACATGGTTGTGATCACCCTGAAGAGTTTACCGAAGTCCTATGAACATTTCATAGAGACCCTCAACATTACGTCTGCTAATGTTGATCTCAAGTTTCCGAATTTGTGCACTATCCTGTTGCAGCAGGATCGCTGGAGACAACAGTTCGGTAGCAGTGAATCATCATCCTCCACGGAGCAGGCCTTTGCAGCAAAAACTCAGTCGAAGCATCATGGGAAAGGTCAGCCTTCACAGCAGAAAGGCTCAAGTCAGCGCTCCACCAGCCCGAAGAAGAAAAATGTTCAGTGTAATTACTGTCATAAATTTGGCCACATCAAGAAAGATTGCCGTGCTCGTTTGGCTTCTGAGCAAAAGAAGCAGGGAGGGTTTCAGAAAGCGAATGTCGCCGAGCACTCTGAGCAGAAGGAATCTGCCTTTTATGCACTGATGGCAAAAAGGCCCGCAGACCATGTCAAGTCCTCTGCTTGGTACATAGATTCTGGTGCCTCGCGTCATTTCTCACATAGGCGTGATTGGTTCACAGACTTTTCCCCTTGCACTGACTCAGTAATCTTTGGAGGAGGTGAGGAATACACAGTTGTCGGCACAGGCACTGTTCAGGTTCAGTCTGGCGGGAGGGATCTCATATTCCTCAACGTGTATTATGTACCTGATATCGAGCTCAATCTTCTCTCAGTCAGTCAGATCATGCGGCATTCTCCCCAATGGATGTGGTATTCAGCTCGCATAGATGTTCGATTGTTGATCGAGAAACTCGCACAACGGTGGCCGTTGGGATAGAGGATCATGGCCTTTACAGGCTTGTGGACACGGGTGATTCTCCAGAGTTAGCCTTGGCAGCCAGACATTCAGCTGTCACCAGTCTTTGGCACCAGCGGTACGGGCACTTGAACGTGCACTATCTCTCTCAGCTTGCTCGGGAGGGACTTGTAGATGGCTTACCTGACATTCAGACTCAGCATCAGGGCGTTTGTGGTGCTTGTCAGGCTGGGAAGCAGCATCGCACACCGTCAAGGATGGCGACTCTTGGCGGGCTTCTAAGGTACTTCAATTAGTTCATGCTGATATTTGTGGCCCTATGTCTGTTTCTTCTGTAACTGGTTGCAAGTACTTTCTACTTTTTGTTGATGACTATAGTAGGAAAATGTGGGTGTGCTTTCTTAAACAGAAATCAGAGGTTTTTAATGTATTTCAGAAGTTTAAGGCCTTAGTTGAAAAAGAGTCCAGTTCTAGTATTATAACTCTTAGGTCAGATAATGGGGGGGAATTCTGTTCTAGTGCATTCTCCAACTTCTGTGATACTCATGGGATAAAACGTCAGTTAACCACACCCTACACTCCTTAGCAAAACGGTGTTGTAGAGCGACGCAATCGTACGATTGTTGAGATGGCTCGCTCCATGTTGCAACACAGAGTGTTCCTACCAAGTTTTGGGCAGAAGCAGTCAATACATCAGTCTATCTCCTTAATAGGTCACCCACTCATGCTGTTAAGGGGAAGACTCCTGAGGAAGTTTGGTCTGGTCGCAAACCTAGGATCAGTCATTTGAAAGTTTTTGGCTCTCTTGTGTATGTTTGGATTCCAAGGCCAAGCGCACTAAGCTGGACTCCAAGAGCCAGAAACTCATGTTCACAGGGTACAGTGACAACCACAAGGCATATAGGCTGATTGATATAGACACTGATCGTCTTATCTCCAGTCAAGATGTTGTCTTTGATGAGGAACGAGGTCCATTTCACTCTTCCTCACCTGTTCAGCATTCAGAGGATCAGCCTCTACAGGGTCCTGATATGAGTATCCGACTTCCATTAGGTCCACCTGATGGGAGGGATGACGAAGACCTAGTCTTTGATGATGCTCAACCTGAGTTTCCTCCAGATGATAATGAACATCCCCCTGTTGAACCTGTTTCAGATCCACAACCAGATCCAGCTCCTCCTGTTACATCTGATGTTGGCACATCTACTCTCCGACCGAAATGGTGGGCTAAGACTATCAGTGACCTTCGTGCTGATGAGCTCATTGAGGGTAGATCATCCAAAAACAAGAGCAAACAGCAGTCTACAGTGAATTTTGCTCTCATGGCTAACATTCACAGTGTTTATGAGCCTCAGACATATTCAGAGGCAAAAGGGATACCTGAGTGGGAAAAGGCAATGGAATCAGAATACCAGAGTCTTCAGAAGAATCACACTTGGGTCCTTTCCAATCTTCCTTCAGGGAAGAAGCCCATTAGCTGCAAATGGGTGTACAAGGTGAAGTACAAAGCTGACGGAACCCTTGACAAGTACAAAGCTCGTCTGGTTGCACGGGGGTTCTCACAGAAAGAAGGCATTGACTATGAGGAGACCTTTGCTCCTACAGCCAAAATGAGTACCATACGGCTTGTCCTTGCCTTAGCAGCCCAATTTGGTTGGAAGGCCCATCAGATGGATGTGAAGAGTGCTTTCCTCAACGGTGAGTTGAAGGAGGAAGTATACATGACGCAGCCTCCAAGTTTCAAAGTTGCTGGTCAAGAACAGAAGGTATGCAGATTGGTCAAAGCACTCTATGGCCTGAAACAGGCTCCTCGGGCTTGGTACATTAAGATTGACACGTACCTCACAGATCATGGTTTCAGAGGAGTCCATCTGACTCGAACCTGTATGTCAAGAATACTGGTAATGAGATTCTGCTTGTTGTTGTCTACGTGGATGACTTGATCATTATTCAGCACTTTTGATCACTGAGATCAAACAGGACTTGTGCAAAACTTTTGACATGACAGACTTGGGCCTCCTTGCATTATTGTTTAGGTGTTGAGGTTTGGCAGACAGAAGCAACATTTTCATCTCCCAGTCCAAGTATGCTCGAAGTCTTCTGGATAAGTTCCGAATGCAGGATTGCAAACCTGCCTCTACACCCATGGAAAAAGGGCTTAAGTTGTCAGCTAAGTCCTTCACCTGTGGTAGATGAAACATTGTTCAGGCAACTAGTAGGCAGCCTCATCTATCTTGCTGCTACTAGACCTGATTTGAGTTTTGCAGTGAGCTACATATCACGCTTCATGACAGCCCCCAAGGCTGATCATTGGGTAGCAGCGAAGCGTGTGCTGCGTTATGTGAAGGGCACTCCTGATTTTGGACTCTTGTACACTCGGAGTCACTCCTAAACTCAGTGGGCACAGATTCAGATTGGGCAGGTTCAGTTGATGACAGGAAATCAACATCTGGGTATGTGTTCAGTTTGGGATCCGGTGCAGTCACATGGACGAGTAAGAAGCAGCAAGCAGTGGCTCTCTCCTCGACAGAAGCAGAGTATCGGGGAGCAGTAAAAGCAGCATGTGAGGCAGTTTGGCTTCGCCGGATGCTTGCCGATATGCAAATATCTCAAGCAGGTCCGACTCCCGTGTTCTGTGATAATCAGGGAGTTCTCAAACTTGCCAAGAATCCGGTTTCCATGAGCAACCAAGCATGTGGAAACTCATTGTCATTTCATTCGGAAGCTGGTTGAAGACGGATCAGTTCAGTTGCTGTATGTTCCGACAGAGGATCAGACAGCAGACATTCTCACCAAGTCGCTCAGTACAGATAAGTTTGTAAAATTCAGGGGGCATCTTGGTGTAGTTGATAGATTGAGCATTAAGGGAGGGTATTAAAATAATGTTATTTATTTATTAATGCTCAATATTGTAAGATATTGTAAGATAGAGATAAGATCGTCTCCGATCTTATCTGGAGTTTCTTTTTAGAAACTTTCCAGTTTTGTAATCTTGTAAACTATTTATTGAGCGTCTCGCTCATTGTTAATACATCAATTAATTCCAATTACTTGTTAATGGTCGGAGCTCAAAAGAATTTTTTCAAAACTTAATAATTTCTTTTTGAAATTATTTTGCTTAATTTTCCAAATAATTTTTAATTCCTGGGAATCTTTTCAGTGGAAATTTTCGAAATTGTTAAATGCCGACTTTTCAAAGATGATTAAAAATTTTCGTGTTTTCTGAAAGAAGAAAATCGGCTCCTGTTGTTTGTTCCGCAATTGGTTTTATTCAAACGTCATCGGTTCCGAGCATCTATGCTCGACTTAGAGTATTCATTCCGCCGTTGTTTTTTCGTCACATCCTGACACGATTTCGTTTTTAACTTGTTTTGTGGTGGAATATTTGTGGAGTTTTTCTCAAAGCAAATTTTCTGTTTTGTCTCCAAAATACAGATATGCTCTTTGATTTACACCAGTGTTCTTTCTTTTTCAAATTCTCCTCAAGAGACCTGTGATTACGATTTCAGTTTACCTCTCAAAAATTGAAAATTAGGCTTCCATTTTACAGAGGTTTTGCTTTTGAGGGCTTGCATGTGAGTTTTGATGCATGTCGGTGGAGCTCTGGGTTTTTGTCGCTTGTGTAATGTATCTCCATCTAACAACCTTTTCAGACACTTACTATTTATAGTAAGCCATGTTGGCTTCCCGGTTTGTATTCAGAAGGCGTTTGGGATTACTTACTATTTATAGTAAGTCATGATTACTGCTCAGTTGAAGTTCAGATGAAGCTTTGCAAACTTACTACTTATAGCAGTTTGCTATTTTTGGTAAATCTATTTATAGCAATATCATTCTAGTAGTGGTTCAATCATCTGCAGTTCACATTTCTATTTTGGGCAATATGGCTGATCAATTTGGCTTTCTGTTGAGTTTGAAGTAAACTTACTATTTTTGGTATTTGCTATTTTTAGTAAGTCTATTTGTGGCAGTGGCATCATCTCTAGTTTGGCCTAGCTCGGGTCATCATTCTATTTCTGGCAGAATCAGTTTGAGCGTTGGTTTTGGCTTCGGCTTCTATACCTCCTTGGACTGAGTTCTAGACTTAGTCAATTTTTATGTTTTGAAGTTGTACCCCATGCCTAGGCTTGATGACTTCAAGTTGTTTTTAAAAAGGGGACATAAAAGGGTTGATTTGAGCATTTAATATTTATATTAAATGTTTTATTGTGCAACTTCAAGGTGGACGCCTAGAGGATGATAAGTAATGTTTTATTAATTCAAATAAAGTAAATGCTTGAGAGGTGGCGTCCCTTGGAGGAAATTGAAGAGTTTCTTGTGGGAGTTTCAAGTTGATTCGTTTTCCAACTGAAGAGTCTATTTATTGATGCTTTGCTCATTCATTCTCATCTTTGGAAAATATGGTAAAGTTATGCTACTGAATTGATTTCAGAACCCGGCTAAGGGGGAGCTTAGTATTTTTAATATCATTCTTCGGGCCTGAAACTATGGTTCCCTAGATGATCATTTGAGAGTGTGCTTCATTCAGAAGTGTATATTGAGCTTCATTGTGGCTGATTTTGGTGATAATTTCCAGTTTTGAGCTTGCTGGTTATTCTATGGCTGAAGTAGATTTTCATATGCAGCTCTTAGTATGATTTAAATTTCATTATGGGTGTTCGATCATTCAATGTCTATGCTCTTGGCGCCCCTAATTGTGCATTTGCAGATTTAATCATTGAAGAATTGAATTTTTAAAGCAAGGTCGACCCCTTTCTTGGGCTGTACCATGTCCTTGCTGCTTTGGTTTCCGTGCTGGGCATATTTGGAGTTGTATGTGCCTTATTACTTGGTGTTTCTTGGTTGTCCAGCAATTGAGAAGGTGTGTTTTCAGTTTCAGTTGTTTTGGTGAAGAGTGGTGGGAGTTTTAAGCATATTGTTGATTTTATTGATTGCTGGTCTGTACTTGGTTTGCTGGTTATTTTATATCAGACTTGGCTTATATCAGTTTATGCTTAATTTCTTGGTGTCAACACTTCTAGTTTTTTGTGCTTTCCATTTGGAGGAATTTAGAGGCACTTTGGAAGAAGTTTGAGCAATTTTGAGAGGGTTAAGTTGCTGGTTTGATTATTCAGTTTGCTGGGATTTCATATCAGACCTGATTATTCACTCATATGCATATATATTCCTTGGTATTTCAGTTTATATTGCATACAGGAATATAGTGTATTCTTTGCAGGAGTTTAGAGCAGATTTGCTATTGCAGATTCATTGTAATAATCATTTTGTACTTGCGGATACTTAGCATTGTAAGGCTGAAATAGTAGTACTGTTTAGTCATTTACATTTCTGCAATTACTTCGTGATTTAATTCAAACACTATAACCCCTGGATGGTTTATCACCAGTGTGGAAAAAGAACTTAATAATCTCTCAATATACACTGAAAAAAGGTGAATTCCCACTCACAAGTGGATGCCTGTCGTAGCGGATGAATTAGTTTGTTTTGTTTCTTTCTTCCCCGCACTGAATAAGTGGAAGTGTGGAAATTGTTCATGGCTGGTTCACCGCCTCATTACTTTCAGCTGTAAATTACTTTCAGTTATTGAGCATTTACCTCCACCATATGCTAGCCCCTCACCCACATTGGGTTTTAGGGCACATTCTTGGTGTTGAGAGTTTTTAGTTTGATTATGGTTTTGGAGAGCTAACGCTAATAAGTTGGTTTAGTGCTGGTTGTGTTGTGAAAATTCCAAGAAAATTTTTTCTAGTACATTTCATCTTCCAAAAATAAAAAGAACCCAGCTATGTCTAGTTGGGAAGATTTTAAGGAATTGCTACCTAAGTATTCCCATCTGGCACAAGATTGATCAGAAAATGAAATGGTTGTATTACAAATATGGCAATGTGGAAAGTTTGTAGAATTTTACTATAGAGTTCAAATGAAAAGCCATGTTACTTGGCATAGACCTGGAGAATGCGGATGCACTGATAGTGTATCTTAAAGGCCCTTATGCCCCCATCAAACAGAGGGTGATCACCAGCAACCCACAAGACTTGGATGAAGCTTGTTTCCAAGCTTACTATGTAGAAGGAGAATGGCTATTACCCTCATTAAGGTCTTGGTAGTGAGAGACCAAGAAATATTTCCAAAGGATGTGGTGCTGTAGAAAAACGTCAAAGGAAACCAGGAGACTTGGCAGGTTGGACTCAAAGGGAAGACACCAAGACAAGCCAAGTGGTACTCAAAGGAAGAAGTGGGGAACTCTTTACTCACTTAAGTTCTCATCAAGCTTTGTGGAAGCTTCTCTAAGAAGGGAGATGCGATCTAGAAGGAGTCACTCCTTGAAGTTGCAGCTCTTAGAATCTACCTAGTTTTGTCAACATAATGAAACCATTTATCCATGCAAGAGGCAATTTCAAAATCATCAGGGTAGTTATGACACCATTAATATGTGCAAAGGGGTGGTTTGGTCTTGATATCAGAAAAAACATAATTGGAAGTGAATTGTTTGACGTTTTTTCATCTAATTCTGCTTTTGGACTGAAACACAAATTGAGTGAATAGTTTGGAGTTTCTCCTTCTAATTCTTCTTTTGGACCTTATAGTGCATTGAGGAAAACATTCTAACATCTATATAAGGACAATAAGGAGTTGGATTGTATAATGGGAGGTGGATTTGAGTGTTGTAAAACAAAGAGAAGTAGAATTCCATTGTAATTTATGACATATGCTTAACAGTGTGTCTACAACCAAGTGGAGCAACGGGCAGATTGTATTCCACAAATCTCCAAAACTCATTGTATTTGTCTAGCTTATAAAGATAATTCAGTAGCATTGCATTTTTCCTCTACAAAGCTGGTTTTACCTTTTGGAGGGGGTTTCCAGGATAAAATCTACATGATTACTTATCACAATATTCTTTCCTTATTGTCATTTATTTTGATTATAAGTAGTACAGTCCATTTTTGTGTTGGTTCTTAATTTCTACTACTAGTTGTGGATGAGATTACAAAACACTTACATGGACTCAAGTTGGCGTTTGAATTTGCATTTGATTGGCAAGTATCCTTTCTTGGTACTATTCTCTTTTGTGATTTCTATGAGTCAATACTGTCAAGTTGTCAACAACTATGTTATATCACTGATATCTCCACACTTGTCAACTAGTAGGAAGCAACATATTTTCCTCATTTGAGCTCCCTAATCAGTTATGTGTGTGTAGAAGCAAATGCAAAAAAGGGATTTAGATGGAGAAACATACTAGAACTAGAACAAAAGGTTTTATTAATATGTGAGTTCGGCAATTGGTCTACTCTTGAGGGAGATGTATGGCCGTTTATCTACTCCTATCTATCCTCTCTCTGATCTATATCTGCTTGTGAAAGTTACAAATATGTATTTATAATTTACAAGACCAAGAAAGTGAAAGATTCATTATGGGAGTTGAAAAATTATGGTGGTTGAACTCCCATACATGACTCTTCATCTTCCAATGGCTTGGCTTTAATTGTGCATTGTGTTGATAGGTATACTATATGAAATGACTCTAGAAGTTGCACCAGATTGTTACTTGTGTGAATTGAAGTATTGTATGAAGCTCTAAGAAGTTGTGCAGGGTTCTGCATTGAGTTTTGGATTGTGTGCCCTATGTGTGCTAGCACGCATAGGTGAAAATATGGCACAAAACTCAAATAGAGTTGTCTTTGGCATTGTACGAGTGGTGCATGATTCAAAGGATTGTGCATGAGCTATAGGATGTCTTTTGGGTTTGGCTTCATGGTTCCTAGTGCTATGCGGGTGGTGCATGATGCAAGGAGCTGCACATGGAATTGTACACCTGTGTGAACGAAAGCTAAAGCACAACCCTATGTGGTAGTGTGAATCAAATTCCACTTGAAAAGGGTCAAGATTTATGAATGTTTCCTTAGTCCTTATTACGGCAACTCATGTCATTCAACAATTGTCTAAACCAGGTGGTTCCTTTGTATATGTTTAAGTGCTGCATAAGTCAGTCTTCTTTCAAGAGCAAAGTGCTTTTTAATATGGAACTCTACCTTGTGAGGGTTTAGATGGGTTTTGCTAAGGGAGATTTATAGCCTTCCTTTGTTAGTGACATAATTGTTACTAAAAATTGACTGATTACTATCATATCGATCTACTGCAAGGGTCCTCCTCGAAGGCATCTAGCACCGTTATGGATGAATGGCTTCTCCATCTACGTTTCCCTTGTTGTCAATAGGAAGTTAGGAACCCATGTTTATAAAAACTCAGCTAACTATTATCATAATGATTTACTCTCAAGGGTCCTTCATCAAGGCACATATGCACCCTTACGGGTCTATGGTTTCATCATTTACTTTGTAATTGTCTTTACTTTGTAATTGTCAAGGACTCAAACTAATTGAGTTTTCTGTGTATTAGGAGACATAAATGATATTTTACCCTTTGTGAAAACAAATTGTTGAATTTTCACTTTTCTTGATTTGTTTGCTTGGAAACTAAGAGGCATGTTTGGAAATAGGGTGTTCTAGTTAATGTTGATATGCATATGTAAAGGTTTTGTAGAAGCTATTTTACTAGCATTCTGTATATTTTTCATTTGAACTTGAAACACTTTCGTTCATATTCTAAGTATCACGATTGTGCTGCAATTTCTCCTCGCATAGTGGCTTACCATTGTATATTGAATGAAATCTTGCAGATTATATCTAATACAACTATTTCAAGGCCAGATTCTGTCATTGGGTTGCCACATGCTGATGAAATGGGTGGCTTGAGTGGAAAACCTCTTTTCAAATTGTCTACTGAAGTCTTGAAAGAAATGTATCAACTTACACGAGTAAGCATCTTAATCTGAGTTCCAAATTGCGGTGTTTCAAAACATAACTACAGTGAACATTGTGTGTGTATTCTTCGTTTCATGCTTCCATATGCTTTAAAGGATTTACTGAACGCACAATCACAAACCTTTTTTCTGTCTTCCCACAAGTTTTTAATAGATTGACTTAATTATTTTTGTTCTCCTCTCTCTATATATTTGTTTGTTTGTTTGTTCTTACTATTTTAGTACTCTGGAGCTCTGCTTTTTAACACCAATTTTATTTTTGAAAACAGGGAAGAATTACTCTGATTGGCTGTGGAGGTATTAGCAGGTATGGAATGCTTTATTTTTTGCTCTTATCCTAGAAGCATCTTCCTTTCTATTCATATTAGTTAGTGCCTTCTGTAGGCTAATACCTCCATATGTTCTTGCTTGTACAGTGGTGAAGATGCATATAAGAAGATCCGAGCAGGGGCAACTCTTGTGCAGCTTTACTCAGCTTTTGCTTATGAAGGGCCAGCTCTCATTCCTCAGATAAAGGTACAAGCTATTAAACAAAATTTATTTTAATAGCTTCAGTTATTTATGTCATTACCAGATTATTTATGTTTTTTCTGAAATTGTAAAGTTCTGTTTGATTCCAAGCACAACTTTTATGGCAGTGTTTATATAGAAAATTAGACATACAGAAGAAATCTGCTCACAAATTATTAAATAAGATAAATAGAATATATCTATGTAAACATTAATGAGACTTAAGACCCACGGAATGGAGTTCAGCAATAGTATCCACATGCTTATGCATTTTTCACAAAAGCCAAAGCACTTGCAATCCACAATTGGGAGTAGCAAATTGAGTTTCATGCAAATATGACATGTAACAAGTTTGTGCCCTTATATAGCAGAGTGTAACATTTGCTTTCATACAAAACACGTTTTGTGCCCTAATGCTGAGTCACACAATTGTTATAGATCTCTTACAAGAAATAACAGTGCTTGGACTTCCCTCTTTGATTCTTAATGGAAGAAGCTCAGTTGGGTTTAATGTTTTAAGGGAACTATTATGGTATCTTTTTGATAGCATAAATTATAAATATCCTGTGCCTGGTTAGAAATATTCAGTCCCCAGCTAGATAATTTTTGGAGATATGTAAGTTCTTGGCAATGCCTTTCAACTTCACATGAAGATGTCTTTGGGTGTCCCTCTTTGTTGACAAGGATTTTTTTGGATGACTTATAATTTGAACAATCCAGATCCTTATTGGCAAATGCATTTTTAGCTCTTCACAATTTTGACTAGTTGTATCAGGTTCACAAATTGATAGATGTCTTATTCCAATGATTGTCTGAAACAGAATGGCATTATGCTGATTTCAGCATCAGCAATTTCCAATTTGAGGGATAACTAATAGGAGACTGACATGTTATGATTGGAATGGAATTAAAACAGGTAACATAGAACACAAATAACAATTATTCACACATGAAAAGAACAATATATGTTTTGACAGACTTAACTGATACGAAAGGTATGCAAAAGAGTCACTGAAAAGGTATGTGAATCTATTTCTCTTGGATCTTTACAGCATTGGGCTATTCATCTATTAACACTTCTCTATGGTAGAAGAGGAAGATTCGCGTTTTGAAGATGAAGTGGTTACTTGACTATTGGCAATTTGGCAGTGCTAGTTAGCAAGCAGTTCAGAAATGCCAACATGTTTTGGGCCATAACTCTGATATTATGGCTCTGATTGGCCATTACAACTAGATGTCAGAATTTGAAATAACATGGAAGTTTTGTCAATATGGATTGTCTGTGATAACTTGACTCACTTTTTGCTGAGATTGATAATTTTTTTGGTTTACATATCTATAGATCTGTAACTGTTTTTAGTATATCTTTTTTCTGATTATATGTAAACAACAGTCTGATCACTTTTTAACTAACTACAACGGTCTGCGACATCCCAGAGTGGCTGAAATCCTGATTTTTTGACCAGAAAATTCGAAACAATGTTTTTGCAGTGTTTCAGGTCATGCATTTTTTTCCCCGAATTGACTAGATACTTGTTCCAGTGGGTTTTAGACCATTACCTTCGTCACTTTTATAAGGATCAAACATCTTATATACCAACTAGATGTATAACTATAAATGGAAAATATATTATATATATAATTATTAAATATCATAAAGAAAGAATAATATAATAGATGTGAGCAGGGAGAAGAGAGATGATATGTTATATAGAGAAGGGAGATGTAACATAGAGATGTGTCCCTGTAGACGACTCTTCATTACTACAAGTACTACTAAGGTTTGCAGCATGTTGTCTTTTGTTATAAAGGCCTTGTTCAAAGATTATGAACAAAACATGCAATAAAACCTTGAAATGCTAGTGTCACAAGCTGTTCTGTCCAGCAAACTGGTGGTTTTGACTATCTTTAAAAGAAAATGAAAAGAAAAAGAAAAAAGGGATGACAAAATGAAAGAAGATTGATGTTGGCTAGAGCCGAGTAGCACTAAAGAAGCTAAAACAAGTTCATTGAAGTTGATAAAGATGGTTTAAAGGTGAGGTCTATAGAGAAAGTGACTAAAATGTTCTTGACATGACTAGTGAAACATGCTAATATAATTGAGGTTGGTAAGTTATTGGCACGCTCAACTGGGGCACCAGCAAAGTGAAAAAAATTAGGTGCTTACAGGATGAGTATTTGACATTAAATGATAATTATTCACAGTGCTGTGAGATAAAAAAATTCTAAATACATTTAATATTTTAATTTTCTCTCAGATGTAAAATGGATGAAAATATCAGTGGAAGTTCCATTTTGTTGCAAGCATGGAACTCCATTGTCCCATTTTTTAAGGATTGTAAATTGAGTGGTACGGTTCTCAAAGTGCAGGTTTTTCAACTGAAACTGAGTTCTATTTAGGTAGATAAAAGCAGTAGTCATTTTGATGGATGCTTATGTGAATGGAATTCCCCATGGATAAAATGTCTTCCAAATAAATCTTATTCACATTTCAATTGTTGGATGCTCAGTAAATTACAAATGGCTTCTAGTATTTTGTGCTGCCTACAGTAGATTCTAAAGTGAAGTTTAGGGAAGCTTTGAATGGAAGAATGATTAGTAAGATTACTTTGTCTGCAATGTGTCTTGTATATGATGTGGAAACATAGAACAATATGTTGCTTTGTTGTGCAGTTAAGCATTACAATAAACCTAAGTTGCTGATCCTCACACGAGGATGGGTATGGTGGTATGACAATTTTTTTCTTGGTTATGGGCTATGTCTCAAGGTTCGAATTCGAATTCGAATTTAGCAACAATAAAATTCGTATGAAATTCGACTAGGGTAAATTTTTTTTAAAAATATCGATATTAAATTCGCCTTGTATATATATTTAATATAAGTAATATATCCATAAAATTATCAAAATAGTTTAAATGTTCACATTAAAAAATAGAATTCAATAAAACAATAAAAGAAAATAATATTAAATTTAAATATATTCAATCTTAAATTATTAATAAAAATTGAGTTTAAATAAAATAATACTTAATAGTTTAAATGTTAACATAAAAAAATATCTCCGACTCAAGCACCCAGTTCACGGGCCCATTTTGGTGGATAAAAACACTATGTTCCCACAAGCCGCGACGACGGCTAAATACTCGGTGGCCTGATACGCAACGCTCGACGCATTTCCTATGAACTACAAAGCCATTGCCAATATTACCAAAGAAATTGTGGAGCCGATTGCACTTGTTAGCAGCAGGAGAAATCGCCTAACTTGATCGATCAAAAAAGCTACCAAAATGACAAATTCAGCCTTGGTGAAGCCCACGACCATGGTGGCCCTGAGGACAACGCCTTGGCTTTTATGTTCACCCCAACGCCAAGGCTGGCCACCTTGGCCCGAAGGCGGAGGGGAAATATCTCCAACCCATTCAACAAAATCACTATGGACCACAAACCCTTTGAATTTGTTGTACAAATTTGCTCAAATTTCAACAAATTTCGTGCATTTTTTAAGGATTCACCGAATTTCAAATTTGAAGCTTTAAATTCGGTGAATGTTGTGACTAAGGTTATGGTACAGTTTCAGCTATATGTGTGTGTGTGCGTGTAAAATAATAAATACATATTAATACTTTTAAAATTATACAATATAAAAACAGTGATACTCATGATTGCCAATAAACAAAATATTTAAATACCTCATAATTTGCAAAAATGAAAATACCTATAAATTCATAATGCAGTGATTTGTCAAGTGTCAATACACAATGAAAATTACAATCAATATTTAATAATCTTCATATCGCTTTTCATCAAAAACATCAAAGTCAACATTTGGTTCAATTTCATTTGAACCACAATATTCTGTAGCGCCACTCCTACTAGCTACATCATGTGTAGAAGTGGCCTCATCTATAGCGACTTTGGCAAGTTGGTCAGTTGTAGCATCGAAGTTAGCACACTCACGAGTTAGATCCCAATTCTTTGTCACCATGTCATTGTAATCAGGTGTCTTGTGTGACGAGACACAAATTGAAGTGCACAAAGATCAAGTCCTTAGTTTTTTTGTTGCACCCAATTAGTTGCGCTTAATTGAGTGGATGAAGGAGTAGGTACTTCAATTCCACTCAATTGAAGAAGAACTCACAATCTGTTGAATTTGCATACAACATTTACAATTACAAAACATAAATAATAGATTATATAATTATAATATATAGCAGCAAAAAAAATGAGAGTTAAAAAATAAAAAGATGCATACTTGAGAAAGAACTTTTATTGCAAGAGGCTGCAAGCAAAAATAGTCTTGGCCATGTATGTACCACCATTCATGAGCATCTTTTTTGTACTTGTCTTGGAGAGTGCAAACATCATGATTACTTGAAGACATGAAGTGGCCAAGATCACTCAAGACAACAATTTGTATATCTATGTTTGGGAATATATTTCTAAATGTTGTCTTGTAGCTAACAACAACCTCTTCATCCCTATATGATGCCACCCTCCTAGGAAAGGAAAGTATCTCTTTGCTATAATATTTTGGGGACAAAGCAAATGCTAGGGGATGCAAGGGTGTGGCCATCTTCCTATAGTCAACAATGATCGTTTGCGCTCTTTTGAAAAATGCTTCTATTTGGTCATATTCACTGGCTTCTATTATTATCCTTATTTTTTAAACCATGGTGTCCATGCCATCATAAATTTCATGCAAACATAGGTGATTTGTATCAACATACCTAATCATGCTGATAATGGGCTCAATGAAACTCAACATATTCATGAACCCACCACTCATCATCAAAGATCAATGCTTTGACTTTTGAGGCTTTGTACTTGATTGCCTCCATACACTCCAAAGACTAGTGATGACCATACCAGTTAATGTATCTTGCACCTTCACAAGTCGTCTTAAGACAATGTGTGACATAAATTGAGTTTAGGAAAACCTAACATAGTGTAAAAAAAATCAAAATATTAAAAGGTAGATGACATGTCACATATATTAAAAAAATATAAAATATACTAAAATAAAATTTAATTCATCATCAACAACTCCAAGTTGGAGGTCTTGAAGATGTCCTTTGACTAATGATGATTAGTCACAAACATTTGAATCTCCTCAACCTTTGTGTAGATTTCTTTGACCCACTTGATCTTTGTGCCAATCTTTTGCAATATCAAATTGAGAGAGTGGACAACACATGGTGTCCAAAAAATATGCCCATACATACCTTCTACTATAGAACTAGCCGCCTTACAATTTTTAGCGTTGTCCATTATGACTTGGACAACATTTTCAAAGCCCACCATTTCAATGGATTCTATGAGAATACTGGCAATAAAAGTTGTATCCTTCAATTGTCCCTCACAATCAATTGCTTTCAAAAACATCGTCCTTGTAGGGGACACTATAATGACCTCGATTAGTGGTCTATTTTTGCAGTCTTTCTATGCATTAGAAATGGACACACCTGTTTCAAGGCATGTATCCTTGATTACTCTCATGATACATCTACTGAAGCTTTCTTCTTTGCCAATAAGGTGGTTAGCATCTTTTCATACCTAAGACTAATGTAATTAGTAGGTGCATTGGCAATAGCCAGCACCATATCTCACTAGTGGTGATGACAAGGCAACCATCCCATACTACTTATCATCATTGACAAGGGCATAAGTGTCACAACACATGGGGCCATTAATAAGATTTTATAGACTATTGGACCTTTTGAGTTGGTGGATTTTGACATCCATCACCTCCATGCTACTAGCAAAAGTCAATCAAACCTAGTATGGGGTAGCTCATGACATCTATCACTTGCATGGTACTAGTGAGAGCCAGCTAACCCCTATCATATCATGGGTAGCACTTAGTATCCTTCACTTGAGTGTTATTGGTGAAAGTTGGCTAATCCCTAAGATATAATGGTTAGCTCTTGACATTCATCACTTGCACACTACTAGTAATAGTTGGCTAAGCCACACCTATATCAAATTCACTGCCAATGTGTGGAGTCATCTTATAGCCAAGTAAACATAATCAAGATGTTCTAAGGATTCACAAACCTTGGGTAGAATGACCTTGTTACATTACCACAAAGAGTGATCCATTAACCCACATGCATGGTCCTATAGGTTTTGGGGGTCAAACTACTAACACACAAATAACACATTGAACCCACATGGGTTTGGCTTCTATCCGGTGACATACACATGAAGAAATAGATACTCATAAAGAAAGAAATCTCAAGACCATCCACTCCATTCACTTGCTCATAATTTCATAAGAAAAGCAACTCAAGAGAGGAAGGTGGAGCTCTATAATGGTCAAAATGCTATTATGGCTATCAACGTTCATTATGGATATAGCTAGGAAGACTCAATGGTTTTAAGCCATGCCTCAATAGATCGTGGGTTGTTTTGAACCTTGCATCTTCATACATTCACAATAGAGATATATCATGGTGCTAGTGACTCAAGTTCATCGAAGACTGGATTAGATTTTGGAAATCCAGACACAACAAACCTTAGAGTAGATAAGCTTGATGATGAGGGAATACCTTTAATTGTCTTAGACCTATATAGTGGGGACATATTAATTGGAAAGGTGAGTTCACAGCCATCTAATGCAAATTTCAGGCTCAAGTTGAAGCATATAGAAGAGAGAGGGTTGATAAGGTTTAGGAACAACCCCAAACCTTTGAGCTATTCTTGAAACCCCTCCCCTACAGATCGCCTAAGGATTACCTACATATCAGCTTCCAAACTGGATCAAAATCACATGTAGTTCTCACAATAGTCTCTCAATTAGATTTTCTCAAAAGCGGGAAAGGATCCCCAATCTCACTAAAGAGTCAAGTATCAATTACCTGTCTATTTTTTAACACAGAATAATGATCACAGATATAATAATCTTAAGGACATATGTCCAACTTCTCATGTTTATTTGACCAGCATTATTATGTCTAATAATTTTCCCGACTTGATGAGTTTATCAGTCACTTATGCTCTAACTCAAAAGTCCATAACCATTTAGAGTTTCTCAAGGTTAAGGTAAAAATCCTAGAATTCATATATCACTGCTGAGTCAAAGTACATGTAAATTTTCAGGGTTCTTCCAAATTTCCAATAACAAATCAACTACCATTCCAACATTGGGATCCACATCTCTGAAGTCAAATCAATTGGCCTCAAAATATTATTATGCATTTTCCCCTTTATTCAAGCGAGACAACCCATTCACTCCTCATTCATAGCACCGTCAATCATAAATCAAATACTAAATGACACACATTTTGTAAGTTGGCATTATATACTAAATGACACACATAATTTGTGCTTAAGGTAGTGACATTTACTTATGTCCCTGTCATAGCACAGGTAAAATGTAGGTTTGCATATGATTGGAATATTCACCACAGTTCATTTCAATAAGTGATTGCATCACTTCATAGCCATGTAAAGCATTTGAAGGGGATAAAATCACTATTATCTTCAATGGTTGAATCTCATCAGTCATACAAAGAAAATATACAGCATGCATCCTTAACAGTTCATAGAATAAACACCATAACTAATAGTCATTGATATATACTTCAGCCTGCACACAAGATCATTTGATAATTCTCTCTTAGTGAAAAGATAATGGACAGGGATAAATTCACTGAAATACTACACCAACAGGCATCTATTCAGTCATTGGGCTGTGATTCAATGATCTAGCATATCCCAATCCATCCGAATGGTCTTAAAATAGTCAAATATAATGCCCATAGTATCATACTAAAATTATTTAACCATCATAGTTGGAATCTCGACTGTACTCATAGTTCATCCCTCCCAAGAATCCATAAAATCATTGTCAAACACAATTATGAATAGCCATTCAGTGATCTCATTTATCCTCACCAATAGTCCCATATTGGGATCAATGCAAGTAGATCATATACTGAAGTGGTAACATGATAACTAGAATCTTAATTCTATTCATCAAATATAGTAATAGTAGTCTTTCACCAGACATGGGTATAACTAGAATCATAATTCTATCCATCAACTATAGTAATTGTAGTCTTTCACCAGACATGGGTACCACCAACTGGATGCATAACCCAAGCCAACAGTTATTATCCCAAGTGTAACCATACTTAGTAATGTGATGGCTAGTGTATATCGGAATCTGCCCAGCTTGCAGTCTTGTACAACTTATCCATATAGTAATAATACCTTTAGAGATATGACCATTAAGCCGTGTTTTGGTATAGAATAGGATGATGTCATTACAGTATGGTTCAATGGTTCTAAATACCATGATCATATTGTATTATGCCATCAATTCTATAATAACTAATACAATATTTAATTCACCATATAGGATTCCAGAAGTAAGAATATCCCAGGAGACAGCCATTATCTAAAGACAAATTATAAGCATGGTATCCACCTTAATACCACCCTAGAAAATTTCAATAGTTCACCCACTATAGCACAATTAATATTATAGTATAGTATTCTAACCAACTCTACAAATGTGGCTAGCCGATGGCCTTGAGTTAGACTGAATGGTCTATAATAGAGACCTTATTAAATCTTGAAAATAATATTATGTTTCCCACCAAACAACCAGTTTCCTCTTAATATTTCTCAGTTCCTATACAAGGATTTAACCTTTATGAATATTGCGTAAAAATCAGATCCTTCAAAGTCCTTCTATGTGTATATCATCCTATGGAGAACAATGGAAACAATCCTTACGCTATTATGCCTCAGAATGATGGTATTTGAGTGCAAGAATAGTTTTAAATCCAACTTTTAGCACGAGTAATAGGTTAAATATGTATATTAAAAAATAAAAAATAAAATAAATGTATATAACTATATATCAATAAACTGTTTAAGATGTTCACTCAGCCATTGGGAAACTGGTGTGGCTCACATAGACAAGTTTCATGAGATGTGGTAGTTACCTCTACCTAGGTAGAAATATATGCAATATGTAGAAGCCTGCATATGGCACATGAACTGTTTGACAAACTGCCTTGAAGAAATATAGGGAAACACTTGAAAAAATTATTTTCATTATCCACCAAAATATAAATTCAGATTATCATAAAGTATTCAAGATGGGCTACCACAAGCCATGGACTATACTTAATCTACCCATGATGACAGAAATGTGCTTTTCAGGTTATGACAGGTTGTCATAAGGATTGGCCTTCATACCTGGAAAATTCACTATCCCTACTGGTGGGTAAATCTCCACCTGCCACAATGGCTGCAAAATCCAAAGCTGGGTGTCCTACCTAGCAATCCTCCTAGGACCTAAATTCAACAGCACTCACATTATTACCAATTCTCTTATCTTGTGCTCTGATAAGTTCAGGCCCAGCCAATCCATGAGATGAAGCAGCATGAGGCCCCAACTCCTGAAAGTGCCTCAGCTGTCCTTTGTGACTTTGACAAAACAATACCCTCGTGTTTGTGGGCACTGGGTGTCTCCGCCACCTCTTCCATGTAGAAATTTCTGCTTTGGCAGCACACAGTTACATTTTGAGCAGCCAAAAGTCAATTAAACAGCAATATTTGCTCACATGAGAATAACTCTTCTTCTGTTGATTTCTTATGCACAGCTTTCAATATACGGGATTGCAATTTAAGAGCAATGGGGGATTTTCAAAGCCAGAGAGTGAATATGACCACCACTGCCACAGAGTGAGCTTCCCTCAGAATAGAAGATGATAAAAGTGATAGAAGCAGACCACACGAAGGGAGTGTCTGAAGGTACTCAGCTCTTTGAGAGCAATTAACATCAAATTTCAATAATTATCCTGTAAAACACCACCTTTCAGTTTCTCCTTCTCCCGGATGTCCCAAAAATAAGGATCTGCGATGGACAGAGGCTGGTTTCCCCATGCTCAAAATGTAGCAGCAACCCCCCTCAAAAACTATCAACCGAGGTCCATAATCCCCCCCTCCTGTGCCCCTGCAATCTTCCATCGTGTTGCCCTTCCTGCCGTACTTACTTTTAATAAATGTATTTGGTAGATATTTTACAAAATATTTTTATTTATAAAATAATTATAAACTGGTGGGGATGTGTCCAGGTAATTCCCAGGCTAGTATTTCAAGCCATCTTGATGCCCTGTGACAACTGGATCATACCACTTCTTTCAAGACCACCTGTAGTCTCAGGCTATATGTTCCTCAAATTTACTCCAAATAGAAATGCTTTGCAATGAACAAAAATGGCACACAAATCTAGTTGAATATAATTTGTCCTAAATCTCAAGTTTGTTCACGTTGTTATATATTTTCTAGGACACTATAACTAGGTGTCCACTAGGTCAAATATTGAGGCTCCCTGTAAAATATATGCAGGGCATGATACTTTTGATGTGTATTGTTAATGTTTTTTAAGATTTTGGGTTTATGACGACTTTTAATACAGGAATATAAATTCAATCCAAATCATGGATTTCTATGAAAAATATGATTTAGTGGTTAATGTCATGCATAAGTGCTTGTAAGCTCTTATATGTCCAGTTTTAAGGTCTAGATAGTTTTGTGTTGTAAAGGCATCATTAATCCTTCTATACATCCAGACAATGCACAATTATGACATGTTTTACTTTTGATCTGGTTCATTTAAACTGCAGTCAGAGTTTAGGTTTCCACCGATGCATTTTTCAGCTCTGCTGTGGTATCAAAATAGTAATTTAGGCATGTCAAATTGAAGCTTTTGAGCTTACATGTCTTTGACAAGGCAATGTTAAACCAGAGTGTAAGTTGTATAATCTTTGACATCTTTAGAAATAGGACTAGTCTAGACTCTATTTATTTAACTCCATTTCTTGCTTATTGAATATTACCCTCAAGCATTTTTTTCCAGGTCAGTTAGAGTCCAATAATCTGAATGTTATAAGCATTCTTCAGATGGACAGAATCTGACATCTTTATTGCCATTTTTGACAGACTGAGCTAGCAGCATGCCTAGAAAGGGATGGGTTCAAATCTGTTCAAGAAGCTGTTGGCGCCGATTTCAGATAGCCATGTAAATCATTGAGGCATGCTAGAAAAATTATCTGCATGACAAATTTCATCTGCATATTGTTTGTTCTAATGGCAGCATGTATTTGTTTATTACAACCACACCGAATTATGGAAGTCAACATTTAATATTGGTGTTACTTACACAGCTGAATTTCACTGCTTGTAAGGAGCTGGTTGAGGTACTTATCTAAGAAATTATTCTTCTATCAATTGTAAAAGTATAGAAATCCAGGAAATCTTGTAGAGGATTTTGTTCATTTGTTGCTGAAGCAACAGCTTTATTTATTGAGGCAATCAAATTTTGCAATGTGCAAGTCTTATATTTTCTGTCATTACTTTGGTGGGATCTTTGACAGAGAGTTAGGTAAGGCCAACTTTGGAATTGTATATGCTGAAAGGTGCATGCATAGTAAGGATGCATGTAAATCTTGTTCGCATCAGCACCTTGATATTGTCAGGGTCCTGCAATACATAAAGTGGTCACACTTTTTGTTGATTTACTTGTTCTACAATAATTTTCATTCATTTTGCTAAGCCTCTTGAGTAAGCCAATAAACAGGTTTCAGATCATACTTAGCAAAATGGTAGTGAATTGACTGAGCCCTTCTTTTGCTCTAAAGAAAAATAAAAGCCACGGTTGGCATCTCTAGAATTATGGTTGCTAAGTATGTTTAATCTTTATTACCACTAATGTCTATTCTTAGTGTGGCCTTTGTTTTTTGTCGCCTAGGAGGTATTCTTTGCTGCATATTGAGAGCAATTTTGCACAATCAAACTGGAGTTTTGTTTTTTGTTCTTTCAGCTCAAATGGCCTTTGAAAAATAAGCTTCATTGATTACCAGTAGTTGCCATATCATGATTAGCAAATTGTTGGCATGGCTCTCATAAGATCATCTGATTCTAAGACACAATTTGCTAGGTGCGCTTGTGGATGTATTGAATCAGGCAAGACTTGAGAAAAAACCAGTGCACCAAGTTATTATTTCAATAATTTATATTTGCATTATAGGATGCTGATCATTGGGTTTTATAATTTATTATTTTTTGGATTGGATTTATGAATGAGATAGTGGAACTTGATATCTTATCATTAAAGAATATTGATTGCATCGGACCTTGTTAGGCTATGAATGGATTTCATGATAATAGTATGGGGTATGCATTAGACGATTCTTAACATATTTTCCAGAAAGGGGTTGGCAAAATGATCCAACTAGAAAGACCTACTGACCACAACAAATGAATAATAAAATACAGTAGTCATGAAAGGTCTCCCCTTGAGGGCAGCAGTTAAACAAACTCAGCAGACAAGTAACCAAACCAAATTTAAATGAATGGCATTAACTCAATATGTGGTTTAAACAGTTGTTGCATCATACCTAGCCAATGTGGTAATAATTGATGGATATCAAAGACCTGTGACAGTCTCATTCTTTATCTTGTTCAATTGTATAGGTCCTCAACAGTCTCATTTTCAATCTTACTATTGTTCAACAGTTCAACTTTATAGTTTAGAACACTTCCTATGCCTAGCACAACAGCACAGGGTTCAAACAAAAGTTTGTAAAGCATCCATGTAGATGGGCAAGCCATCCAGCTTAGCATTAAGGAAGAAGAGTAATTTCAAGAAAAAAATGCAACAGGTCCATGAAGATGCAAATGTGCAAGTGCATAAATACAGCTTACACATCACTTTCTCGATGGGCTGGAGGCTTTCACTTTTCCAAGTAAGATAAAATGGGCCAAAGGTGTTTTGAAGGTGAAAATCTCGATTTTATGTGGGAAAATAATGCAACCTTCTTCATCACAACCCTATTATGGGTGACAGCTGATGGTTCATGAGATCTGTGGGTACAGTAGGTAATGATAGTTGCGCTGTTTTTGCTGTATTTTTTCTCAGTTGGGTGAAAGGATTTTTAAGTTTCTCTAATAAGCAGCTGATAGCCCAGGTTAAATCCTTGGTGCTATGCTTGTTTTGGTAGCTTATGATTTTGTTGTTCTAATGAGCTGGCTCGTTAAATATAATTTTATTTATTTATTTTTAACTGTAATATAATGTCCTTAAGTTTCATTGAAAAAAAACAATTCTTAACAGATTGATGGAGTCTAGATAGGGTGGTGAACTAAACAACTGCCTAAATCTAGAAACATGAAACTCACAAACAAATGTCATACTAGATGGAAACAAAGACAATATTACTTGCATTAAACTGCAAAATTTGCCTGTAAAAGGCTTACAATACGCTAAAAAGAGTCGAACTAATTACATGGCATATAAATTTGCCAAAAAGGACAGATTGTAGCTCTAGATGGATGAAAATTTCGTTGATCTCATTCTTTCTTTGTCTCTCTTCATCCTAAGATGGTCTGCATTTTTTCTTCTCACACTTGCCCCTTCATGTTATCCCACCTTGTTGCTCGAATCTTTGAAATTTGGCTGTTTTAAGGAAAAAATCTCCTTCCAAAATGGCATGCTTGTGTTTCTGCATATGCCCTGTGCCCTTGCAGAGGTTTGACTTCATCTTATTTGTCCTAAATGCCACATGGATGATTGGGTCAGAGTTTTCAATCATCAAACTCTGATTAGTCATCTGCCAAATATTTTTGGCTTCTTAATGGGTTGCTAAAACAAGATAGGCATGCATTCTGACTTCCTAATTTGTAGCTCTTGATCGAATCTTGATGGAGCTTTTATGCATGTCAAGTGTTTGATGAAATACCGACAGGTATAAAATATATCCAAGAAAACATGTGGTTCATGATGACATGCTAGAAGTATAAAATAAGACAACTTGTACAAAAGATGTTGCTAGGTGTCATTGTGAGTCATCTTTATTAGCTTCAATAGGGTGTTACAGGCATGCTAAAAGTGTCTACAATTATTCTCCAAGGCTATTAGCTGACCTACGGATGGCCCTATGCTATGAGAGACTTGACTAGTTGGTGTGGTGAGAGGATGGATATGATACGCTAGTTTCCACTTCACTTTTCATGACTCATTTGGGTGGTGTTTTTGTGATGTGGCATGTTATATGATGTTTTATTTGGATTCAACTACACAATTGCAAGCCATTCTTTATCAACCCATATTTCATGAGTAATTGATTACATTTGTAGCTAGGTGTTTTCTGTTGCTACCAAAGTTAGCTAGAACAATCTTTGAACTTTCATGACTCATTTGGGTGGTTTTTTTGCAATGTAGCACATTATATGATGTTCTATTTGGATTCAACTACACAACAAGAAGTCAATCTTTATTGACCCATATTTCATGTATCGATCTATATTTCATAAGTACATGAAATATGAGTCGATAAAGATTGACTCGTAACTATGTAGTTGAAACCTTATAAAACATCATAAAACTTCATGACTCATACACTCGCAAAATCCAAAATCTTATTAGCCATATTTTATTTTATATTTTTGATGATGCAAGATTGCTTGTGGACCCAAATGCTCGCACATCAACACATTGAATTAGAGAAGTGAACCATGCGTTTTTTTCATGAATATTTTGTGGAATCTTGGGCAAACACTTCAAGCTTATCAACTCTACATGCAATCATTCATGTTGCTTCTTCAATTGTCTTGTTCTTCCATTTCAACTAATACTCTATATTTCTTATGTATTGATCGTTTGTGAGTCAATCACTACTACCACATCCATTATCTTCTTAGACAGCTGGTGTACTTGATTACCATTAATGAATATAAACATATACCCGTTTCTCTGTTTGTTTGTCATGTATTGTAAGGGTACAAACCAACAACGTTGAAGATGAGTTAGATATGTAGTCCTTCCAAGAGCTTTATCTTGTAAGTATTAGTTGTAAACTTTTTCAATACTTTATAAGGTTTAATCTTTTCCATTTTAACTTGGTATGAGTTGCCTTCCATTTCCTTCTCAAGTGAGCTAAGACAAATTCTCCAACTTCAAACTCTTGTTTTCTTCTCTTCAGATCAACATGTCGCTTTGTATTTTATCTTGCTATTCTCAAAATTCTTCACTTTGTTGGTGCATATTTTTATTTTTTGTGTTTAGTTTATTTACTTTTTTGCATATTTGTAGGTAGAATATAATAAGCTTGTTTAGATAGGTATGTGCTTGGATAGGTTTTACATGTGACATACTTGCTGATTTGGTGCAGATATTGTGCACTTGTGTCTCCGTTATCCCACATTGATTCTACACTCACATCTACTAGTGGTGTGTCCTATATATACCCACATGTTCTAATTTGTACATGCATTGAGTTTGCATATTGCAATCCATTGTTCTCATTTGTAAATACATTGAGTTCGCATATTGCAATCCATTGATCTTTTGATTTATTTGTGCTTGTTTTTTAAGTCTCTTGGTCTTGGGTCGCTTTTGTAGCCAAATCTTATATGGTATCAAAGTAAGAGGGTTTTTTAGACTTGTCTTCTTTTCATATTGAATATACTTTTATCTTGTATCCTTAAATGATCTTAGAAAATAAAATAAAAGTTTTAGAGGAAAGATTAAATTTTGGGGGGGTTCCATTTGTGGCTTTCTATTTCATGTTGTTTTGAACAATTCATAGAACAAATTTGAGCTCACCATTGAGTTTATGGCATTTGAAAAAGTCAAATTCGTCTTTTGTTACCTATAAATTAGACATTGGAGGATAGATTTGTAGATGTCTACATTTGGGAGGTGTATGATAGATCTAGGAGGTACTTAATCCTTCAGGGCATTTTGGGTCAAATCCAACTCTACCATCATATTCAAAAGATCCAAGAATCTATAGATTGATTGTCATTTAATCAAAATCAAAGCACTCTATTTAAAGCCATTAGAATTTTTTCTCTTTTTAGTCATACAAATTGAGAATATTTTGTATAAAATTAGCATATTCTTTGACACAAACACTACACAAGCAAATTTGGTTGGTATATTCCTTAGTGCTATTGTCTACATAGGCTCTAGATGCTGAGAATTAATGTGTCTCAACCTTGCAAAATTTTTATTTTGATTTATTAATTAACATTTTTTCCTCATATTATACTTTAGTATTATTTATGTTGTGCTCCAACCAAATTGGGGCATTGGAATTTGTGGTGGCACTCTTGGCCCAAGTCTGGAGCCTTGTAAGTTGTCATTAAGAAGGTTATTTATAGAGAATTTAGAGCACCCTATTTTTGAGATATTCTATAACAAATGTTTACAACATGTAAGAGTTTGTAAGAAAGTAGTTACTTTGCAATCTTACCAGCATTATGATAAATATTTACACTTGTGCTACACTATTTTTAGTTAGTTGGAATTACAAATTGGGTGCCCAAGTTGAGTGGAATAGTATGGTAGGTTACAACAATTATAAGAGGATATTTATTTACTATTTCTAGCTTGAATGTGAATTTCCCTAAGTGGGTTTTGGAATTTGGGTCTTAGTTGGGTGTCAATACTACTAAATGTATTTAACATATTGTTTGTAAAACTGTTGATGGTTTCCAAGTTGCTCATTGCTTATAAATTGGGTGTTGGAGTTGTAGTATATTGTATGGATTTGCAGGTACTGGAATTTTGCCAAAATTACCCAAATATTATAACATTGGTGATACTCCTATAAAAGTTTTCTCTACAAGTGTGTTGTAAACTCTTTGTGGATTTGAATAATACTTTGAGTAAATTTTGGAGTGGGGTTTTCTCTCGAAAGGGTTTTCCCCACATAATATTAGTGTTTTGTGTTGTATTTGTTTATATTTTTATGTGTTTTTTGCATATATTTTTTATAATAGTTTAGTTCATAGTTTAAAGTTTTTTTACACAATTTCACTCAAGCTTAATGTAGGAAGTTGGTTTCACTACCTTTGCTTCCTTACAATTAGTATTAGAGTTTGATCGCCTTTGATTTTAGCTAGGTTTTTTGAGTTGATTCAATTTTGAATGAAGCTTGTGCAAAAGTACTTTATGATCTTATTGCAAAAACTACAAATGGAAAACATTTTAAGGGAGAATTAAGGTTTAATTTTTTTTTGTTACAAACTTTTAGTTGTGGAAAATAAAAATGGAGGATCTAATGGTACATCGTGATTTGTGAGGTGCCTTTGATGAGAAAGTTCAAATACCTACAAATGCAACTCCAACTACTCAATATGACATTATGGACAAAAACCAAAGGGTTTCAAAAGATTATGCCTTGTAGATTTTTCTTTGATCAATGTCCAAGAACAACCTACTACAAAGAAATTATGGTACAAATTGGTTGAAATCTATTAACATAAATGTTTGATTAACAAGTTGTTTCTACAAAAGATGTTATATTCCTTGAGAATGAAGGTTGACAAATTACAGACCACTTGAATACATCAATATGTTGGTGGCATAGTTAGCTTTAGTAGGTGTGAATGGATGAGGAAAAGAGATGTCAGACTTTGTCATGTACTTTGCATGATTTTTGGAATAGTCTTGTCACAACCATTGGGATTAATTATGTAGTCTTGAAGGCTAATGATGTTGTTAGTTCTTTACTTTCTAAATAGGCGAGATGACAAGTTTCTATTAATGCCAAAGAGGCTTTGAATGTTCATGGGGAATTGAAAGAAAGAGGCAAGAAGAGCGAAAAAAATGAAAAATATCAAGTTCTAAGTCCAAGGAAATATCTAAGTTTCTTACAAAGTCTAAAGCAATATGTTGGAATTGTGGCAAGCCTGGCCACTTTTGAATAGAATGTAAAGAAAAGAAGAAGAAAAAGAAAAAGAAGGTTGACTATGATTCAAAATCTAAAAAGGAAGATGGTGATGCATTCATTATAGCTTCAGCGACTTGTGCAAGTGAATGCATTGTTAATTGATTGAAGTGCATCTTTTTATATAACTTCTAATAAAGATTGGCTTTCACAATATGAAGAATTTGATATCGGTAAGGTGTACTTAGGTGATGGTTCTCTTTTAAAAATAATTTATTGTGGTAGAGTACAAATTAAATCTCTTGATGGTAGAGTTAAACATATCCCTCAGTTAACACAAAACTTATTATTTATTGGCAAATTGATTGATGTAGGCGTGCAAGTTGTCTTTTTTTATGTAGGATGCAAGATGGTTAGAGGTGTTGTGGTGATTGCTAGATATGTTAAATTGAATGCATTATGTCAACTTGATACATGTATAGTTGAGTGCAATAGTACTTTTGTTAAAATTATGTCTTCATCTAGCATTTTTTAATGGATGGTCGTACTTGCTGGGTACTGAATGTTGCACCAAAAGATCGACTTGTCAATGCCTGATACAACCGCTAGATTTATACAAGATCCTAGATCCATAGGAGGCAGTTAAACCATGTCACAAACCCAAGCATCGTGTTGCACAACACAAGGAGACCAAGGGTGAAACTCTTGCAAGAATCCCCCCAGCGCAAGGAAGGGGTTTGAACCTATGACCTAAGCTCTGATACCAATTGTTGAACAGGCGGTTGCCGTTGCACCAAAAGATCGACCTAGCAATGCCCGATACAACCACCATATTTATACAAGATCCAAGATCCACATGAGGCAGTTAAGCCATTTCACAGACCCAAGCATCACATTGCACAACACAAGGAGACCAAGGGCGAAACTCTTGCAACACTTAAGGGTGTTATTTCTATAGAATCTAAGTTAGTAGCTTAAAAGAATGTTATGACACCATAGACCAAGCCAAGTTTGAGAGAAGGGTCTAAGGACCTTAAAAAATAAAAGTCTTGTTGAAGATGTATTTGATTGTAATATTGAGTTTGATTTATATGAAGATTGCATATATGAGAAAAGAAATTGTTCCATTTTATTTGAGTTTTTGCAAGCCTTCTAGGTTGTTGGATCTTATTAATTCAAATTTGTTTGGTTTTTTGACATTCTTATGATTGTAAAATACGTTTATTATGTTATTTTTATTGATGACTATAGTAGGACATGTATTTATTTTCTCAGAAGCAAATATGAACATGTCAAAATCATTTTAAAGAGGTCAAAGCTTTGGTAGAAACTCAAATTAATAGAAAAAATAAGTGTTTGAGGACTAGTAACAACAATGGATATTCTTCTATAGATCTCAATTTTACAAAGATTTTGGCATTTAGAAGCAAAAGACAACATAATGGATTTGCAAAGAGGATGAACAAGACAAATAGAGAAAGCTAGGGGTGTGCCAAATGGAGCTAGCTTGGAACGAAGGTTTTAGTATGGGGCTATAACTATTGGTTGCTACCTTAATAACATGTCTCTTATATCAAATCTTGTTGATAAAACACCTATGGATGTATTGTTGGTCAAAAGGCCTTCACTAAGGAATTTTCATGTTTTTGGTTGTGAGGCATATGCTCATGTATGAAAAGAGAAGCGTACTAAGTTGGAGAACAAGGTTGTCAAATGTATTTTCATTGGTTACAATTATGGTGTGAAAGGATACAAGCTTTGAGATCCTATTGCAAAAAAAGTGGTAAATAGTAAAAACACTATTTTAGAAAGATCAAGCCTTTTTTCATTGTATTGTAGCCAAAACAAAGTGAAAAGAAAGATGTGGTTCAACTTCCTCCTATGCTAGAGAAACTTGAATTGAGAGCCCAAATAAGACCACAAATTGAGAAGATTTCTTTAATATTAGAACCTTCAGAAGAGTAGGAAGAATCATCCACACAACTTGTTAGAAGGTCAACTAGATGTAGACAACCACCATTCTCCTAGCGATTGGCGATGTATATTTTTTTTTAATACTAATGTTGATGAACCTAGATCTATGTAAGAGGATTTAGGTATGAATGATGCAGTCCTAAAAATAGTTGTGGATGAAGAGATGACAACACATAAAATAAATGATACATGGGACTTTGTGACTTTTCTTAAAGGATAAAAACTTGTTGGTTGTAAATGGGTATTCAAGAAAAATTTGGACTATGATGATAATAAAAATAAATATATAAAGCATAGTTGGGTGCAAAAGGTTACTCTTACCTTGAGGGGGTGGATTACGTTGAGATATTTTTTATGTTGCAAAAAATACCGCCAATTAGATTCTTTACTTTTATCGCTACAACTTCTAATTTAGAAGTTGAACAAGTGGATGTAAAAACTACTTTCCTTCATGATGATTTGAAGGAAAAAATTTATGACACAACCAAATCACTTTATGGTGAAAGGTAAAGAACATTTGTTTTGTCAATTAAATAAATCTTTGTATGGCTTCAAGCGAATTCCAGAGATGTGCCAAAAAAATTGATACATTTGTGTTGAGCTTGGGATTTGAATGGTCTAAGTTGGATCATTGTGTTTATTATAAAAGTGATGATGGCAATTTCTTGATTATTGTATTATATGTTGTTCATTGGTAAAGGAAAATAATTAATTTATGAATTGAAATATTAGCTTGCTAATATATTTAAAATAAAGGATTTAGGTGCAGTAAAACACATTCTTGAGATGAAAATAAGAAGAGATGGAGAGAACAAAAACCTATGGCTTAGCGAGAGTATGCCAATTCAATTTTACAAAGGTTTAAAATGCATAATTCTAAACCATTGTGTGTTCTTGTGATATTGGGAATAAAGTTATCTATTTTACAATGTCGTGCAACCCCTTTTGAGATGGAAGACATGAGCAAAGTGCCTTATTAGAGTATAGTCAAAAGTTTGATATATGCTATGCTTTGTAGTATACCAAGCATTGTCAAAGTAGTGGGAATTCTTAGTAGATTTAAGTCTAATCTTAGATTGATTCATTGGGATGTAGTTAAGAGAATCTTTAGATATTTGTGAGATACCTTAGAGTATTCCTTGCCCTATCATAGTAGTTTGATAGGAGACATGCATTCCTTGATATTCATGGTTATGTGGACTCAAATCATGCTAGAGATGTTGATAGTAGAATATTCACTAGTGCTTATATATTTACCTTATTTAGTGGTACAATTAGTTGAATGAGCAAGTGATAGATTGTGGTTTCTTTCTCCACTATTGAGGTTGAGTATATGGCAGCTACACATGCTTGTAAAGAAGCCATTTGGTTGAAAATTTTTTGTTCAAATGTTAGGCTGAATTAGGGTACAATTATTTGTTATTATGATAGTCAGAGTGCAATTTGTGTACCAAAGAATTTGACATTTCATGCAAGGACCAAACACACAGATGTGCAATTTCATTTTATTACAGATATGGTCGAAGATGAAAGGATGAACTTAGAGGAAGCATAAAATATGATGAATGTTACAAATGCTTTAACCAAGCCCATTAGCACAAATAAATTCAAATGGTGTTGAAAGTCTATGAACCTTTTGGCCCTAACAGTTAGATTCCATGATGGTATGTTTCCCTTTGGCTCTTTCAAGGCATTCAACAAGTTGGAGAATCTCGGGAATTAAGATGTATCAATTAATCATAATTCATGTTTTTATTTATTAATTATTAATTATTTTATCTTGTATATTATTATATTTTATTATCATTTAAATTATGCTCCAATTGAAATAGAGAGTTGGAATTTGTGGTGGCATATTTATCCTAGTGTTGGTGCCTTGTAAGGTGTGTTGTAAGTTGTCATTAATGAGGCTATTTATAGAAAATTTGGAGTGCCTTATTTTTGAGGGATTTATGATGGATTCTTATGACATGTAAGAGTCTATAAAAGAAGAGTTACTTTAGAATCTTGACCAACATTATACAAACACTTACAGTTGTCATGCAACACTATTTTTAGTCAGTGGGAGTTACAAACTAGGCACCCAAGTTGGGTGGAATATTATGACAATTGTAAGAGGCGATATTTATTTACTATTTCTAGCCTAAATGTAAAATCTTCCTAGGTGGGAATTGCAATTGGAGATCTGGTTGGGCACCATACCACCAAGAAAATTTAGCATATTGCTTGTGCAAGAGAGGGGGACCAACCACGTCAAGGCCCCAGTCATGGAGGGTTGAGAGCAACAAGCTGCCTTAACTTACCTCAGCTTAAGGGAGTGTTAGGAGATGTGGGATGAGAATGATGAGGACTATAAGGTCCTTCGATCACTTTGCAGACTCGAGATTTGAGAGCGGACTAGGCAAGTCAATTTTTAGGGTCAATCAGTGTCTTAGATAGCTCTTTGTCAAAGGACAAAATCGCGGTTTTGGGACGACAACGTGGTGCGCTGGCATCCATATGACCAGAGTACCAAAAAGACAAGGTCTAACCACTAGAAAATGAACTAACAACCTAGCTAATGGTTTCTAAGGGAACAAAATAACACTATGAAGTAAGAAACATATAAATGAATATGATAAAACAAGTAGATTAACGCAAGGGTGACAAGAATGATCTCACACAAAAGCTTGTTCGCCAGCTAGCTCCACAAAGCGCGTCCACCTACACACAACAAAGAGAAAAATTGTTAGGGGGTTGTATAGGGATCTGCCTCAATCAAACCCCTGTTTTGGTGTTTGCACCTCCATAGACAACCAAGTTTGCAACGATAGAGAAATAGTACGATAAAGAAGGAATGAGGGAAATAACACTAAAACACTACAAAATAGTAATGTGCTTACTCAACCAAATAATAGAGGAGAGGAGTAGAAAGCTTACCACCTCCACCAAGAGCACTCAAGGCTAATGGGGGAGAAAATGAGAGGACTCAAGCCTCTGCTGCAATGGTGTTGTCCTACACTTGCTCTACTGAGTTGATGGAGTGATGGAATTATTGTTATGGAGTGCAAAAATGTTGCTTGAATGCTTGAAGTGAATGCTTAAAGCTTGTGAATTGCCAAGAGAGATCATCCAGAGGTGAAATGAATGAATGAATAGTGGATTTGGAGAGAGTGAAGAAAACGACCATATTCGGCTCGATGAGGGCATTACAAGTTGACTTCCAATGGGAAGTGTAACGCCTCTGTAGGCTCCAGCCACAGGAATTTGCCAGGGATGTAAGCGTGCCACACAGACATTTGTGCGCTGCGCGGACATCTGCACACTACACGGGCATCTCCGACATTTATTCCTCTGTTGACGCTCAAAACAGGCGCCAAGTGGAATGAAGGCAACAAGCTTATGTGGAATTTAGCCTTTGGATTTGGTTTTCTAAAGTGAGGAAGGGTAAAACGGGAATTTGCGTAAGGGGTGCAAATTCACTCCTATACATTTTTCCCCCACTTTAGCGAGCATGAATACTAATGAGTGCTTTGGTAAAGTAGATCAAAGTAGTAGGGTTAGAGATGTATACTTGAACCATTGAGGAAGCAGACCGTGATCTGGCGAACCCGAGAGGGAAGGACAAGCAAAGGACTTCATAGCTCCGCATAACTATGAAGCTGAAGAATGAAAGCACCTTACAGGTCCGCGGACCTGCAAGGAAGGTATCCTCCAAGAACTCTCACATGAAGGACACCAAGAAAAGTGCCTTACAGACCCATAGACCTGCAAGGAAGCTATCCCCCAAGAACTCTCACATGAGGGAAATCGAGAAAAGCGGACTTCGTAGAGTCAAAAAGCAGCTTCATGAGCGCACCCATGAAGTGACATGTTTACCTGCAGATAGAACATGTCAGGAAGTGACCACGTAGGCAAGTAAGTGGACAGGCATGCAGACAGTTGATGGGTTGGAAGACTTTCAAAGGGGTCCCTCGAGAACCATTCAAAAGGAAGAGGGGTCCACTCACAGGACACACTATTTGAAAAGAGAGGTCTAGTCAGGCCACCCCCAAGCTAGATGCAAAGATGTGAAGCAGGTCTAGTCGGGCTGCCCTCGGGCTAGACGCAAAGATGTGAAGTAGGTCTAGTTGGGCTTCCTCCGAGCTAGATGCAAAGATAGGAAATAGGTATAGTCAGGTTGTCCCCAAGTTAGACACAATAGAGCTCACTCGAGATAAAAACTTTCAAAGGGGTCCCTCAGGAACCCAACGTGAAAAGAAAGGGTCCACTCAAAGGATGCACTATTCGAAAGCTGGTGTCTTCTTTCTCGAATTGATTCATCATCAAGGAATCCTTTTGAAATATTTTCACTTAATCAAAGAATTTGAAAGGATGAATATGCCCCCACACGAGGGGAAGATCAAAGTTGTTCCCACTTCGGAGGAAGGTTTCCAAGTCCTTTCTTTATCAACCCATGATGAAGGAAACATGTTTCGTTAGGGTTTCAAGTTGAGAATTCAATTCTTACAAAGAAGTGTGTGGAGATTGTAAAGAAAAGATTCTTTGGCAACGAATGTGTTTTCTGAAGATTAGAGTGATGCAGAGGCGGCGTTGTCACCCATGAGAGGGACAACTCAAGTAAAGAAGAGAGAAAGATAAAGGCTAAAGAAAAGAGAACATGAACAAAGGGCATAGGGGTAGCCTAATATTTCAGGGTCAAAACTACTCATAAATATATATAAATATAATAATAGTATATAAATGAACTTTCATCAACCCCCTACTATATCAAACTATGTGAAGAATGAACGAGAAAACAAAGTAAAAATAAAAAATTGGGTCTACATGGAAGGGAAGCCTAAATGCTCCCAACGCTTTGCATTGTCCCCAATTTGTTGAAAGTCAATCACAAACATGGAGGAATGATGATACAATTAGAGGAAGCTTTACAACACAAACACCACGCCTGTATCCAAGCACCAACAGGGGTGATGAGGGTCATCCAGGCACACATATCATAGTTATGGGGGAAACACGTCATAACACATACACACATCTAATCTAAAGATAAAAAAGAGGCTTCCCCCTAACATTGATTGACCAGGAGGTCATCCGCTTCCCACTCTAGATCATCCTAGGGGGAAGGAGGACGAGCCTGAAGTGGTGGAATGTTAAGGGGAGAAGCTTCCAACCCTCCCGCAACAAGGGCTAAGGAAGACAAACCTCCAAGGTCTCTTTCACTCAACTCTTGTGGGTCTAAGGTCAATGACTTTGCGAAGACGCTGATAAGGTCGAAACTTCATCCACCGAGTTAAACATGCACTTAACGGGAGTTCCATGTTTCACTTCGATGGACGGAGGAGATTGCGCCCGAGATTCACCACTAAGCTCTCAGAGCAATTCGGGAGCGGTGACGAACTCAGGGGAAGCTGGGCTCCTCTTACATCCTCCATTATTGGAAGGACCACTCTCTACCTTCTTCTTCATCAAAGGGGGAGAGCTTCCCATAGATGAGGCAAGAAAGGTGGAGGAAGAGGAAGAAAGAACCACAACAGATATGACCGAGGTGTTAGTCATATCTACTAGCTCTGGAAAAGGTGGGACATCTAGAACATATGTCAGCAAGGGTGGCTCCACTGAAGGAGTGATGAACACCTACACCTCTCTAGGGTTAGGCGCATATGCACTCGCAGCGGAAGCCAAAATCGATACAAAGTTGGCTTGAATGGAAACAAAGAGGAGGAGAGAGGAGGATGCAAAAGAAGGCCCTAATATAGGGGCGATAATCTCCTCTTCCTTCCTCTATGAGGCGGCTTGCTCAGCCAAGAAATCCTTTCATCGATGCTTGCACTCGCGTGCAAGGTGGTTCCTACAACTCTTTGAATTAGAGGCCATAGGTTGCGAAAGAATGGAAGGCTCCTGCTCATCCATAGAAGTGTCCTCCACAACTATTTCTAGTGAATGGACAGACTCTTGCACGGGAGCAAGAGGGACAGGTTCAGAAACAGCGGGGGGAGTCGGCTCTAATGCCTCAGTAGTGGGCCTCCTCCTGTTTATTGCTTTAGAAACAGGGGCGGTAGGAGGCCGCAGAGGCCAGGATGCAAAAGATTCCCCACGGGGGGCTTTCTTCCTGTTGTACAAGTAGTACCGAGGTCTAGGAGGCTTGGTAGGGAGATCCGATATCCTAATCTTAGGTCTACGCCAAGCAAGCACCATCAGAATCAATGGATAAAGACCCAGCTTACTCATCCAATAATCCTCCCAAGAAAGAGGAGTGGATGAGGGAGCTCGAGAAGGAGGAAGCTTCTCCTTTCCCTTCTAGGAAGAGGAGGCAACTGGTTGTTCTACTATGAGAAGGGTCAGTTTCGGTTGTCCCTTGCCCCCAATTTTATACTTTACATAATTATTATAAAGTAGGTCCGTTCTCAGAGGAAGTGAACCAACTGGAGCGAGCCAAAAGTGATCCAATGAATGTCCCTCACGAGACACCACAGGATGGTATCAAGTGTCATGCACTACGTGCATGACACCCTCATGGGAAAAATTTAAACATTTATGAATCACAAAGGTGATCCCATTCATGGAAGCTAGCCATTGTATACCCAACTTCATCCTGAATAGATCCGACTCAGGAATAACATCAAAAACCGTGTCTACATTCCTAGGTCTAACAAGGACAGACAGGGTTATTGATCCATATGGTTTAAGAGCAAGGAAACCATGCGCACGGATGACATAATTTGTTTTTTCATATTCCTCACTTTGCAGGGAGTTCAACAATAGAGTCTCCTTCGTGATGAAATTCACTCTACTTGCGGGGTCGACTAAGACCCCTGTCACAATGTTGCCATTGAGGCGAGAGGGAATGTAGAGAGGAGAAGGTTTTTCATTCGCCGATACATTTTGTGAAGTGAATGTTATATCCGATGAACCGGTCGTGACACGAAGAGTAACAATGACCATGTTAACATATGCTTTAGGTTGAGTAACATAATCAAAGGGATCGATAATCATGTTAGCAAAATGCGATGGAAATGGGTATGTGTATATCTACAATTCACTATTAGCTTTCACCACTGATTTTTTCATCTTTTTTTGCTTCCATTTAGACGAATAGTACCGTCCTCGATTCGATCTTGTATCTCATGATGCAGGCACATGCAACATTCGGTATCATGTCCGTTAACTCGATGGTATTGACAATAGGTGTTTGTTTCATACCAGCTAGGGTAAGGTTCCCTAACGGGTTTAGGGCTTGGCAAAGTTAACGATCTTATCCTTCAACAACTTTTGTAAGATAGAGGAATACGATTATGATAACTTTGTGAACTTTCGGTTGCATCTGAGGCCGTTGTCATCCACAATGGCTACTACATTCGCAATGACTTTTCCTTTTCCAAAGATTGATACAATGGAATTCCCTTTAGGACGGGAGCGCGAAGAAGGTCCCCCAAACTGAACAACTGTATGTTGATATTCCCGTAGGGCTGCACACAAATGTGCAAAAAAAGGGTATTTCATAAGGGCAAAATTCTCTTGCCAAGGCCTTTGTAAGTTCCCTATGAACACCTTCTACACATCGGAGTCAAGTAATGGGTATGAAATTTGTGAAAAGAGTGCCTGATATCACGCTATAAAATCGGTAATCTTCTCATTATCTCCTTGTTTACACCGGACAAGGTCAAAGAAGGTCATCTTAGGTCTGATGTTGGCTTGGAACTAGTTCACAAGCTGATCGAACGTAAAGATGGAATTGTTAGGAAAGGAAGAGTACCTCTCGAGTGTTGTGTCCTTGAGAGATTGAGGGAATAGTTTTTCCATCAATGCATCATGATGGCAGAAGTCTGTACACAAGGCATTAAAGGTGGACACATGTGTTTGTGGGTCCCCTTTTCTGTTTTATTTCACGAATTTAGGAATCTCCATCCCTTGCAGGAAAGGAGTGTTTAGGATTTCTACCAACAATGGACAATGTCAGAAAAAGGGCTAGAAGATAGGCTAGGCAGAAGCTTGGGAAAGGTTCGCTAGCTAGTTTTGCATCTTCCCCATATTCTAAAGAAGGGTGTTCAAAATTGGTACGTTTAGAAGATATAGGACCAGTGGAACCGCCACCAGAGCCACCGCCAAAACCGTTGCTGTGACTACCACCGAAGCCACCGCCACTTCCAAATCCACCACCATGACCTCCACCAGAACCACTTTCTCTAGTGCCACCTTCGCCACTGAAGCTACCACCACGAAAGCCTCCACCAATCAACCTGCCAAATCCTCCACTGTCGGGGGTGATAGGAGGGGTGAGGTGAAAACCCAGAGGGTTTTTGTTTACTTTGACAGTTTCAAAACTTTTGGAAGCAGCAGGGATATCGATATAAGGGACCGTGTCGGCCATGTACACGAATGTGGGAGGCATCGACACTCCTAACTATCTTTCATGTTATTTGAAGGGGCCACCTCATATCATGCTACCATGGTTCGAAGGAGTGCACGCTTTGGCCAGACCGGTGAGACTAGCCAAGAGTTTTATGCCTGTTCAGTCTTTTCCTACCATATACTTTATTTCGCTAATAACTTTAACAACCCTAACTAGCTTCAAGTTTTTCTCCAGGTGATTTTCCAAAGCACCCAACCCCTTGCTCAGACTAGCAACATATTCAGAAGGGATGTGGACAAATTCACGCTCGTCTATGGAAGATGATGTAGGTGACGTAGGAGGAGTAGGGATGCAGTCAGTTTCATCAAAGAATATTGACTCGCCTTGTGATATCTGCTCCTGAGTGGTCAGGCCAATCGTAGAACCGGAAAAGAGACCTGTAGATAAATTAGAAGTGACCTTCGTCTTCTCCATTAGAAGGTGTTGTAGACTTCTCCTAACAATATACCCTGAGGTTGTGGACTGGGTTGTGATACTCATAAACCTTCACAACATGCAGGGGTACAACGATTAGAGGGTACAAGGGGAAAATCTCAAACACCAAAAAATGAGTAGACATTGGTTCACGTCGGGTTCACCAAAAATGTAAGAGAGGGGGACCAACCACGTCAAGGCCCCAAGTCATGGAGGGTCAAGAGTAGCAAGCTGCCCTAACTTACCTTAGCTTAAGGGAGTGTTAGGAGAGACAAGACGAGAATGATGAGGACTATAAGGTCCTTCAATCACTCTGCAAACTTGAGATTTGAGAGGGGACTAGGCGAGTCAGTTTTCAGGGTCAACTCTGTGTCTCGGATAGCTCTCTGTCAGAGAACAAAAGCGTGATTCTAGGATGACAACATGGCATGCTGGCATCTCTCAGGTGCGTTGGTGTCCATACGACCAAAGGACTAGAAAGACAAATTCTAACCACTAGAAAACGTACTAACGACCTA
This sequence comes from Sequoiadendron giganteum, assembly GCA_007115665.2. NCBI lineage: Eukaryota > Viridiplantae > Streptophyta > Pinopsida > Cupressales > Cupressaceae > Sequoiadendron > Sequoiadendron giganteum. The sequence continues at coordinate 533,633,753 of CM021109.1, read as the reverse complement.
GCTAATGGTTTCTAAGGGAACAAAATAACACTATGAAATAAGAAACATATAAACGAATATGATAAAACAAGTAGATTAATGCTAGGGTGACAAGAATGATCTCACACAAAATCTTGTTCGCCAACTAGCTCCATGAAGCACATCCACCTACACACAACAAAGAGGAAAATTGTTGGGGGTTGTATAGGGGTCTACCTCAGTCAAACCCTCGTTTTCGTGTTTCCACCTCCACAGATAGCCAAGTTTGCAACGATAGAGAAATAGTACGATAAATAAGGAATGAGGAAAAGAACACTAAAACACCACAAAACAGTAATGTGCTTACTCAACCAAATAATAGAGGAGAGGAGTAGAAATCTTACCACCTCCACCAAGAGCGCTCAAGGCTAATGGGGGAGAAAATAAGAGGACTCAAGCCTCTGTTGCAATGGTGTTGTTCTACATTTTCTCTATTGAGTTAATGGAGTGATGGAATTGCTGCTATGGAGTGCAAAAATGTTGGTTGAATGCTTGAAGTGAATGCTTAGAGCTTGTGAATTTCCAAGAGAGATCATCCAGAGGAGAAATGAATGAATGAATAGTGGATTTGAAGGAGAGAGTGAAGAAAACGACCATATTCGGGTTGGTCGGTCGAAGAGTGCGTTACAAGTTGACTTCCAATGGGAAGTGTAACGCCTCTGCAGGCTCTAGCCTCAGGAATCTGTGCGGGCATCCCTGACAATTATTCCTTTGTCGACACTCAAAACAGGTGCCAAGTAGAACGAAGGCAGCGGGCTTATGTGGAATTTAGCCTTCGGATTTGGTTTTCTTAAGTGAGGAAGGGTAAAAGGGGAATTTGCATAAGGGATGCAAATTTTATCCTATACAATTTGTAAAACCACTTATGATTTCTAGGTTTCTCATTACTTAGAAACTAAGTGTTGGAGTTGTGGTATGTTGTATGAATTTGTGGGTACTGAAATGTTGTTAAAATTTCTTCAATATTGTATGTTGGTGATATTCTTGTAAAAGCTTGTTTTACAAGTGTGTTGTAATATTTCTATGAATTTAAATAATACATTGAACATGTTTTGGAGTGGGGTTTTCTCCCTAAAGGGTTTCCCCATATAATATTGGTGTTAATTATTGTATCGTTTATGTTTTTAAATGTGTTTCTGCATATTTTTTGTAATAGAATAGATTGTATTTTTAAAAATATGTATACTACTCTCAAGATTAATAGAGGAATTTGATGTTGCTACCTTTTCTAACTTACTCTAGGTATTTGTACAAGGTAATTTTCAAATTTTAAAGGATTTTTACTATAAAAAAATATTACACAGGGTACCATAGTCATTCCTTGAATATTGGAAGTTAACATTGCAATTTAGCCAATAACAACCCAAAACTACTTAGCAACATTGAATTTTTTTGAAGCTAGCAGATTCTCTTAATGTTTCACCATGAAACAACCTTAACTACTTGAAATTATTTTTGCACTTCTGTTAGCATTTACAAAAGGTAGTTTTGAGCAAATTGGTGATATTTTTTAGAATTTGAGGAATTTTCCATCACTAGTAAGAATATTTTGTTGCCAAAATTTACTGGTCATCATTCCAGTAGCTAACATCATCTTGAGAGGTGTTTGTTGATGTCACTTTTTGTTAGTTGATGCCATAATTTTTTCATACACAATGTTTTCCATCTATTGACATTAGAAAAACTTCAACTAACATTAGCATTTTATCCATTGACATCAATAACCCTTTTTTGATTTAGCCCCTCTTCATTGTTTGCAATTTGGATTTTGAATCTCAATTTCAAGGGCTTCATTCTCACTCATACAAAGGCCTTTCTCAAAGCATTTTTTATTTGAAATTTTTTTTGGTGCTCTTAATAGTGGTGTAGGTAATTTCTAAATTTTAATGCTCAAGTTTTTAGATTTGCAGAGTCTCATAGGTGAAACTATAAAGTCTTCATTTTGGGATCTTTTGAAGCTTTTTTAGGCACATTCAAGCACCTTTTTAAGTGCATTTTTTGAAAGTGCATGATTTTTTGTGTTATAGTGGTGTAAGATTTTCTTGAAGCTTTGTTTCAGCACATTCAAGCACCTTTTTAAGTGCATTTTCTAAAGTGCAATATTTTTCATATACTTTATAGTGGTTTATATTTTCTTGAGTCTTCTAGAGGAAATTGTACTCGCACTAATTATAAGGTGTCAAATCATTATTTCTAGGGTGTCATTTTATTGAGTTCAAGGGGGTGTTCTTATTTTGTCTCTTTTTTGCACTATTGCTTTTTGCATTATGGATCAAATTTAAGTTACCCTTCTTATATATTGTTAGAATCACCAATCATAATTATATGACTTGATGCACAAAAAATAAGCATTCTAAATGTATTTAACTAACTAGGTTAGAATAATTCCTAAAGGGAACCAAATAAGTATTAAACTTTGTTCATGTCAACACATAGTACTATAATTGGAAATTTAAAATGGTGATATATCTAAGAAAACTAATTTTGCATTGAATCACTATGGATTTAGAAAGTGAGCCGGCTTTAATTGCAAACATATCTAAATGGTTTAGTAGATGTGATGAAGCATATGAGATATTGTGCATGTTTCTTTCTCTTGGTCTTGTCTTTCACATTGAATTTGTTAATATATCAAATCAAATCTAGAGTGCATTAAAATAATTATTTGGTGAGTAGGATGTTTTGAGAGGTCATCAATTGGAGAATGAGCCCATTATTTTGAGCCTTGGTAGTTTTGACACCATCCAAGACTTATTCTCTAAGTTAAAATCACTAATATTGTAATTAAAACAATATGGTATTGAGAATTAAGACTCCTATTTGATTCTATCTACCCTTGCCAAAATTGGTTCTAACTACTCAATTTTTGTTTCTACATTTCATGTCATTAAAGATGCTCTTGAAACTACATGGACTATTTCATTGATGATTTTACTACCTCAATTATTATGGAACATGATATATTGTTGGAAATGTTGTCATTGATGTCAAATATGCATACACAAGGTCATTGGGATTAAGAAGATAGTTATGAATAAACAAGAGTTTAAGAACATATTATTGATGTCAACAAGGTGCATGAACAAGAAGTGGTATCACTAATGTCAAAAATATAAGACCGAGATTGTTGGCAAGATTAACATCTAAGAGACATTATTGTGGAGATTGATTGGATTGATTATACAAGATATATGGATGAGATTGTCGAATATTGTCATTGGTGTTGTCAAAGAAGTATGAATGATGTTGATGTCAAAGGAACAGACTAATTGATGGGGTCATAGATGTCAAGGAAAGCAAGAGTTTCCTATTATAATAAGAGTAGACCGGTACAATAAGAGTTGTTCATTGGAGAGCAAACAAAACTTTATATCCATTACATGTTACCGTTGGCGAGTGTATGTTTAAATTAAAGATTTAAACATTGGAGAGATAAATGTTAGAGGTTGACCCTCTTGAAAGAAAGACAAGGATGATATAAAAGATGATTTCATTTCATTCCTAGTTCACCATGTTATCATATACACATGCAACGATCGATTTTTGTATGGTGCAAAGACCAACAATTTCCTAAGTGTTCTACTTTGCAAGAAGGAACAAAAATATATGTTTTATATGGTGTGTTGTAATAGAGGATAAAAAATTTCACAAGAGACAAAATAGTTATTAAATGGGCCACAATCAACATTCATTATCATATAATTAGTGAATGAAACAAAAGTAAATAAGACAAAATCATATGAGACGATTTGCTAGAGGATAAAGCATTCATTAAGGCATAAATTTATAATTGTTAAGGGTTGTGATTTATTTTAGAGAGAAAGGACTTCTTTTGAGGAGGTATATCCTTTGGGAAGGGTGATATACTTTGTGGAAGGGACATCAAGGTTACAAAAGTCACATCTATTCACCAAAGAGCATCCTTTGAAAAGGTATAAGTGGGAGTTGATAGAATCATTTGAAGTAATAATCCAATGATAAGTTTTTGAGTATTAAAGCAGATTTGAGAAAAGAGAAAGGGGCAGAAAATGACATGTAATTTTGATTTGTTCTAAGAGAAATAATGTGTGACTAAACATAGAGAATAAGAAAAAATTACATGAAGTATAAATGTAGAATTATATGAAGGATATGAGAAATATATTGCCATGTTATGATCAATTTTATGTAAAGAAGTTGTGAATGAGTTAGATCAATTTTGTGAGGAAAGAAAGTGTGATCAAAATTGTGAGAGAAGAAAGTATTTATGTGTGTGAACCTTATTCGAAAGGAAAAGGCCTACATTATACATAATCAGAAATAGTGATTAGATTTGTGAGACAAGGATATTGTGTGGATTGTGATCAAATTTGGAAGAAGGTTACTGTGTGGATTGTGATCGGATTTGGAACAAGGTTATTGTGTGAGTTGTAATAATATTTCAGAGGAAGATTATGTGAAGAAGCATACTATATCAACTATTGAAGGATAAATAAGTTGGAGCCTATCAAATAGAGGTTGCAGCCTCTTATTGGGTTGGAGCTCAGTTTGTGTGAGGGTTGAAGTCTCCAATAGGTTGGAGCCTATAATTTTTTCAAGTGGAGATTGGAGTCTCTAGTAGGTTGGATATATATATAAGCAATATTGTGATGTGGGTTTCCACGTAAATTGAGTGTTCTCATTGTTTACTTAATTGATAGATCTTGCATATGTGTAGTTGATGTAATTAATTGAGTTTGGAAAATTAAAATATTGTTAGGTACTAATTCATTCCCCTCTTAGTATCACCATGTGCTCATCAAATATCATATAGTTGGTACTCTAAATTCTTCAAAATCGCATTCCCTTGTTGCTAATCAAGGCACAAAAGAATAGAAGGATTTAAATAGTAGGGATAAGAAAAAAAATAGAGACAAGAAGGATAATGAGTAAAAAATAGAAAAAAAATATGGAATCATCATCTATGATATTTCAAAAAGGTGATAAGCCTAAGAGAGAAAGGAATCAAATTTCCCTATTGCAAAATGCTTTCTCATGATGAAAACAAGTGAATAAAGAAATAGATTGATCACCTATCACATCTAGAGTAGAATAACATTAAAGTACCTAATTCAACCAATCTAAGTTCATCAATAGATGAGTCTTTTAAGGCACATGATAATAGCAAGGGGGAAGGAAAGGGAAAAGTCCAGGCTCTTGTAGTAGTTGCATCTCAGCCATTTAAATTGATACTTGATTTGAGTGCCTTGCACCACATGTTTTCATCACAAGATGATTCCACTTCCTTGGAGTTGTGTTTTACATCAACTATTTTGATGGGTTACGAACTCCTATTGAGGTGTGTGGGAGAGTGTATATTGATGTCAATGATAGGATATTTCAAAATGATATTTTTGTACCATATTTATTAACTAATCTCCTATCAATCTAACAAATCGTTGATGCAAGTTCATGTAAATGATTTGAATTAATTCCCAATTCTATGTTTATTAGTGAAGTGCATAGTAATTCTATAAGTGTAGTGGGGATAGCTAAACACTAGTCACAACTATATTGCTTCACACTTTGTTCCTAATCCTCCTTTGATTGTACTTCTCACTCATTATAATGAGGTGAGAAATTTATGGCATGAGTTGTTTGGCCATATTACCTACCGCTACTTGTAGTAGTTCACATAACATGGCATGGTTATACGGTTTCTTCCCTTTCTTTATAGTCGGTTTTTTATTATTATTTTCCTTTTATTTATTATTGTCCTCGATTTGTGTGTAACCTTCTATCTTCCCCCTTCCTTTTTATCAAGTCTAAGTATGAAATTATCCACTTTCTCCTCTTGCTCTCTTTCATCCTGATGATGGATCAGAAAGTGTGATTTGAAACGTTGATGTTAAAAACTTTTGACACAATCGAATCCAAAAGAAATACAAATCTATGATATGGATTGTGGAAACTTACTATCATTAAACAGTTGATCATGTCTGATTTTTGGTTGGTGTTTTCCAAGGATGCATTATTGGTAAGCATCCAAAAGAGAAGTATGGCAAAAATAAGGCTCGGAGAGATTCACAAGTTTCAAAGCTTATTCATCATGATGTTTTTGGTCCAATTATGTATCCTTCCTTTAGTAGGGCTAGATATGTCTTGTCCTTCATTGATGATTTCTCAAGGTTTACTTGGGTGTACCGTCTCTAATAGAATTGTGAGGTCTTTGAGCACTTTCAAGATTTCAAAAATCTTACAGAGAAATAATTAGGTATATCTATAAATATTTTGCACATGGAAAATGGTGGTGAATATGTAAACCGTAATTTCTAGCAACTACGTACTTTAGAGGGGATCAATCTATAGCATATATTTTCAAAAAACCTTGCATAGGATAGTGTTGTGGAATGAAAGAATGGAATGTCGAAGGAAATGACAAACTGCATGATACACTCTAGATCCCTTACACCTTACTATTGGGTAGAGGACATTAACTATACATGTTACATCTAAAACCACATTCCTCATTGAGCCTTGAAGGGGGTCATTTCTTTTGAATCTTGCAATGGTCTAAAACCCATATTTAAACAATTTTGAGTGTTTAGTTCTAAATCATGGGTTTGCATTCCTATAGATATGTAGGGCACTGGATCCATAGAGTTATCCTTGCATCTTTTTAGGCTATCAAAATGGTGTTACTCATGAGTTGTTCGTTAAAAGGACTGCTCATTTTGAGGAGGGATCTTCTAGTTCCACTAATGACTCTTTTCATCCTACACTCACGTTGGAGTCACTAAGCAAAGATGAATATCTAAGGACTCAAATAATTTGATAATGAGGACTCACTTCCTTCCTCTCCTAGTCATCATTCATAGGTTAAGGAATCTCCCCTATATTCTCTTACTACAATTCCATTGGGCATTATAGTCACTAAATAATGTGGGTAATTGGATTGGAGATCCATTAGACACAATGAGGACATGCTCATAGGTCTAAGGACTTTCACATACCTTCATTTCCACTAATTTAGATTCATAGTTTTTAATGAGGAATTCGACATTCCTAAGTGGGATGTAGTAATGTAGGAGTATAATTTCTTGATTAGGAATGACATATACAATTTAGTCCCCCTTCCTAAGGGAAGAAACTTATTCAATGTAATTGGATATATTAGAAAGAATATAGCAAAAGGGTTAATGGATAAGTTCAAAACATGACTGGTCCCAAGGGATTTTCACATGTTCCTTACATTGTATAAATTGACACCTTTGCACCAATCACAAAGATGAATTCAATTCAATTGACACACACTATTGTCATAGCTCATAAATGGGAGGTTCATCATATGGATGCGAAAAATATATTTCTTCATGGGGATATTGAAGAGGAAATATGCATGGAGTGGCCATAAGGTTTCATATAGGATTTTCCCATGGTTTGAATACTTCAAAAATACATCTACAACCTCAAATAATTCCCTTGGGCTTTGTATGCTACGATGGATTCCTTCCTTCTTGCCGTCAGATTATCTAGATGTCATTCTATTATGAAAGTATATATTTTGAAACAAGATGAGTATCTATTTACTTTGGTTTGTATGTTGACCTATGGATCATAGGGAGTTCCTAATATTCAATTGTCATAGTAAAAACTACCCTATATGATTTTGGTACACCAAATTATAGAACGAAACAATAGGAAACAATGTATAAAATAAGTTTCCTATTATATGCCTAGCTACATCTCTGATTGAGTAAAGGAATAGAAACAATGACAAGAAGGGGAAAAACTTCTCACCAAAAAATTCCTTGTTGACCAAGCCATGTGATGAAGATTGTTTATTGTTGAAGAAACACATGGTTTCTAAATCTAGTGACATAACCTTGTCTTACATCGAACTCCTATTTTTGAAAATGACATGTGGAAGGGTGGATTTATAGATTATGGATGGATAGATCTATGAAATGGAGGAATGTGGTTGGTCCATTTGCAAGAGAGACTGAGACGCTTACAAGTGACATATTGTGATTGATACACATGTTAGGGTAAAGATTGAAAAGAGTTGGAGGGTGGAGATATTCTCAATCTTGATGGAAGGTGAGGATTGAAGAAAGATGTTTTTGGAACTATGTGCTTCATCCATGTGCAAAATTAACTTTTTTGATGTTAAACAAAGTAGTTTAGGAATGTGAAAATGATTAATTATTTGATTAAACTTTCTTTGTTTATTCAACTAATCATGAGGGGAATTTTTAGAGGAACTAAAAAATATTGTGTATTTATTTAATTTATAAGAGAATATTGGGGAACGATTGATTTAATTGAATAAATGATTTATTCAATTAAGGTGGAAACTTCAAAAGAAAGGCTCAATTGGCTAAATTTATTAAATAAAGGTAATTTATTTAAATAATGGTCATGGGCATTAGATGATCTCTTGATAGGAGAAACAAGGTTTAGGAGGTGAAAATGAGGTTGTCGAGGGGAACATTAGAGTAAAGAGGTGAAAATTTGGAGGGTAAACCAATAAATAAGAGGTTGGGAGGAAAAAATGTTCATTTTTTATCCTAGAGGAGAGGAGAAAATATCTTTGTATTTTGGAGGAAGAACTGGACCAAAATGGAGAATGTGATAGTTGGTCAACATCAAAGTGAGTTGATTTGATAGTATAGGCAATGGGTAGTAGCTGAGTGCAATGTTTGTGCATTTGTAGTGACATTTTGAGACATTTATGAGGACGTTAGGACTCACTTGTGTATGTGACAGGGTGGGATTAGCACATGCATAGGAATTATGGTAAATATACATTTTAGCAAAATTAGGTAAAGGGTAGTGCATGCACAAGTGCAAGTATGAAGGTTTGTGGCACATGTGCACAAATTGGTGTTGTAAGAACATTAGAAAGTGGCATAGGTGCACTGTGTTGCACATACATAACAAGTTGTGGCACAAGAACAATTTGGGTGGCACAAGCCCACTAAAATTGAGTGAGTAGTTAGGGTTAGTAGAAAAATGTTTTAGAGATTATTTAGGTTAGGGTTTGGTGGGAAAATAAGTTTTTAGTTAGGTAGGTTAGGTTTGTATGGGAAAATAAGTTTTAGGTGGGGAAAATATGTGTTTGGATGGGGAAATGGTTTTTTGGATAGGAAAATAGGTTTTAGATGGTAAAAATATGGTTGGGATGGGAAAATAATTTTTAGATTAGGTAAAATAGGTTTTGGTTTAGGAAAATAGTATTTGGGATGGGGAATGGTCAAGGGAATAGGTTTTAGATTAGGGACATACGATGGTAAAATGGGTTTTACGTTAGGTGAATGGGTTAGGGTCAAGGAAAATAGGTTTTGGGTTAAGGAAATGAGTTTGAGTTAGGAAAACAGGTTTTGGGGTAGTGAAAATAGGTTAGGGTTGGGGAAATGGGTTTTAAGTTAAGGAAATGAGTTAGGGAAACAAGTTTTAGGTTAAGAGGTTGACCTTTATGTGTGTGTGTGTGTGTTTAAATATTTCCTATGGTGGTGGCTTGTGAGAGGTGGTATGTGGTATTAGGTTTGATGTAGAGTGTTTATGAAGATTACTAGGGGTTGATGGAGGTAGTTTGGTTGCACTAAATGGGACAAATTCTTGAGATTAGGGTGGATAAGGCTATATTGACTATGCTAGTTGAGAGGTAGCATTCAAAGATGTTGAAACTTTGTCTCCTAAATGAGTAAATGATGATTATTTTGGAGGGCATGCGGAGGATACTATGAATCATGATTTATATGGAAAAAGTATATTGACAAGCAACATATATCCAAGGAGCACTATAATAGCTAGTGGGGAGAGGGTGTCTGCCCATTCAAGAGATTGATTTAGATATTAACATATGTGTACGGTGGGTACATGAGGTTCCCTTGGTATTGATGATAGTTGTTAGTAGCACATTTCTAGATAAAAATACCATGAGGTACTTCATGATGGGGCTCCTAGACATGGTAGTAGGCATGGTGGAGATGGGGACTTTGTGTGGGTTCTATGTGTGTTGGCACACTTGTACATGGATTTTCACTTCATAGTGTATCAAAGTGGAGAACTTATGTCAAATTTGATAATATTGTACGTAGGGGCTTGGAACACCTTGTAATTGGCTAGCCTAAGGGGGTGTGAGGAACACGATTAGTAGATGAGCCAACGATGTTTGTATATAGTATAGTGCAAGGTGGTCAATGGAGAAAAATGGGGAAATTTGTTATTACTAGAAAGAAGTTGATGATTTGGTGGTTGCAAAAATTACATGGAGGCCATATATGGGTATGTCTTAGGAGAATATGATGGATTATATTATCAAGTGGTACTAACTTGACAAGGTGTTGAAGAAATTTGATTTGTAGTAGGATATCCCCACTCCACTACATGTTTGGGCATGGGTGGTGAGAGAGATCATGAATTAGAGGGAAAGAGTGGACATGTAGAAGGAAATTGACAATTGGATCATGCTAGCACTAGTATAGCTGGATGAGAGAGGAGATGTGATAGGTGCATGGATTACGATTGGGTATGAAGCTTGGTGGTCATGCATAAGTCTTGAGTGGTTGACAAAATCAAGTTAGCCATTTGCTAGGGATATGAGAGCCACAATATAGGAAATATTAAGAGCATGATGTCATCAATAGTGATGAGGAAGCAATAGAGGGGATATAGGTGGTTCTAATGGTGGTAGTGGTAGTAGTGCCATCAAGAGGATCTAGAGGGGGAGATGGTAGAGGGGTGGTTAGGGATATCACAATGCAAGAAGTTCCTATATAGGTAGAAGTAGTAAAGGTTTGGCTACTAAGGGAACCATAGTTAAGGGAGATTGTAGAGAGTTTGTGTCTATATATTACTTGGTGAAAGAGTACAAGGATACTCTAGAGATAGAGAAGAATATTCTAAAGGAAAAGGGGGATGCAATACTAACAGAGAGGTAGCCATTGAGATAGGAGAGGGATCAAGCTAGAGGTTTTCTAGTCCTATAGAGCATGCCCCAAGTGCTAGAAAATATGATGGCGGCCTTGATGGATACACATTATGCACTACAAGAAGCTCAATACTATAGATTGGTAAATGAGCATGCTTTCCCAATAGAGCATAGGAATCTCTCATATATATAAATTACTCAAGTGCTTGGTAGGATATTTAGGAAAATCAAAATTAGTTAGCAAGACACTATGATCACCACCATCACTAGGGCCATTAGCTAGGCAATAAGAGGGAGAGGACAATAGTAACAATCATGTATGACTAGGTGCATGGATGATGGATTTTAATGATTCCATGTACCATTCTATATTTTTGAGATTTTGTATACACATTCAATAATGTTAAGTATGATTGATAAATTTTATAACGATGAATCTATGTGTGGATACATTATTCTTTGTACTTATAGATTATTATTTATGATGTATGTATGTAATATGGTGTATGGTTGCATATTATATGATTTATGGATGTATGTGCATGGATATATTGTTTCAAATGTATGTTTTTAATTTGTATGCTTTTGATTATAGCACATGTTGATAAAAATGAATGATAGACGATAAAAATGTTTGTTATAAAATGATGATTTAAATGATAAAATAATGATAATAATGTTGATAGATAAGATGATAATGGTGGTGGATGTTTATGACAAATTTGTTTCAAAACAGGATGCAAGTACATGTTGAAATATGTGAGAAACCTAGATTTTCTATATCACTTGATTTTATGCACTAGGGTATAAGGACCGTGGTGATGATGTGTCATGCACATAAAAGGATAACTCAAAAACACCCAAAAAACAAGAATATGTGCTAGCATATTGTTAAGGCATATAATGACCTTAATGGGAAATGCTAGGAACACCAAACATGAAAATCATTAAAGAAGTCAAAAGAATTCCCAGGTATACCATCGAGATGCACCATGATATAAGTATCATGGTGACCTTGGGGAGGTATGTTGTAAGTCAATAAATAAAAATAATAATCAAAATCAATAGGGAAACAAATCACATGGGGTTGTACTCTTTTTTGGTGTTGGTTTTTATTTTCCTACTGGATGACTTTATTTTCCCTTAGTTATAGATTTTTCTAACACTTTTATTAAGCTTGTGTAGGATAATAAACTAAGTTTTTTATTTAATAAATAGAAGATAAATTGATGAGGTGTCTTCACCCTTAAAAGGTGGAGTATTTTACTTTTTTATCATTATTTAATATTGATGGTCAATGGTGGTCAATTCTTATTGGTTGATTTTCCACCTCCATCCTCTCCTTGGTTCTATATAAACTCACTACCTATCTTGTATTTTTCATTTTGGAAGATCTTAATGCCATTATGTCCTCCTAAAATTGCATATCTCTTAGAGTTGTTGGTTTACATTGTTTATGTTTTTAGTTTATGTAACTTTGATTTCTTTTATAAAGTTCCTTGGGTTATTCAATCCATTTTAGGTTTCTAACATGGTACCAAAGCTTCCTTTTTAGAATTCTAAGTTCATAGATTCCTAATTGAGATTTTGAACTTCCTATGTGAGATCTTGAAAATTTGAGTATGCTTTTCTCTTGCATCGTATGGTGACCTAGAGAATCATAAAAAACTTGATAGAAATACCAAATTTGGGGATTTCTCTTTGTGCCTTTGTATTGTAGGTTCATTTTGAATCATGTTGGTACAAATCTGAGCTCACTATTGAGTTTAGAATGTCCAAGAAAGTCAGATCTATCTTTTGTTTTACTCAATTTGGTCATTGTTCAATATAGTTGCAAATTAAGATTTGAAGCTCAGATCTGGTGAACAAATTTTTACTAGAGCATTTTCAGCCCAAACGGACCTTGCCATCATGTTCAGATGGCCCCAAAACCCCTATTTTTATATAAAATTTATCCATTTTAGATGAGTTTGATTTTTGACAAATTTCTATTTTGCTAGGAGGGTCGTCACTATAGGCTAAATTCAACCATTTAAAAAAATCATAATTTTCCATCATAGTTTATGGGGTGAAGATAATGATGTTTAATTGAGTTCATAGGTGACCAATATTTGATTGATGTAGTAAATTGCTTGTTCATGAACCTATTTGTCATGTTGTGTTAGGAGTGCTCCCAAGGTGACTAGTACAATTGAGATGTAGAGGAGCAAAGTATTTTTTGTTGTGGGTGCCATGAGAATATGTGGAGTGGCAAGATATTCTTTGATTTTATTGAACGCCTTCTAACAAGACTCATCCCAATGAAAGCTAGTATTTTTTCTTAAGGAGATGGGAGAATCAGTGAAACTTATCAACCAATTATACAACGAACGTAAAGATATCATGAAGCTTTCCCTAAAGGCAACAAATTTTCTTGAGATTTATCAATGGATACATCTTAGTGATCACTACAACCTTAATATGATCCACTTCTATATTGTACTTGGAGATAATGAAGTTGATTAGATTGCATGATGTTACATAAAATAAACACTTTTTTGGATTGAGATGCACCTTATATTATCTTAATTATTGAAATATTCATTAGAGGATATGCAAGAATTTATCCTTTATTTTTATTTGACTATGAGTTCATCCACATAGTCTTTCATGATGTCATGTATTATATATGAAATATTACTCTCATGACTCTCTGATAAGTGACCTAAAATAATTTCAACCCAAATTGCATGACATGGTAACGAAAGGTACTCTAAGGAGTGGTGATAGTTTTCTTATGTTGATCTTTAGGAGTGATATGTATCTAATTACATCCAAGAAAACCATCCACGTGCAATACCATTCTTAACCTACTATGAGGTTGATGATCAAATCAATGTTGGGAAAAGGAGAGTCATCTTTCAAATAAGATTTTTTGAGATCTATAAAGTCAGTACATATATAGATTCCCTTGGGTTTTATTCTACTATACATGTTGTTGGATATCCATTCTAGGTAGTTGATGGTTCAGATGAAGCCCACGTATAATAGTTTATGTAGCTCCTCTTTGACCAAAAGGTAAATTTGGGATACATTTTTTTAAGCTTTTGTTTGACTACTTTGGCATTGGGTTGTACCACAAGGCAATGAACTACTAGAGATGGATCCAAGACAAACATATTTTTATATAACTAATTAGGCATAGATGTAAATAATTTTTTTTAGGATTGAGATGGAGTTTTTCTTTTCTACAAGTCCCAAAGTGGCTGCAATATAAGTGATCCATGTATTGGATTCTATCTCAAAATTGACTTCAAGTGTGCCTTCAAGAAAAAAATTCAACTGGTCTTGTGATTATAGATATGCATGGGGAAATTCAATTTCCTCCTCTATCAATGCCTCAATGAGGTTCTCATTGATAGACACACTTTTGTCTCTTTCTATATTTGATAGTACCTCAGTGAGGTTTTCACTATGGGGCTTCAATTTTTTAAATTTTTTTTGTCTTTTTAGCCTAAGTAACTCAACACGCTCCCTAAAATACACTACAATGTCCAAGTTAATTTTGAATTATTTCTTACAATATTCAAAAGATACCATCATGGATTCCCATGAGTTTAGTAACAACCTCATCATTATGAAAGGTGTATAAATACATAGGATCTTATTGATCCCAACTAATTATTTTGGGATAGATGAGTCATAGGTCAATCATAAAAATATAGGTTTCATAGAAGAGGTTGGTGATGGAAAGATTATTGAAGGATTTAGTGATAGATAATACCTTCATGCTTTCAATGTCAAGAGAGTTATCTTCTAAAATCATGAAAGTTCCATTGGGTTCATTAGATTCCTCATTAGGTGGTATGTATCCTAGCCCTTGAGTTTTGATTTTTTCCTTGATAATGACTAGATTAAGAATACCTTGCTCATGGATTCCAAGACCTTTACCCTTGTAGTTCATATTCTTGTAAATGTGGAGCACTATAGGTTATGTCTTATTTAGGAAACATGGCACAAAGTCTCATCTCATTGTATATATATATATGTAATGGAAAGAATTTGCAACCCTAGGAAAATACCCCATTTCAAAACCCTTACCTTAGAAAAATGTAAATTTGATGAAGCAATCATGTTGTCGCCACCTCACTTCATCAACTTGGCCATGTATTTTCATGATGGTGGTCCAAGAATCTCTATTGAGGATGCGCATGCATCGTGCAGACGCCCATGTGTCGCGCTACTGTTCTGAAAGGATTCCCTACCTCTAGAATCTATAGAGGCGTTATGTTTCTCATAAAGCTTTACAATGCACAATTTTGTAACACACTTCAGATGTGAGAGAGAAAGTCTCGAAACAAAGAAACAGATTCAAGAGTTTCATGTCAAGTTCACCAAAATGTAGAGAAGGAGGACCCACCACCCCGAGACTCCAAGTCATAAGAGGGTCCTAAGCAATGAGCTACCCTTAACTACCTCGAATTTGCTAAGCGAATCAAAAGGGGTAAGGTCTTGAGGCTGAAAATGAAGGACAAATGGCTTGTCTCTTTCCTTCTACTAAAATTGAATGCTTACGAGATCATAAGAGCTAGTTTCCAAGGTTTGGCCTGTAGCCCAAATAACTCACTATCTGAGGATGGAAGTGTAGATAACAAACTCCAATGTATTGTTGGCATCTTAGTGGTATGTTGGCGTCCATATAGATAGAGATCTAGAAGACAAATTGAAACAAAATGAAACCTACTAACTGTCTAACAAATAAGTGTTTACACTATGAAAAAATGCTTGAAAAGTATGAAACTGAAAGCATAACAAAAGGAATTCTATATCTAAGTTATATTAGAATAGACAAAGAGAGGGCGAGAAATCAAATATTTCTACCCATGAATCGAATCTCCAAGTAGTTGCACGCGAAGCACCTACACACAAGACCAAGGAAAATGTTGAGGCTTTTTTAGAGAACTTCCTCAGTTAGTCCCCTGCTTTGGTGTTTCCACCTCCATGAACAACCAAATAGCCACATAATATAGAAAATGATAAAGAGATAGAAAGGAAAAGCACCAACAACAAATAGGGGAGATTCCACCAGCTGGACATTCACCATCCCGGCCAGCAAGGTGGTCATTTAATGGAGGAAAGACTCTCAGCGGCAGAAATATTCCTCATTCAAATCAAATTGTAACTGCCTTGTAATGGTCTTAATTATTTTTGAGCAATTATCGGCGATACTATTGTGCCAGATTCACGTTAAGGAAAATATGCCTGACAGATTTTGTGTGTGCGTAGCTGCCTCTCCACTTTTTGTGCTTTCCCTAATGTGGCGTCCTCTGCATCTGTTGGAGTTGACCACCTTGCTAGGTGATTAGATAAATAAGACTTTGATGCTACTTCTGGGGTTCGAATCAGAGGTTGCTCAATCTGATGATGTACTCGCACTCTTAAGTTTTTCAATAATACAACCATGTTGCTCAAGTGTACTCATATTTTTCAATGAATGAAATGAAGTTATAAGTTTGTTCATACATCTGAGTTTACATTAGTTTTAGGGGATACTCATCCAAGCGGGACCACTTGGTGAGTATTTTGTCTCATACCTTAGTTTAGTTTAGTTGTTATTTTTTGTTTGGTAATTAGTTAAGAATTTGGCATTGTTTGTTCCTACAGCCACTAGAATTCCATTATGTGATTTTTCTTGCAGCCAAAGCAGAAAGAGTAGTTTCATGTTTGTTCGCTCGTATTTTCATTTCCGTCATGCATTCTAGCTTAGTATAGTTGTTCATTGATTCCCAATACTTATGTTATTTCTTTACAAGCAATTTACTTTCAGCATTGTGTCTTTCTTAGCTGTAGGATGAATATGGCTACTTTGGATTCCTAGTGCACCTACAGTGCTGACCCATTTCAAGTTTATGTCCCTGGGTTGACAATTTGAATGCACCTTCATGATGATTGAAATAGTTATTCAAGTTAGATGTCTAATCTTTGAATTACATCTGTGAAGGCTTAGCTGTTGAATCATTGTAGGAGGTCAACATTTTTGGTGTCATTGTTGGGGATGGTGTCAAAATAGGGTGTTCTTTGGAATCATTGATAGTTTTTCTTGTTGTAATTCTTTTGGAAGTTGTTCTTAGTATACCCCTCATTTAGGAAAGTAATGACCCCCTATTCTTTTGCCAATTTTTTGTGTGAGCTGGCTGATAGCGATTTGATACCATATGCATAGAGAAAGGAGAAGATATGTTCATGGGAGAATCCTTCCTAACAATCTGATCTATTCCAGATAATTGAGTATCAGAACTTGCCTAGAAACGAAGAGAAAGAAGAGTCACACATCTTTGTTGATACATTTCCAAATCTGACTAGTTCTGAAGCTTCCTCTAAAGATCAGAATCTGATTGAGAACCCCCTTGCTTTGGAACTTCATCAGACAGGCATGGGTGATGCAAATAGAAATAGACCTAACCAACCAATTTTTCCTTTCCCCATTGCTCATTAGTATGAAGTAGACAACCTCCAAAATATCCCTGCTTCAGTTCCTTCTAAGTTCTATGGACTTGTCATAGAATATCCTGATACATTCTTGTTCGACTTTGATGTACTCTACAGGAGTTATGACTATACCACCGATGCCCATAGGCTTGAGCTATTCCCTGCCACCTTGAAGGAAGCTACATTAAGATGGTTCATGAGCCTAGGAAAAGATACTATGGAGACTTGGGAGGACATGAAGACAAATTTCCTTGAGAAATACAAGGAGTATTGCAGGGGTAGTGACATGAGAGGAGATGACATTTTTAGGATGCAACAAAAGGAGGATGAGAGCCTGGAAGATTATATTTCAAGGTTTTTATTTTAACTACATAAATTTCCACACCATACACTTAATGAAGAATCACATAAGTTTCTTTTCTTGAGAGGAATTAATGATAGCTACACAAATGCCTTAGACCTGATGGGAGGAGGAGATATTACCCAAGTTCCTTGGGAGGACATCAAGAAGATATGTCAGAACTATTCTAGGGAAGCTTCAAAGAAAGGGAGAGCTTACCAATATTCCATGGGTAAGTCATCTACCAGTGGATTTTCAAGGATGGAGATTACTCACTTACTGGAAGACTTCAAGAAAGACATCATAAACAATCTAGCTACTCAGTTGGATACACTTCAGGCCAAGAAGAAACAAGAGGAGGCAGAGGCAATGTTGGCAGAATATTGCCCTCATTGCAGACAAAAGAAGAAGGACTATAGATGCAAGATGATAGATAATATTGAAAGAAAGCAGATGGAACTTGAGTCCAAGCCAATCCCAGGTGAAGAAGATCAAGTCTACTTTGTTGCACAAAGGAGGCCATGGGCCCCAAGACAAGGCATGCCACCAAATCCACTATCTTTTGTTGGGCCATATTTCAATTCCTATTCATCTGGTAACCAATGGAAACCCCCATATCCATCCACTTATGGAGGATATCCACCACAACCTTGGAATAACCCTCCAAATGTCTGGCCCAATCACCAAAAATCTCCACCCTAGTGGTAGCAACCCCAGGGGAATTGGTAGCAGTTTCAGGGAAATTGGAAGCCACTGCCAGGAAACTGGCAGCAAACATCCCAATGGAGGGGAGGACAACAATGACCAAACCAGACAACCAATTACATGTAGCCACCTTCTCATCCTCAACAACCTGCTATAATGCCTCCTGCTAGTTCAAATTCAAATGCACCTAAACCTACTCAACTCCAGCTTAGCCCACACCTAACCCAAATAATAAACCACAACAGCAGTGGGTATACTTTGTTGATCCAAATCAATTCCCTACATATGTTGTGAGTGTAAGTAACATCTGCTTGCATTCAGGAACTACTTTGCTAGCTCCTTCCACACCCATCATCACTAAGCTTCATGTAGAAGAAGAGGAGCCTCTAAATGTCCCCATTCAACCAAGTGCACCTAAAAATCCTGAACCAGAACCACCATTTCCTCATAGGTTGGAAACTGTGAAATAAAAGGAAGAAAAGGATGACACAACATTTGACATTCTAGATCAGTTGAAGCATATATGTGTCCAAATACCTCTATTTTAGGCCATTAAAGATGTTCCCATATATGGAAAGGCAATCAAGGAAGCATGAATTAAGAAGCCAAGTGGGAAGAAGAAAGACCCCACTATGGTTCATGTGGCGGGATAGTTGGTTGACATCATGCTTGGGAAAGTGACTATCCCCAAACATAATGACCTAATGAGTCCTGTTGTAGGAGTTGTTATAAATGGGATTCGGATAAAAAATGCTCTGATTGATTTAGGAGCAACAATAAATGTGATGACTAAGAACACCCTGCAGCAACTAAATGTTGTAAGCATGAGGCCTACTCATACTGTCCTGCAGCTTGTCGATAGCTCTACTATTAAGCCTGATGGGATAGTAGAGGATCTTGTGGTAACTGTAGACTCTTAGGAGTACCCAACATATTTTATGATTCTTTCTCCTATATCCACATTAGGCGGGTACCCCATTATTCTTGGAAGGCCATGGTTAGCAACATCATACGCCTATATTGGATGTCGGACAAGAGACATGACCATTTCTAATGGAAAGAGCACCAAAAAGCTTGTTCTTTACCCTCCTGCTCAGCTCTCACATGATAAGAATGATCTTGTATGGCCACATGTTGGTGAAGAGGCAGATGAAATTAATTTTGTGGCGCAACTTATGATGTTCAGCATAATTCCTTTCATGCAACTTCAAGATGAAGATGAAGTATTGTCTAACATAATTCAGAACCATTATGAGATTGAGGAAGCATCATCCTCTTATACATCTAATTTTGCTAAAACAGTGAAGAAACTCCTACATGCTCATCCTGTAGTCACTCTTCCTACAGTTTCTCATCCTACAGATGCTTTTCCTACAGCTGCTCGTCCTACAGACACTTTTCTTGCAGTCACTCTTCCTGCAACTACTTGTCCTGCAGCCGCTTGTCCCGTAGATGCACTTCTTGCAGTTGAATTTCTTGCAGCAATAGGTATGTCTCATACATTGCTTCCATATGAACTCAACACCAAGAATTAGTGAAGCATCTATGGTAGAGTTAACTACACAAGTGCAAGTGTCAGAAGGAAAATATCTAAATGTTAACAACAAACTGAGTGAAAAACAATAGTTGTCATTGGAAAACTTGCTAAGGGCCCACCATTGTGCATTTGCATGGAGGATATGAAGGGATTGGACCCTAAGCTTTGCACTCATAGGATATATATAAGAAATGATTGTACACCTGTGAGGCAGCCACAAAGAAGAATTAACCCCACATTGAGAGAAATAGTAAAAGGGGAACAACAGAAATTGCTAGATGCATGATTTATCTACCCCATCTCAGATAGCCAGTGGGTGTCCCCATTGGTGATTGTGCCTAAAAAAGGAGGGAAGTGGCGAGTTTGTGTTGATTATAGAGAACATAATGCTTCCATAAAAAAGGACCATTTCCCCTTACCTTTCATAGATCAAGTTTTGGACTCACTTGCAGGAAAGCAGTACTTTTCTTTCCTAGATGGATTCACCGGCTATAACTAGATCCAAATCGTACTAGAGGACTAGGAGAAGACCGCCTTTACCTATCCATGGGGGACCTATGCCTACTCAATACTTCCATTTGGCTTATGCAATGTGCCTGAAACTTTTCAGAGGGTAGTTATTAGCATGTTTTCATATATCTCTCTTGATTGCATGGAAATCTATATGGATGACTTCACCACTTATGGTGTTGATTTCAACGAAGAATTGGAAAATATTAGGAGATTTCTACAGAGATGTGAAGATCACAATCTATCTTTAAATAGTGAAAAGTGCTTCATGATTATGCAGGAAGGTGTAGTTCTTGGCCACTACATCTCTCACAAAGGAATTCAAGTAGATCTTGCAAAGATTGAGGTGATCACCAATCTGTCTATCCCTGCAAAACAAAAATATGTCAGGAGTTTTTTAGGACATGCAGGTTATCATAGGAGGTTCATCAAAGACTTCAAAAAATGACAGCACCATTGTATAATCTCCTAACTAGAGATGTTGAATTCCAATGGACAAAAGACTATGACAAGGCATTTTCTGATTTGAAAACAACTTTAACTCATGCTCATGTACTCAAGGGTCCTAATTGGGGGCTTCCTTTTCACATCCATATAGATGCATCAGACTATGTCATAGGAGCAGTCTTAGGACATAAAGAAGGATCTATTGAAAATGCTATTTATTTTGTGAGCAAAAATCTGCAGGGAGTTGAATTCAACTATACAGTGATAGAAAAAGAAACGTTTGCAATGATCTATGCCCTAAACAAATTCATGCACTACATAACAGGCTACCAGATCTTTGTGCACACTGATCATGCAGCCATTAGATACCTCATGAAAAAACCCCTGATCTCAGGTAGGCTGGCCAGATGATTATTGTCGATGCAGGAGCTTGACATGACCATTGTGGATAAACCAAGGAGGGCCAATGTTGTTGCATATTTTATTTCGAGGCTGACTACATCAAAGGACAATCAAGTTGTAGATGACTCATTCCCTGATGAGCATCTATTTTCTATCAATGTTTAGACACCCCGGTATGCTAATATAGCTAATTACCTGGTCATAGGGAGAGTTCCTCCTCACTTCTCTCCAAAAGAGAAGAGGGTGCTCATTGAAAAATCTTTTCCTTTCTCATGGATTGTTGGGTGCTTGTTTTACACTAGATCATACCACGTCATGAGGAGATGTGTGAGGGAAGATGAGACATATGACATTTTGCATGCCTATCACAATGAACCCTATGGAGGGCATTTTGTAGCCAAGAGGACAATAATGAAGATTTTGAATACAGGATATTACTGGACCACACTCCACAAGGATGCAGGGAGATATACAAGGAAGTATGACAGATTCCAGAGGATGGGTCGTCCAACCAAATCTAATGAGATGTCACTTCATCCCCAGGTAGTAATCACTCCATTTGATAAGTGGGGATTGGAGTTTGTAGGACACATTGATCCTCCATCAGATGGTAAATCCTATATCTTGGTATGCACTGATTATGTAACCAAGTGGGTAGAAGTTAAGGCCATGAAGCATGCAAGAGACAATAAGGTTGTCGAATTTCTTTATGAGGAAATTTTAACATGGTATGGAGTTTCAAGAGAGATGGTGATTGATCAAGGGGCTTAATTCACTTCCACTCTTATTAGAACATTGGTCAATGAGTACAACATTAGGCACAGGACGTCTACCCCTTATCACCCTCAGGCCAATGGTCAAGTTGAGGTGACCAATCGATAAATTTAAGCCATTCTAACCAAAACAGTAGCTATCCATAGAAAGGATTGGGCAAGCAGACTACTAGAATTTGTTTGGGCTTACAGAACTACATGGAAAACAACTATAGGATTCACTCCATTTGAGTTGTTGTATGAAACGACAGCTATGATGCCCATTGAATTTGAGCATAAGACTCTTAGGATTGTAGTGGACTTGGAGATGGATATCTCTAAGGCACAAAGGGATAGAATCATGTAGCTGAATGCTTTGGATGAGATGAGGAAGGAATCTTTGCATCACACAGAGGTAGTGCAGAATCAAAAAGTAAAATGGCATGACCAATTCATCAAAGATAAGAAATTCCATCCAGGCAACTGAGCACTGCTTTATGACTCAAGGTATCAAGACAATGCAAGAAAATTGTAGACAAGGTGGCTAGGACCATATGAGGTTGCTGAAGTATTTACCAATGGGGTTGTTCAGCACTGTTCTATGACTCAAGGTATCAAGACAATGCAGGAAAATTGTAGACAAGGTGGCTAGGACCGTATGAGGTTGCTGAAGTATTTCCCAATGGGGTTTTTCAGCTCACTACCATTGACCCATCATATTTAAGTTGTTGGTGAATGGTCATCACCTAAAATTGTATCACAAGCCAACTTCTAAGGAAGAGTTCCTGTAGCAATTCACTCAACATGCAACACCCGAACTTCCTGCGGTCGAAGGAAGTGGAGTTAGTGTCCCTCCTTCTAGCTAACTAAGGTATGTAACTTGTCATAATAAAGACTTCCACTTCTGTGGGGGTCCACTTCTTCACCCATCCGCCCATCCATTACACCTTTCTCTCTCTTCCACCTCGCTATCATCATTTCACTTCACTTCAATCCATTCCACCTTGTTCTGCTCCACTTTCATTAACTGCTCAATTGATTTTCTTGAAAAGTGACCGGTACTTTCTCCATACTCTTCACAATAAATCCTCCATGAATTCATGTACGTGTGCATCAATTATTATATCTTAATTGTCTTTTAGTGCATTTATTAATTTTTGTAAATTAATATGGACGTTTTCCATAGCGTGTAATTATTCCCTACCCCTGTCAAATCATCATTCCACCTTGCATGTGAGGACACATGAGCAAATTTAGGTTAGGGGGGAAAAGTGCAAATACCATGTCCACGTGTATGTTCGTACTGGTTCACGTCAACAAAATTTAAGTATTGAGCCGATTTGAATTCTGAGTGAGATGACGGCTCGTATGTGTGAAAGGACATCGACCGCTGCCATTTTTCTTAATCATAGCCTACATTTATTACTCCATTACTACCTTTATTTGCTCCTATCATAATCTTAAGCCAAAAGGTAAAATTCAGTCGATACGAGCATTGGAAATTTGGCAGTATTACAAGAAGGAGAAGTTTGGATTTCAGACGAAAATTGCAAGAAGAATTTTTTTTGCAGAGCGATTGTTCAATTGCAGACAATGGGAGGTGGGTTAATTCAAAATGAACCCATAGTTCATGATGTATTACTTTAGGATGCACCTTTCCTGGTCGAGTTTAGAAACTATGGATGGATAGACTATTTCCTGAAGTTGAATGATTTTGATGAAGATGTTGCATTGGAATTTGCCCAAACATTGTCTGAAAGAAAGGCCACGGTAAAGGGGTTGGAGGTCATGGCAACTAAGGAAAGGATTGCAAAAGTAACAAGGTTCTCTTTTGATAGTGAACATTACCCTATTACCAGAGATGTCAGGTCGGCTAGGGTCGAATTTACAGAACTTGGTGACCCTCCGTTGAGCATGGACAAATAAGGTGCAAAGAGAATTTCTCCGACCGAGCCAGGGAAGCAGGTAGTTGTTTATGTTGTGAAGTATATTACCTGTGAAGGTCATCAGTTGAATCTGCATTCCATGCATTTCAAACTCCTAAACCACATGAGGCACGGGAGAAGAATGAATGTGCCCAATGTGCTATACCACCTTCTTTCAATAATGGCAGTCGAGACCCAGAAATGTAGGGACAACTCTATTTCCCACCATTGTCTGATCAAATTATTAGTTGAGAAGTCTCTACATGATGTGTCTAATATATCTTGGGAAGAATTCTTGAATATTGATCAAATTAAACCAGAGAATTTGCAACCTAAGGTTTTTCCTCAACCTCGTAGGGTTAGTAGGAGGGTGGGCAATGTTTGAGCCACTCCTGGAGCCTCCACTTCTGGATCGAGCCCTAGTGTAAACCCTCCTACAATCAAACAAACCATAGATATTAGTTCTTCTAAGGATGAACATTTAGAAAAAGGAAGTTCCTCTCCATTTTTTGATGATGATGTCCCTCTTGGCACCCTAATGAGAACTAGGGCACAAAAGAAGAAGGCAAAAATAAGAAAAGGAAAAGTTAAAAAGAAAACGATAGAAAAAGAAGTGCCAAGCTCAAAGAAATGAAAGGCTGACATTGTTCTTCCTGCAGAAAAGGAAAAACAAAGAAATCCTCCTAGAAAATCAAAACCAGTTGGGCCAGGCATTGGTGTATATCTCGAGGGAAGCCCTAAACCTGGAAAAACATCACGGGAGGATACAAAAGCTCCAATGGAGCAAGTGAATGTCAAGGAAAAATACACATTTGAGGAAGCAGCAAACTTAACGCTGGAAGACCTTGCTAACATTGTAGAACAAGTTGAAAGCAGAGGGCATGAGGAAAATCAGGAGCTCCTACAACAAGAGAAGAAGCAAGAGTTCTTGTGCAACATGAGCAAGAACAAGAACTTGAGGCCCTATAGCTAGAACTAGGAGAACAGTCAGCACCCCTGCAGCTGGTACTCTATGAAGAACAAGTAAAAGTGCAAGGAAATTTTATGGTAGGAATACACAAGCCCTCTAAATCTTTGATGCACAAGGTAGTCATGAACTTATGGAAAGAAGTACAGAGGAGGAAAGAAGAATGGAAAGTAGAGAAACACAAGCTAAAGAAGGAAATTCAAAAGAGAGATGAGGAGATTGAGGATAAGAATGAAGAAATTGATGCTTTAAAGAAAAAGGTGGATGACATGACAACTTTAGTACCTCAGATATTAGAGTGCGAGGATCCTTTGAGGGTATATGCTCTCTATTTGAAGGAGAAGCATATTTCTTTTAAGCTAGCAAGGATTGTTTCAGTTTTGAATCTCTCCATTGATACCCCTATTGAATTTTTTAATTCTTATCGGATTGCTCCTCCTAAAATGAAAAATTTGTTTTGTGAATTTTATTTACATGATTATGCTATGACCCAAGACCACGATTGGAATCCACTGTTGTATGTTGGAGATGTCCAATTAAGGGCATTCATGTCCTAGATATAGAACGAAGTAAGCTGGGGAAAGTCATACAGGAATTATAGGCAAATTGAATCCAACATTCCCCTACCCATTATGGTTGAATCTAGAAATCCATGAGACATTTTCAAGGATTGGCACATAATTCTCTACCGACCAAGTTATGGCACTAGGATCTTGTCTGAGAGAGAGGCAGTTTATAAAGAATAAGAGAAGGTAGCAAGAACCACAGGGGAATTTGTAATGGGATACCTGTCACAAAGGTGGAACGACCTAACTGATAATTTGAAACAAGTTGAGCCTCATTCCACGCATAGCTATGTTGCAGCACTTAAGAGAGTTGATAGATATATACAGATTGGAAGGGAAAAGGGACAATTTTGGCTTCCACTGACTTTTTAGCCACCTATCCTACCGTGGTTTGTGCCAAACTTTAGGTACTACCGATATGACATAGTTGCAAAGAAACAGAGATGGAGTAGGTTGGACAGACAACAAGGGTTCTATTGGGATCCTAATTCAAACACAATAGAAACTGATGTAGGACAGTTGGCGGTTGCAAATTTTAGGGCATTGACCAAGTAGAAGCACAACTCTCCCTCTGTTGGAGGACCAGCAAGACCTTAGGTTGGGGGGAGTGATGAGTCTAGTTTATGCTCTAATTATTGATAGAGTTTGTTATCCATTTTCTGCAGTTGTCATAGACTTTGATGCTTGGATGTTGACCTTTTTATAATATTTCCTTAAAGCCATAGACTTTGGACATGAGTTTATTTTCATAACTTTTAATGATATTGACATGCTATATGAACCATCTGTGTTAATTTTGCATGTGATTAATGAATGCCACTTTGAGATAGTTACAAATATGCAGTTGTTGTGTGTACTAATATTGTCATGCGCATATAATTAGAAGCTTATAGCTAAGGGAGATTTTTCCAACTCGACATTCGCCATACCGGTCAACAAGGTGGTCATTTAATGGAGGAAAGACTCTCGGCAGTAGAAAGATTCCTCATTCAAATCAAACTATAACCACCTTGTAATGGTCTTAATTATTGTTGAGCAGTTATCGGTGTTACTGTTGTGCCAGATTCACGTCAAGGCAAACATGCCTGACAGATTCTGTGTGTGTAGCCGCCTCTCCACTTTTTGTGCTTTCCCTAATGTGGCATCCTCCACATCTATTGGAGTTGACCGCCTTGCTAGGTGATTAGATAAATAAGACTCTGATGCTCCTTCTGGGGTTCGAATCGGAGGTTGCTCAATCTGATGATGTACTCGCACTCTTAAGGTTTTTAGTAATGCACCCATGTTGCTTGATTGTACTCATGTTTTTCAAAGAATGAAATGAAGTTATAAGTTCATGCATTTGAGTTTACATTAGTTTTAGGGGATACTCATCCAAGGGGGGCAACTTGGTGAGTATTATGTCCCATACCTTAGTTTAGTTTAGTTGTTATTTTTTGTTCGGTAATTAGTTAAGAATGTGGCATTATTTGTTCCTACAGCAACTAGAATTCCATTTTGCGACTGTTCCTGCAGCCAAAGCAGATAGAGTAGTTTTATGTTTGTTCACTCAAATTTTCATTTTTGTCATGAATTCCAACTTAGTATAGTTGTTGATTGATGCCCAACACTTATGTTATTTCTTTACAATCAATTTACTTTCAGCATTGTGTCTTTCTTAGTTGTAGGATGAATATGGGTACTTTGGATTCCTAGTGCACATACAATGCTAACCCATTTCAATTTTACGTCCCTGGGTTGACAATTTAAATACACCTTCATGATGATTGAAATATCTATTCAGGTTAGATGTCCAATCTCTGAATCAAAGTTGTGAAGGCTTAATTGTTGAATCATTGTAGGAGGCCGACATCTATGATGTTCGAGCACATTGTCAGAAGGAGTGTCCTCCATTTAGAGATGGATTTTACAAAGGTCAACACAACTCCCACTTTTGATGAGATGGTTTCAAGAACATACACAAATTTCTTCAAGGAAACCACACATGTCCCTACCCCTCATGTTTCTCCTACGGCCTCATCTATGGAGGAGGATGAAGCTCTCGTAATTCCTATAGAGAAACTCTTTTACCTAGATCAAAGGCTTCTGGAATTTGGAAACTATTTGGGGAAAGAAAATATCATAGCTAGGGCTGCTAGGGTGGTTATTGAGATAAGACATATGTTGGATAAGGACTGGGTATGTGTGGAATTTCTCCAAAGCTTTATCGACATTATGGAAACTCATGTCCCATCATACAACCCTAGCTCGAGTATTGTCTGAGGACCTAGGCCTAGGACTACTAAGAGATAGATAGAAGTCTCAATTCCTAGGGTGTCAATAAACATGGCTGAAATGGGCCCCTCCATTATATCTCCTAAAGTGTCTCTCGTCATCAAAGTAAACAAGGTACCTTTGGTATTTAGCTCCACTACTCCTAATTCTCTCGATAGTAATCTTGGGGTCAATGTTGGCTTGGGTGGTGGGACCTCTACTGGAATGGGGGCTGGTGGGTCTGGTAGTCACGATGGTTTTGGTGGTGGTTCTATTGGTCTTGTCTCGTCATCTGATCTTATTTTGAATGCCTTGTTGCAAAACATGGGCTAGATGTAGAACGAGCTAGTTAACTTGTCCTAGGAACCTCTCATCCCATCTTTCAACCCTTCTTTCATCACATTCCTTTGTTGATAGTGATCCTAAACACTATATCCCCTAGGGGATGGAGATCTCGAAGTTTGAAAAATTTGGTGGTAAGGGAGATCCACAAACACACGTTTTGGCATTCAATGCCATGTGTATGGATTTCTTCCACCATGATGCTTTAATGGCTAAGTTGGTTCCTAGGTCTCTTAAGGATACAACCCTTGAATGGTACTATTATTTATTGGACAATTCCATATTCTCATTTGATCAGCTTGTGAATCATTTTCTAAGGAATTTGTAGCAAAACATCAGGCCGAAGATGGCCTTCTTGAATCTCCTCTAGTGTAAGCAGGGAGAACATGAAAAGATAACTAATTTCATAGCTCGTTATCAAGCATTATTTTTTCAAATTTCTTATCCTTTTCCTAAATCAGATGTCCAGAAGGTTTTCATCAAGAACCTACAGAGATCTTGGCAGGAGAAATTCACCTTGATGAAATATCCTTCTTTTGCACATTTGTGTGTCACATTATGAGAGTATTAGTAGATGGTTGCTCAATTCGGGGGATCCTCCGTGTGCTCTCCTTTCGAGGGTAGGTCTATAGTGTCAATCTCTAGAAAAAACAAGACCATTATGAATGTGGTCTCTTCAACTAATGACAAGGGCCTCAAACACAATAGATGCTTTACAAAACTATCTGAATCATATTTTGCCATCTTAAAGAAATTGTAAAAAGATAAAGTCTTGACTTTTCCAGATCCTCGACCTCTCACTGAGCCCTACCCTAACTGATATGATGAGCACACATTTTTCCAATACCATCAAGTTCACAAACATGACAATGAAAGATACATGTGCCTACATCATGAGATTTAGGATCACGTTGATAACCGTACCATCTATCTCAATGGGAAGAAGCAAAATACTAACAAGTTTGTGGCAAAGGCCATCAAAGAATTGCAAATTTACATCGATCCATTTCCATCTCATTTTGTGAACTTAGTTATCGAACCTTTGATTTCCGCTAAGTTTTTTCCTTCGGAGTACATAAACATGGTTTCATTTACACACATTCCTCCCACACAACCTACGAATGGGTCACTAGATATAACTTTCACATCACATGATCTACCTATGAACAAAGAGCCTTCCCCCTTGTATGTTATCACTCACATCAATGGAAACATTATGACTGGTGTCCTAGTGGACCATGTGAACTGTGTGAATATCATAATGGAGGAGACCTTACTTATCAACTTCCTACATAGGGAGAAACGTGAGGAATCGAAGACCACCATATGTACACACAATGGGCTCTCGGTCCTTCCTCTTAGTTCTATCACTCTTTCGGTCTTGGTAGGACCTAGGGCCGTAGACACTTCTTTTGTTATAATTCTAGAGTTAGATCTATTTAGGGTGAGACTAGGCATTCCATGGCTGGTTTTCATGAACGGAATCGCTTCAGTTATTCATAAATGTCTTAAGTTTTCTTATGAGGGTTGTGTGCATGTCATGCATGAAATTGGTTACAAATCACTAGTGTCGCATGGGGGCTTCTTGTTAGATCACTTTTGACCTGCTCCTATCGATACACTCCCTCCAAGGATGAACGTTCTATATTGTGCCTATGTCAAGTATAAGGCTAGGGGCATGATGCCAAAGGTAACCTACCCTGCATCTCCCAATGCTATTTTAGTAAAAGGTTGTATGATTGTGCAACAACAAGTTGCCTCCTCCTCTCAACAAAAGGGGAAGGGAAATCTTGCTCATGCCCAAGATCCTTCCTCTTCTTCTACTCCATTTTCTTCTGCTTCTCGCCCTACTATGGCACCTTTGGCTCCTACTCCCATGCCTCACATGGGGAGCCCGATGGTGCGCACTTGGAAAAAATCCAAGCATCAAGTGTTTGAACTTCCCGTCTTTCCCTTGGTTCCTAGGCCCATTGTTTATGGAAAGGGGAAGGCCCCCCTTGGAGTTTCCCCTATTTCTTGGCCTCTATGGCCTCCTACCACTTTTTCTCCTCTAGCAACGAATGGGAAGAGGCCTACTGCTAAGGCACTTGCGTTTGCTTCTCCACCTATTTCCGTTTCTTTTCTTGCACTTCCTTCTTGTAAATGTAATCAAATCTTCTATCAAATTGGGAGACTAAGGGTTCTAAAGAAATTCTAAGTGTAAGAATTCTACTCAAAATTCTAAGTCAGATTTTTGATTTCCAGATTTTAATTATACTGAATGTGTTGATTGCAAAACATTTATTGATTTCGATGTTTGCATATCAATTTAGGAATTTTTGTAAATATGATTGGAGAAGTGCCTCCAAGAGATGTGTCTCATGAGAGGACGTGTCCCTTAGAGTGTGTGGGTTCTTGAAGAAGCCGCTAATCATTTGGTTAATGTATAACACACATCAACCTTAATACTATGGTGGATAAAGAATTCGATTTATATTAAATAGGATTTTAACATCTTTATTTATTACGAATTTATATATATGCTCATAAATTCGATTTCTAGAAATATGAAATAGGAAGGATAATCTTGATCATATATAAATAACAAAGATGCTTTCAGCATTCGTTATTTATATCCGACTGAAGCTATCATCCATTAACACTCCCTCTTAGCTAGGGAAGATATTTCAAATCAAATGAGTAGAGATATCACCTTAACACGTGATATCTAAGATATGGTATGATTTCTCAATATTGTCAAGTCACATGACATTCTTCATAACACATCTTTATTATGGTATGTGCACTAACATCAAGTCACATGATGTCTACCATAATTCATGGCATATCCACGGATATAAATATCCACCATGATTATCTCTTAAGGATCACAATGATCTACAGATGATATCAAGTCCCATGATATCAATCAAAGTGTCCAAGAGATACTATCATGACATGTCCACAGATATCAAGTCACATGATATCTATCATGATAGTTTATCATTGTAGAGTCGTCACTTTACAATGTCAAATACAAGTGCTCATTATTAGAAATATCGTCACCTTTCAATAATGTACTCAGGGGGAGTAGGCCCATAAAGTCATGGAGTCACACACATGACAAAAGAGTTTACACATTAAACATCTTTATATATTTAGTACAATTTATAAACAATTTGTATTTCAAACATAAATAACAAATCACATTTCAACCATACCAAGTTTCTTCCTGAAGTGCTCTACCTTGATTCGGGAGAGAGGCTTGGTGAGAATGTCTGCAGTTTGATCATTTGTACTAATATACTCCAACTGAATCACTTTCCTTTCCACCATATCTCTTACATAATGATAGGGGATCTGAATGTGCTTAGATCTATCATGAAAGATAGGATTTACAGAGAGTTTGATGCAACTTTGATTATCACAATGAATAATTGTAGGATTCAAGGGCTCACCAAAGAGTCCCACAAGCAAATTTACGAAGCCAAACTACTTCTCTTGCTCCCATTGAGGCTGCAATGTATTCAGCTTCTATTGAGCTCTGTGCAATTGAATATTGTTTTCTGCAAATCTAGGAGATCATAGCCGATCCTAAATTGAAGCAACATCCTGATGTGCTTTTCCGATCGGTTACACTTCTAGCCCAATCTGAATCTGAGTACCCATGTAGGTCTAGTTGATCATTCTTGTAAAGAAGACCATATCCAATAGTGCCTTGAAGATATCTCAAAATATGTTTCACAACCATTAAGTGAATTTCCTTTGGCTCACACATGAATTGGCTAAGAAAATTCACGACATATCAAATATCAAGTCTGGTGTTAACCAGATACATCAAGGATCCAATCATCTATCTGTAAAGGATTGGATCTGCACACTTAGATTCTGCTGCTGCTTCTTTCAATTTGTGAAGGTTGGTTTCCATAGGTGTAGACATCGGTCTACATTCCAACATTCCAAATCTTTTCAGAATATCAATAGTATACTTCCCTTGGTTTAGTATAATGCCCTCTGATTTCTGCCATACTTCTAAACCTAGGAAGTAGTGTAGAATGCCCAAGTCTTTCATGTCAAATTTAGAAATTAGATCCTTCTTCCCTTGAGAAATGAGGTGATCTTCTCCTGTTATCAACAGGTCATCAACATATAAAATAATTATTAGGATATAACCTTTGATTACCTTGAAGTAGAGATTGGAGTCAACATCATTCTTGGAAAATCCTAATCCCAAGAGATAGCTGTCAATTCTTTCATACTAGACCCTGGGAGCCTGTTTAAGTCCATAGAGGGCTTTCTTAGTCTGCATACATGTGAGTCAGGTTTATGTATCACAAAACCTTTAGGTTGTTCCAAATAGACTTCCTCTTCAATGGTTCCATTCAGGAAGGCAATTTTCACATCCATTTGATGGATCTTCCAGCCTTTAGCTGCTGCAATGGCTAACACTGCTCTCACTGATGTGTAACGGGAAACAGGTACAAATGTTTCTTCATAATCAATGCCTTCCTTTTGAGAAAAACCTCTTGCCACAAAACGTGCTTTATTTTTTTCTATACTGCCATCAGCAGCATGCTTGATTTTGAAGAGCCATTTGGAAGAGACAACAGATTTCTCTTTTGGTTTAGGCACTATATCCCATACATCATTCTTTAGAATGGACTGATATTCCTCTATCATTGCATCCTTCCATGCTTGATGTCAAAAAGCTTCTGTAACACTGACAGGTTGTGAGTTTATGATGTTGTTCATTAGAGCAACATAGCTAGAGAAATGTTTGGGTCTTTTACTCTCCCTGAACGTTCCTTTGGCTATTGCATGATCTTCTATTTCTTTGATCATTTTCCTGGCCCAAAGTGGTCTCTTTCTGTCGATGTCATTTGTATTCTCATTTGAAGTAGAAGGAAGTTCATGTGGCATTTCCTCAGGATGCTCCCTTTGAATCTCAGGAGCAGATTCCATTTCAGGTGCTCTAGGGGAATAGGTTTCAGTCTCACTAGAACTTCTTGCCCTCTTGAATGCAATGTCTTCTTCAAAGATGACATCCCCGCTCAATTCAATTTGTTTCTGCCCATGTATGAATATCCTGTAGGCTTTGCAGGTTTCACTATAACCCACAAATACACCCTTCTTTCCAGAAGGTTCTAGTTTGAATCTCTTCTCTTTAGGCACATGAATATAGACAGGGCAGCCAAAAATCCTAAAATGACTAATGTCAGGTTTTATGCCGGTAAAGGCTTCTTCGGGAGTTTTTTTATCAAGATGAGAATGAGGACATCTATTTTGGATATAGACAGCAGTCCTAGAGGCTTCTACCCAGAAAGTAGTTTCAATGTTTTTGTCAAGCAACATTGCCTTAGCAGCTTCTACAATGGTTCTGTTTTTTCTTTCAGCAACCCCATTTTTTGAGGGTTGTAGGTAACTGTGAACTCCCTCTTAATTCTAGCACTCATGCAGAATTCCTTAAAAATCTCAGAGGTGTATTCTTTCCCATTGTCTGTCCTTAAGGTTTTTATTTTCTTTTCAGAGAAGTTTTCAGTAAGGGCTTTGAACTCTTTGAACCTTTTAAGGATTTCTATTGACTCTTTACACTTAAGGAAATAGATCCAGGTTTTCCTAGAGAAAACATCTACAAATATGACATAGTATAGAAATCCTACTTTAGAGGGTACAGAGATGGGTCCACATAAGTCTGAGTGAACCAGTCCTAAGTCACAACCTTTGCAAGTTCCTTCATGAGATGGTTTTAACTTAGGTAAGCTTGTTACAATTTTTTCTACAGAAGGTAGGGCATCGAAATGAAGTTGTCCTAATCTTCTATGCCAAATCTCATTTGAATCAAAGGCGTCAAGGGTAAGGGCTTGTTTAACTTCAGTGCATAGTTTGTAAAGGTACCCTTGTCTTACACCTATGGTTTGGGCTTTCTTGATTGTTGAGTTCTTAGGCTATGCTAGAACTTTCCCATCCATAAAGGTAACTCTATAACCATTGTCTTCAAGGGTAGAGATAAATATAAGATTCCCCTTTATTCCAGGTACAAATAAGACTCCAGTGAGTTGTAGAGAAAGCCCAGATTTCAACTTGATGGAACAAGTTCCAACCCCTTTTACTGGGTGTGCAGAATCATCCCCAATGGTTACTTCTTCATTAGACCTTTCGGTCATAGTATCTAAGTGTTCTCTGAACCCTGTGATATGTCTAGAGGAACCACTATCAATTACCCAGTTGTGGGTGTTGTTGGATATTTGACTAGATAAGGTTGTATAGAACACAGTTCTCAGATTCATGATCTGAATTTGACTTTCCTAGTTTAGCAAAGGATGCTTGTTGTTTAGTCCTATCAGGGAACTTCATTGCATAGTGACCATATTGATCAAATCTAAAGCATTGTACTTGAGAGATATCTTTCTTCTTATAAGATCCCTTTCCATTGGAATTTCTCTTTATTTTAAAAGATCCTCTCTTGAAGGAGTTTTTCTTACTCCTTTTATTAGACGTTGAGTTGAGTACATGAATGTCTTCATCTATGTACTTTTGTTTATTTTCTTTTGTGGAGAGTCTGGATTCTTCTTGAAGGCAGTCAGTTCTTAGCCTGTCAAACCTAGGAAGTTTAGATCTCACACTTACTCCTTGAACAAATGACTCCCATGAGTTTGGTAGGCCTCCTAGTGCAATTAGGGTTAACTCTTTGCTGTCAATATGATATCCAATTGTGGATAATTGATCCCTTAGTTCAATAATCCTCATGAAGTATGCATTAATGGACTCTCCTTTGTTTATTTGAGCATTGTTGATTTGCCTTTTTAATGCAAGAGTCCTGTAGGTGTTGTTGATCTCATAAGTCCTCTCAAGAGATTTGTACATATGGTATGCAGTTTCATGTTTTGCTAGGATGGGCACTATATGATCCCTAACTGCATCTACTAGGATTTTCATGGCCTTTTCATTATTTTCAATCCATTGAGTTTTCTCAGGTTCAGCCTCTGGTTCCTTCTTATTTTCTCTCACAAGTGAGTCTAGCTTATTCTCTTTAAGGATCATCATGATTCTAAATTTCCATGATGTGAAATTGTCTGCTCCTGCAAGACGATCTTCAAATCTGATCACACTTGACATTATGAAGAATGTGATGTGAATTCGATTTTGAAAAATATAATTTTTTCTAGAGCAAACTGATTTTAGATTTGATTTGGATTCACACAACTTGGCTTTGATACCATGTAAATGTAATCAAATCTTCTATCAAATTGGGAGACTAAGGGTTCTAAAGAAATTCTAAGTGTAAGAATTCTACTCAAAATTCTAAGTCAGATTTTCGATTTCCAGATTTTACTTATACTGAATGTGCTGATTGCAGAACATTTATTGGTTCCAATGTTTGCATATCAATTTAGAAATTGCCATAAATATGATTGGAGACATGCCTCCAAGAGATGCATCTCATAAGACACGTCCGCTCATGGGACGTGTCCCTTAGAGCGTGCGGGTTCTTGAAGAAGCCGCTAATCATTTGGTTAATGTCTAACACACATAAACCTTAATATTATGGCGGATAAAGAATTCGATCTATATTAAATGTGATTTTAACATCTTTATTTATTACAAATTTATATAAATGCTCATAAATTCGATTTCCAAAAATATGAAATAGGAAGGATAATCTTGATCATATATAAATAACGAAGATGCTTTCAGCATTCGTTATTTATATCTGACCGAAGCTATCATCCATTAACACTTCTCCTGCTCATGTCAAGTAGGTTTCCCTTCCATCAAAAATGGTTGTGGAGGACACTCCTATGGTAAAGCAAGAGCCTCCCATTCCTTCCTAGGCTATGACTTCTAGATCCCGAAGCTGACAAAATCATCTTGCGCGTGAGCGTAAGAACCAAAGATAGGCTTTGGCTACTGAACAAGCTACCTTGCAAAATGCAGAAGGGGAGCTAGTAGCTCCTATTTTGGCGCCTCCTATTGTGCCTCCCTCTTCAGCTCTTCTGCTTCAGTTCCACTTGTCTCGGTTCTTCTTTTGTCTCCTCCAACAAATTCTAATGATTCTCACCCAAAAAGGGTGCAATTTTTCATCGATCCCTCGGTGGAGCTTCTGCTTCTGATGTCTCTTCCGAACATCCCTCCTTTTTCCTAGCTTGTGGACATGCCAAACACCACAGTCATTTCCGCTATGGTTATGTCCTCTTCCTCCTTGCCTTTCACTTCTTCTATGGGGATTTCGCATCCTCTACTGAAGCGTAAGTTCGAGGATGACCTCACTTCAAGTGGAGGTCAGAAGAATGGATTGCCTTCTTCAGAAGGGAGTTCTGCTTTGGCTTGTGTCATTCTTGTGATGATGGCAGCCCTTGCATCCCCTAAGATTGTCACTATCCCTCTTGACAAGGTTGATAGTGGATCTCAGGTGCATCCTTCCTCTCTTGCTTGGTTAACATATGGCACTCATATTAAGTGCATGTGTAACTTGTTGGATGATGTCTTTGCTCTATCAACAATCTTTGCGAGATTGATGACCTTTACCTCATAGGAGTTGAGTGAGGGATACCTTGAGGGGCCTTCTTCCTTGGCCCTTGTTGTAGGAGATTCAGAGGGTGTTCCCCTTGTTATTTTTCCCTTGCAAGATCGTCTTCCCTCCCCATTTAATGATCTATATTAGGAGAATGGTGCCCTCCTGGCTGATCAGGACTAGGGGAGTACCTCTTCTTTATTTGTAGATTAGATTTGTGTGTTTGGTGTGCTCCCCTCGTACTTGTATTTACATGTTTGTGATCCTGTCTGGAGGACCCTTTCCACCCTTATAGGTGCTTGGAATAGGCCTAGAATTTTTTTTGTGAACTTCCTCTATATGTTTCATCATTCTTCTATATGTTGTAATTTGATTTTCAACAATTGGGGACGATGCAAAATGTTGGGGGCATTTAGGCCTTCCTTCCATGTTGACCCAATTTTTTATTTTGTTTCAATGTGATCTTCTTCATGATCTGGGCACTTCAAATACCGATGATCTTTCATTCACATACATCACAGGTTACCTATAAGAATTGATCTAACCCCGAACTCCCATATCCCCTTGTCTCTTGGTTTCTCCATCTCTGCTTCTCTCATGTTTTCCTTGTCTTTTCTTGCTTCTCTTTTTTCTTGCTTTGTGATGTTGCAATGCTTATGTGTTGTCCCTCATGTGCGTGATAACATTTCCACATTTACATCTCGCTATGTCTTGTGGTCCACAACATCACTGCCTTCTCTTTATTTCCTTAGGATGCCACGTGCTCCTTTGAACCGCACACACCATCCTAAGGGGGGCTACTACTTCTCTGATTTCAATAAGGTGAATTTGGTGGCCAACAAATCCCTTACTGAAAATATTTCATTTTTCAAAAAATTGCATCCTTCAACAAGGCTCCTTTAATCTGAAAGCTTGCCTTCGATAAGGACCATTATT
Organism: Sequoiadendron giganteum; assembly: GCA_007115665.2. Classification (NCBI taxonomy): domain Eukaryota; kingdom Viridiplantae; phylum Streptophyta; class Pinopsida; order Cupressales; family Cupressaceae; genus Sequoiadendron; species Sequoiadendron giganteum. The sequence continues at coordinate 533,596,200 of CM021109.1, read as the reverse complement.
TTTATTGGATTCCTTGATGAAAAACTCATTTGCAAAAAATGTCATGCTTTTCAAATGGAGTTTCCCTCTACGTGGGCCTCTTGCTATATTGAAGGGTTCCAAAGGGACCCCTTTGAAAATATCTCCTTCAATTTTTTGCTTTGTGATATTCTTGTATGTTTGAGCTTTCCACCTAACATGTTTTATCTACAACTTAACATGTTGCTTTGTAGGACTGAGCACCTGTAAAGTCACTTTCACAATCAATCTTGAAGACCAAGCACCTCATCAAGATTTTCTTGTAGGATCAAGCACCTATAAGGGCCTCTTGCATCAAATCTTTCAAGACCGAGCACAGTAATTTACGTGGGGAAAACCCTTTTGAGAGAAAAACCCCACACTCCAAAAGTCATCCAAAATATTATTCATAAATCACAATTATTACAATATACTTGTAGAGAAAGCTTCTCACAAGAGTATAACCACCAGAAATCAAGAGACAACACAACCATTATCAGACTCTTAGAATACATCACCATATACAATCATAGTACAACACTAACATAAAATAGGGTTTTAATATAGGGCAAGACAGGCCAACAAAATATCCACCATTAGATCTAAAACCTAATAATTAACGGTCGAGATTTACAATATATCATTCATTTAATGTATGTCAGTCATTTTTAGGAGTTTCCTCAAAAAGTTAACATTCTCACATTTCGCTCCTCAATGCCACCCTGTGCTCCCATTGTATATTACACCTATCGGTGTAACTAGGAAATATATATATATATATATATATTCACATATATATCCTATCAACAATAACCTTTATATAATTGCAAGGTTGAGACACATTTTCCCAACACTTTTCACGTCAGTGGAGGAATATCTATTAGGGATGCATGTGCATCATGCAAATTTTCGCGTTGCCATCCTTATAGGATTTCTACCTTTGGAATCCGTAAAGGTGTTACATTTCTCCATTGGTGACAAAGTGTAATGCCTCTTGCCTCCTTGACCGATGAAAATGGTTCTTTTGCCTCTCTTTTTCCATTCAAATGATCTATCTTCTCATTCATTCCAACTTCTTGGATTTTGCTTCTTGATTCTACTTCACTATCTTTATACTTCCTAATCACTCCACTCACTCTTAGCTCCATTCTTGCACTTTCAAGCTTCTACACCACCATTCTCTTGGCTACAAGCTACTGGTTCTTGGCTCCCACACCATGTTTGTTGCAACAACGCTACTGTTGGAGGACTTGCAAGCTCTCTCCTTCCACTACCTCCCTTGAGTTTTCATAGGTGTGGAGTTGATATTTTCCATTTCTATTTTCTCTTTGCATCATTTTGTTTACTACGTAGCATATTTTTTGTTGGTGTTTTTCTTTTATATCCTTTTATCATTTTCTATATTCTATGGCTATATGGCTATTCGTGGAGGTGGAAACACCAAAGCAAGGGACTGACTAAGGCATTCCTCTAAAAATAGCCCCAACATTCTCCTTGGTCTTGTGTGTGTAGGTTCTTTCGCGTGGAGCTACTTGGAGATTCGACTCATGGGTAGAAAGGTCTGATTTCTTGCCCTCTCTTTGTTTGTTCTAGTATAACTTAGATATAGCATTCCTTTTGTTACTCTTTCATTTTTCATACTTTTCCAACGTTTTTCCGTAGTGTATGTTGGAACCTTTGAGGATGCCATGTTGAAATTTTCAATACAACACTCAGAAAAATAGTTGCAAAATCCACTTCAAGAGCCTACTTTAAAAAATCATAACTTTAGATCTATTCATTTTCATGCCAAACCACCGTGCATGGATGTTTCTCTACCATATGTGAGTATCTCTACCAAATTTCAGCTTCCTACAATCAATTTTGACAAGGTTTCAAAAGGCCAAGTTGAAGGGTTTTAGGAAGGTTTGTTGTTTACACAGTGTTAAATCTGTTAAAGTGGCCAACTTTGGGAAACAAGATTATACAAATGAAAAGATATTATGACAAACCGATTGGTGTGTCAGATTCTCCCCACCAAAATCTACCTCCATGTCAATTTTCAAAGCTTTAGGACCTCATTTGGTATTTTCTCAAAATCAAATCCAAATGGGGTTTACATAGTTTGAAGACTGCATTTTCATAACAACTGCAAAATGGTCAAGTTTGATATTTGATATTTCGTGAATGAAGATGCCTGGTGAAAAACCCTCTTGCACATATGTTCACTATGCCTAATTGCAAATATATGTTCAAGAAATATATTTGATATTTCTTGAATGAAGTTGCTTCCCTGGAGAAGGTTTGATATTTTTTCAGAAGGGCAAATTGGTGGGTTTCACTTGAGTTTGACAGTGCAGTTTGCAGAAAATGCTAAATGGGCAACTTTGAGCATTGATATTTTGCAATCCTAATGGCTTCATACAAATCCGCTTGGCAGCCCCATTCCCATGTCATTAATCTACATTCTAGTACATTTTCATGGCTCTGGGAAAAGTTCTAACCAGTTTTCCAAATCAATTCGAGTGGCTACCTGATCCATTTCAGTCACTACACAAAATGTCAAAAAGCAATTTTTTGGTGACTACCCAAGTTTTGAAAGCATTTCAGATTTTGATGAGATGATTATGTAAAAGAAAGTTCAGCAATGTGAATAAAGCATTCAATTCACAAAGAGTTGGTATTATGCCCAATCTTGTCACAAATCTCTTATAAGAGACCTTGTAGTGAAGGTAAGAAAGATAAAAAAAAATGCATGAGCAGGTGCTAGAAGAGAATCTAATCCCAAAAGCAATAACTTTTTCATCCATGGGTACTCCAAAATTGGTGAAATTGGCACTTTGAACAGATGAAGGAATGTAAGCTTTGAAAGAAGAAATAGGATTCAAAGGAATATGCTAAAATCCAAAAGGCTTTTTTTAGAAACCTCCAATTGGCTAGGGTTTGACAATCTATGGGAAGAAATGAGCACACCAATGGGTCATCATTTTGTCTTTACCACCTTCCAAAAGAATTATCAGAGAAACAATAAAGCACCAAGAATAAGTAGAGAATATAATATAAATATCTTAGAGCAAGAAGATTCGGGGATAATTAAATTTGTACGAAGATCAAAGGTTTGTTGTTAGAAGTAAAGGAAATCATCATGTATTTTGAAGATCAAAATGCAAGAACAAATGTACCCATAGTGCCAAGTCTGTGAAGTCGTAGTATTTTTGTGAAAGAATTACCACTCCATATCAGATAATAAATTATATTTTTTCACCAAGCCAAAGAGAGAAGGGTGCAAGGAGGAGTTACACCCACGATGTAGTTTGATATTGCTATAGATTTTTGAATCCATAAAAGGGAAAATAAAAAGAAACAAGAATAGATCTAAAGAAATTGAAGGAGAACGATGAAACCCAGAGGTGAGAAAATTTTGTTGCTTGAGAGGAGATTAATCAAAGAGTTCATTGACCTTTGAATCGATGGAAAATAGAAGCCATCTTCGAACACTCGAAAATTGATCCGCCAATAGCTACCAAAGAAAGAGTTGCAGCTTGATCAAACATATTAAGGAAACTAAAGAGGTGGTTGAGCATCCAAACTATTCAAAATTCAAGGGTACTATTGTAGTGGATCTTAGATTGAATCATGGATAAAATCGTCTCCACCAATATATACAAATGCTACACCGGAATTATTCTCGTTTTTGGGAACACATTTGATTCCACACTTGTGCTAAAGAAAAGCAGTGTTGGCTCTTTATGCTAAACGGACAAGGGAGAACCCGTGTTGGTGACAAACATAGATAAGGCAGCCCCAAATTACATGTTATGTTTTGGTGATGGAACCATAAGTTACCGAATATGCCGGAAAATAGCATTCATGGCAACCGGACCGATGAAGAATTAAATATTGGAAAATTAATATCTAAATTTGGAGCATCAAATAGAATCCCTAAACCAGAAGAGAAGTAGTAAATGAAAATGACATGATAAGGAGACAATAAATGTCACACAAAAAGAAGCACTTCACAGCGTTTAGTACAGTAGAAATGTGCATGGTGATCGTTACTGTCAAACCTACAGATAATGTGGATTCCACTCAGAGCTAAAACTCTCCTTTATACCATTTGAAGATTGGCGAGAGCATTATCTTTTGATCCACATCACAAGAATTAAGGGCACTGGTAAGCCAACTCACTACAATGTGCACTCAAAATAGTGCATGCCTGCTACTATGCACACTTAGCTGCAAAGTGAGCTCATGTGTGGATTGATTCAGAAGACATTTCAGAGAGTGGGTCTTTTTGGGGTGGAAGCATGTCGAGTAGTACTGGAAGTCAGGCATTTGGGGGGCCTTTTGTAAGGCCATTGCCTCCTATTTACGGTCGCATCAAGAATTCAAAGTTTTTCATATAATGTTTAGGTCCAGCTGATCTTTTTGGTTTGAAATGATGCATTGTGATAGGACCATCGAAGACTCTAAAAATTTTGATTCATTTGCAGAGAGTGGGTAGTGGTGATCATTTGCATAAGGTGTTTTCAGTTGTGCACTCTTTGACAAAAGCTCCAGTGGATATATTGAAGATGATGAACTTAGAGGAGCCTCGATAGATGATCAAACGGCATTTTGCATAAAAAAGGATACGCAAATGAAGGTTGTCATAAAAGGACCCAACGATGAAACCCTAATATCAATGCAATACTACGAAGATTCTAGAAAAGTCCTAAATTCATCGACAAGAGATGGCACATCGGCAGGAGTTATTTTGAAACTCTCGATGGAGTAAGTCACACCGATGAAAAAATTTATCGGCAAGAGAATCAAATTCAGTGGAAGTAAAATAAGTCTTATCGATGATGTAAGTTACACCGATACATATGGTCATAATGTAAACAAAAGAGTTAATAAAGTATGATCATAGTAAAAGGAATATTATATGGAAAAATATTTTAACAAAGGGAATTATAAGGTGGATAATTATTTCACCCAAAAGCATGAAAGGTAAAATATTTATATTAGGAGATGGAATATTTTTTCACCAAAGGAGTTACGAGCCGACAATGGGTAATTATTCAAAGAAGATATTTGTTTGATGAAAATACAAATGTATAAGGGGGATATAATTATTTTCACGAGTAAAAGAGATGTAACGAATGATAATAAATCAAAGATAAGTTTCACGAGGAACAACGGGGATAATTATTTTTATTTTTACTTGAATTATATATTTAATGGGTGAAAAATGAAGTTGCCAACAAAGGATAATTACCGAAATTGATTTCTCACGAAGATGCAAAATGGAGATTAAAGTTAAAATATTTAATTTTCCAAAGGCAACTAATTAAATATTTTGTCGAGAATAATTAAACGAAGAGTTGCACCAGACGAATGCTAAGAGTTGTAGCCTTAAAAATACAATGTATAAATGTAAGATGAAATAAAATCAAAAAGAGAATTAGATTAGAGTTAGGAGTTAGGTAGGAATCATCATAAGTCAATATACTCTCAGTAGGAATCCAAATTTCATCAAATTTTATGGAAATATCATTCAAGTGCATGCGCAAATTCTGAGGAAATTAATGAAAACCTTGAATTTCAGTGACTCAAATATTGGTGTCAATTGTTTGTTAAGTTAAACAATTATTCGACTGTCTCCAAGTTGGTGTTCCTTATTATTTGAATTTATTCCAAGCAGAATACTAAATTCATCAAACACATTTGTTGTTCTTGTATAATTTGCTTAATTGGTTTCTTCAAGTAGGAATTAAAATCTTTTTAAACAAATTACAGTAATTTGGAAATATCAATTGGATCAATAAGAAGAGTCTATAATTGAAGGCTGTCATACTGTCTCCAGAAAATACTATTAAGTTATATTCAAAATTGAATATATCAAGTATATTTTTCATTTTGTCAATACACATTTGATGTCACTGTGTGATCCCTTTTAACTGGTTCCTTCAAAGAAAGATTAAAATACTCTTAGATAGATCACATTAACCTAATAGATCTTGATTGGATCAATAAGAAGAGTCTACAAGTCATATCCCTGCACATTTATACAAAGTATAAATATTCAAGTGCCAAACAATTTGAGTTGCAGCCAATATTAGTCACCCATCACTAACTTTCTTTGACTTCGTTTTACCCAATAAGGCACTGGTCTTATCCATCTCTTCATTCAAATCCATACAACTCACTTTGGGAACCTTAGAAAGCATTCATTTCCAAACAACTACATCTGTTATCTGAACATATACCTTGTTATTGCTTATACAATTTATACCAAATTAACCTTTACATCTATTTCACTTCCCATTGCCAATGTGAATAGATTTCCTTAGTTAAGGATAGCATAACTTTCAAATCTTCTTCCACATTTGGGTACATCCACCTAGGTTTAGCAGAGCTTAAAGAGTAGAAGGTTCAATTACATTAATTGGCCTTGTATGTTAGCCAAAAACATGTCAAGAGCTTGGCAACCTCTTGTGGTTCAAACCTACGTTTTTGAGACTTAACAATGTAAACACTTATCTATCAGACAGTTAGTAGGTTTCATTGAGTTTCAGTCTATCTTCTAGATTTTTGTCTGTACGGATGCCAGTGCACCACTAAGATGCCAACATGTCATGCTAGAGTCTGTCATCTGCATTGCCATTCTCAAACAGTGAGTTTTTTATGTTGCAAGCCAAACCTTGGATACTGGCTCTTCTAACCCCGTAAGCATTTGGCTTTAGTAGAAGGAAAGTGGCAGGCCATCTATCCTTCCTTTTCAACCTCATTACCTTACCCCTTTCAATTCTCTTAGAAAACTCAAGGTAATTTAGGGCATCCCATTGCTTAGGACTCTCCTGTGACCTAGAGTCCCGAGGTGGCGGGTCCCCCTTCTCTACAATATATATATATATGTGTGTGTGTGTGTGTGTGTGTGTGTGTGTGTGTGTGTGTGTGTGTGTGTGTGTGTGAGCTATGAGTTATTTGTAACTTCAATGTCTTCATTAGCTAGGAAATCATGTTGGACAAATGTGGTGGCACCAAATTGTAGGATTGTTTTAATCTTTTAAAGTTGTGGATAAGGTTGATTGTGAGACTAGTGATAGAGGGATCTTTTCAATATGAAAAGTGTTGTGTAACTCATACTCTTCACAACTAGTGTTAATGATCTTAATTTGCATTTTAGGAGGTGGGGAGAAGGATGTGGATGTGAGATACTTGGAATAGACTTAGGAGGAATATGACATAGATGTGAGTTGGTTTTTCATATGGACCTTCCAATATTTTATAGTATTGGAAGTGATGAGGTCAGCAAGAATAGTTATGCTCACACCTTTATGGGGAAATTTCAAGTATTGATGGTAGGTGGATGGGACAACCTATTGTATGGTAAGTCAAGATCAATAATGTGACATTTTTTTACAACATGGATCTATCTTAAATGGGGAGACATATTATACATTCTAATTCATGCTCTACATTATCATATGCCTTAATGGTGATTATATGGGGCTAACCAATTGTTTGATTAGTTTTAATGTACACATGTTTAAAATAGATCCATTATCTGGAAATACTCTCTTGAACTTATGTTTGAAAATGAAGGCTTTAATATGAAGGGGATGATTATGAGATAGGTTGATAAGTGGCATATCATTTTGGGTGAATACAAGTCGATAGGTGGAAGATAATTTCCCAAATAGGGCTTGGAAATGATGAGGGTCAATGTTATTGGAAACTCGTGAATTATGTATGACATGTTCTAATATATCCCAATGAACACTAGATGTTTTGAGGAGCTCTATTAGGATTAATGTGCCATTTATCTTCCAATTCTATGTATTATTAATGTGTCTCTAACACTCTTGGAATTTGTCCTTGGAGACATAGTGTAGTGCCCTCCATGATTCACCATTTTATAATGTTTATGTCAAATGCTTGAGGATTTATTTTATGTCTCAAGTACTCTTTTCTTGTGGTTAAAACATTCTATAATGATATGCTTAGATCATTGTCATGACTATGTGTGATGTTTTATGTAGGACTTATCACGTGTGTTTATGGATAGGCTCATCATATATGCTTATGGACATCCTAATTGTTAGTATAATTAATATTTAATTACACTTGCATAACTTTACTTAGGTTTTTCTTAGGTAATAATTAGTTTACTTAATTAATAAGTAAGCTTTATTTAGTTGAGCTATTTTTAGGTCAACATTAGGTTTGCATACATTGCTTTTATAAAGCGATTCTCTTATTGTAATTTTTGAATTCTGAATAATATCAATTTGCACATTTCATGCAAAGCTTTTCTTTTTCATTGTTTTTCTCTTTTGTGGAAGGTGTTTAGGTTTGCATGTCTGATCTTGGTTTCTAACACTAATGACCAATGGAATAGTGATTTTAGATGTTGATTAGTCTTTGATTATCTGGATGATGATTATGGCATGTTTGTGAATATGCTTGAGATAGAATGTGTTACCTTATCTTGGAATGGTTTATGACTATAGATGTTACGATATGTTATTTGATATATTATAAGGTGCTTTTAAATGTTATTTAGGTGTGAAGGGAAGGATGTCGTATTTCTTACTTGTGAGAATCCTATGATGTTTTATTTTCTTTCACTAGGTATGTGGGTAAATGCACAAAGATGAGTCCACGAAACGTGGAAGTTTTTGTCTTAGGCAAAAAATGAAATTGGCTTGCAAAAAATGGGATCCCGCTTTTTAATAAACGGGATTTCGTTTACGTTTGGGACCCCAAGCCAAAAACAGGATCCCGTTTTTTTAATTATGAATTTAAGAAACGGGATCCCGTTCTTAAATTCATAAAAAATAAAAAAATTATGAAACGAAATCCTGTTTTTTTTAATTTTAATTTTTGGTCGGGTTTTTGCTTTATTTTTCAGTTCGGTAAAAGGCTTGGGGACTCGAACCTAGGCTTTGGACTTGGTTTGACCTGCAAGTTGAAACTCTTGGCAATGTCGCAAGAAAATAGTGACTTTGGGCATATTTCTAAAGACTTTTTTTTCAGAATTTTTGACGAAATTAAAACCCATTATAGATGAGACACTGTAGATTCTAAATATAAAATTATTTTTACAATTGGATTTTTTTAATTTTTCAATTAATTTATGATGAAACAAGTCCATAAACTTAAATTATCAGGGTTTTTTAGTATTTTAATAACTTTTATTAACATAATTCTTTGAAAAAAATTGTACGAAAGCGTACTTCATATAATTCTTTTCAATTTGAAAAAAAATAAAAAAATGATAATTTTAGGTCATCTTATGCGTGACATACACGATGATTTTTCAAAACACCAAATATGGCCAATAAAAAATTAACAAAAAACAATATTCAACAAAAAATTATAAAAAATATGAAAAACGTGCTTCAGTGAGTTACAAATATTTTCCCAAAAGGATTTAGAAAAATATGGTTATTTAGGTCAAAATATGGATGACGTACACGTGCATGGTATGGTAAAAAAAACGACTTTTAAACAGTGGTTTTTAGAAATACCTATTGAAAATCAATATGCATCATTTGTGTATTTAAATAAATTGCATATTTGGAAACTAGATTCTAAGCACTACATTTTATGATTAATGACTTTTTCCAACATTCCATCTCTACGTGCTTCAAATTTTAAGGTCAAATGTTTCGAATTCTAAAAATTGGGGAAAACACTACCACTAAATGGCCAAAAAGGACTCAATTTCTTGCTAGCACCCATGTGATGGTTATATATATGTGCAAAGGAATTTTGTGTGTTGCAGGTTGCAAGTACTATGCATCAACTCCACCTGAATTGGCAGGTCTGAGCGTGCCTTAAACCCAATGGAACAGTTGTTCGGAGATAGCATTTGGTCCCCTAACCTAGCCATCATCCTTGAAGAGGATGAGTATCTGTATTCACACCCTATCAGTGTGGTCAGAATGGTTGGTTTGGTCTGTCAGTGTTGTTTGTGGTCTTGCTTTTCGACCTTGCATTGTGGTTAGGTATTGATTGGTATTGATTTATTTAATTTTGAATTGTTTGATTAATTTGTTGGTTAATTGTTGCATTAAAATGGAATTATTAAGTTAAAAGGATACTTTTGTTAAGTAAATATAAATACCTTTATATAATTATAGATATGATCAAATAAATTATAATGTAAACTTGAAGTTAATAAATAAATATATGAATATTTGTAGTGAATAGTAAATGAAAAATTAAAGGGGGTTTTGCATGCAGCAACTTGCACTCTCAAACAGTTAATAAAATTGGCTATTTTTGCAAAAGAAAAGGGGGATTGGAATTAAATCTTGAAATAGTCTTGTTGGGTTCTCGTGAATAATTTTCTATTTTTGGAAATCTTACATACTGTTAGCAAAAGGAGTAATTGCCTGCAAATATCAAGTATTGGGGAATTTTTGAATTGGAATTCTATAAAAATTGGTTGGGGCTTTTGGAGAGATTGAAGCTACAACTTGGGAATTTGAAACTCGGCATTGAAGCTTCAGTTGTGCCAATCGATTGAATCCAAGTTCCATTGTTTTTCTCAATTTTAATTATGTTTAGAAAATGAATATTGAATGATTGTGTTGTTTGAAGCAAAACATTTACTTGTTAATTTCCGATTTGTACAATTTAGCAAATGCATTGTCTGAGAATTTTCAAAGCCCTTTGTTGTAAATTGATTTGTGCATATTCTATAAATTTATTGCAGCCAAGAAATCCCATTTCTTTGAGTATTTTTTTTTAATTCGTTTGTTTCATCTATGCCTCATCAATTCGGTTGCTTTTATGAAGGTTTAAATAAACCCAATTTGTGTTTAACTTGCAACCATTGTATTCGATGTGATATGATCTACCTCCATCTGCTACATGCATTGTTTGAAAGTTTATTTTCAGCCCTCTTAGTAAATTCATCTTGTACTTAGCATGTAGTCATGCGTTCCTCCAAAGTTGAAGATATATGCTTGAAAGCTTCTTAAATCCTTTGCAATATTTTCTGGCGCACCCTATTATGTTTTGGTCAAAGTGAAACTATCTAAAAACATTGGCAAAAGAGCTATCTCCCGTTTGTGAATCTGGTTCGATGTCGGTCAGGCATGGTCAGTTGACTGATTGATTTTCCCTCTCCATTCCATGTGAACTCTCTGCATAAGCTACGCATTAGGGTTTGTTTCTTTGTTTGTGAAAACTATATGTGGTGAATTCTTTACTTGCATTTTACATATTGAATATTATTCATTATGTCCCTCCTTTGCGTATTGTATATCTTATGCTTGATGCTTGTTTTGTGATATAATTTAGTGAGCACGTTATGTGCTTTGGATTCAAAAACTTATACTTCGATTCTATTTGTTAGCTTGAAAGACTTCCATGAGCCCTCCTTCCCTAGCGTTGACCCTGCTTTGCATGGCGATTTTAATGTATGACTGTAGGCTTTGATTTTCTTTCAATGTTAATTTATGTTGAATACTACCTGATGTAAACTCCTTCCCTGCATTTGTGTTCAGGATTGTTTAAGCCGAGTCTTTGTTAGGGTGGGTGATTTTAATGTGATCATATATTTTAGTTTTGGTATTCATACTTTGCATGCATTGAAAAAGGCATTACATTAGCATTCAATGAAATTACATTATGATTGGAAATCAATGCTTTCTATTATTTATTTGGGGAAAAATACGATTTGGGATTCAAAGAATATATAGAGTCAGTTTGGTAATTTGATAGATTCAATTTTAAAATGGCATTCGATTTTGTATATATATATATATATATATATGTTTATATATGTATCTATTTTTACATGTCTCCCACATTATCATTTGATTCATTATATTGAGAACAACATTTTTTTTATCATATATATCAACCTATGTGTATATATTTATATGTATACATGAATATATGTATTATGGTTATAAAAAAAGTGTATTTCTATTTCTAAAAATTAATTGATTATGTTGGTTAAGTACATTGGGAAATCATATAGAGAAAATTGATTAATTTATAATTAGTTAAATTGAAAAATTGAGGCTATATTTTGTTAAATAGGCAAATTGGATTGTCTTTTGATAGATAATGAATGTTGATCCCTTTCACAATTATGTAACGGTTTTGTTGTAAAGTCATGCTATAACTAGTCAATTAGCATAATTGCTAGATGAATTAAGTGGTCAAGTAATGGGTAGTATGTAACATGTATGTAGTGTTTGTTGACTATTCGCATTGAAAATTGTGTTTTTGTTCTATGGTATTGGAGGAGATTTTGGTTATTGTTTAAGTGGGATTCTATTGTGCAAGTTGTTAAGTTGGATTCCAGAGGCTTGGGGGGGAGTATATTTGTATATCGCTCTTTTGATGATTTCATAGTGGAAGTGGTTGGGTAATGTTTTAAGTCATGCACATGATGTTCAATACCTTGCTCCGTGTTTGGATCCTTGTGATTTTGTTAAGTGTGCAAGATAAGCAATGCCTTGCATGGTGTATGGATTCATGTGGATTATGTTAAGGATGCAAGATGGTAAATGTCTTGATGTGTGGGGGTTTACTAGTTGCAAGTAGGGGGAGTAGCTCTCAATGGGGGTCGAAACCCAAAGAGGTGTCCAAGACAACCCATTGAAGAGTTACGTAATCTAGTGATAACCTAAATAATGAATTAGGGGGATGGGTAGATTTCACATTAATAAAGATAATGGTATGTCTCACTCATGGCTCAAGTGGTCGTTTAGGCTTGAGATGAGAAGGGACGGCCTAGAATGGCAAGATCAATTGCCTTGTCCTCACGAAAGGTATGTTGATTCCGCATGAGTTTGTATGGGGGTCAGGGATCAGTAGAGGCCATCAGGATAACCTAGGATGGGGGTCTAGGCCTAGGAAGATCTACCTAGGACAACCCATAGAAAGCTATGTGATGACACTCCTCCCTATTGAATTCTAGCATTCCCTAGTTGTGATTTCTCCTTTTGTTATGTGATTATCTCTGGAAGCAATGTAAGTGTTTTATGTAATGTTAGTATTGTTAGAAGTGTTGTGTTGGAGTCATGTAAAGCCTTGTTTATATTACTGGTTGTCTTCTTGTTTGTCTATTGTGGTGGGACCTTGTGTTATCTCCTAGCACAAGGGGTGGACCTTAGGGTTCCACATGGTCGGGAGGTTTGTGTTTTTTCCTCCATTGGGTACCCTTGCTACGTGTTCATGTGCGTGAAGATTGCTCATTGTGTTGTGGACTCTTGTACCTATTCCAATTCGAGTGGACTATCTTTTATGTATTTGTATTGTATCTTGTATTAGTTGTATCTCTTATTATAACTAGATGTATTTTTTCCAATTGTATTCGGGAAGCTTTGTTGTAAACTTTGTAACAATTTAACAGATGTAGATGAACTCTCTTATAATGGAAATAGTTAAGTGATGTTTTTTGCATATGATAGTTATTTGGATATGATCATTAATGATATTTATTTGATGGCATGGTATGGATGTAAATAATGAAGAATCATATAATGTGATGTTTTTAAATGAACCTTGTTAGTTAGTCGTATCATGTTATCTTTATAGTTAATGAAATTATTCTAGTTCTTGGTTATTAGTTATGTTAGTAGCATAGTCATGGAACCTTAGAGGACTTAAGTTTAGATTATATGTTAAGATATGTGATGCAGACTATTATTTTTGAAAATTTAAGCAAGGTTTTGAAAGGACCAAGAACCTTTTACAACACACAGACAATGCCAAAGAAACAACACTAGTAGAAACACCACGGAAGAACAGCAGAGACACAAACAACACCTGGCCAGCAGTGACCAGGAGCAATAGCACACTCAGGACCAACAACAGTCCTGAGTTAAAGACCAACTAGCAACCCAAACTTGGAACCATAACCAAGAGTAACTAACCACATAGGACAAAAATCGGTCCTATAGAACTAGAAAACTCACAACCTTGCAAGACCACGAGATTGCCTGAAACCACCAGGCCACTAAACACCTATCGTAGATGGTCTGTAGCAGACCTTCTGATTGAATCAAACAATAGAGAGCCTAACAAATTCTTACCAAGAGAATGGTAAGAATCATACAAAGCTGCATAGCAACTTTTAGAGTCATGGAACCACCCACCACTTATCAAGCCATGTTGACAACCAGGATCAACCAAGCCATTAAACACTTGTAATAGCTGGTCAGCAGCATACCTTCCACTCAAATCAGCAAAAATAGAGTCCACCAGATTCTTATCAACAGAGGGGAAAAAAATACCCTCACCAGCAAATAACCAAATTCCAAACAACACTGACCAACCAGGCAACACCTTTAATAGAGAGGGTTTGACTAAAATAGAAGCATATCTAGCAACAGTCGAGCCAAAGCAGGCCATCCCAACATCAGTCAACCAGCCACAAAAGGAAGGCTCACCAGAGAAGGATAACAAAATAGAACAACGAACAACATTGGTCAACTTGCAACCCCCACCCACCAAGAAAACCAAACCAAGCTCCACCTCAAAAGGAGAGGGCCCCCCTCTATAGGAGCGGATAAAATGAAAACCTTCCAAACCAGAGTCACCACTCACCCGCACTAACAAGAACCACCTCAATAGGAACTCATAAGAGAGGAAAGAACACTTCGCCATCAAAACAGCCACCAACTCCACCTCAATAGGAGTGGGCTTCCCCTCAATAGAAGCAGACTCCACCTCAAAAGAAGCCAACTAAAGAGAATGGCCGAGACCAGCGACAGTAGGAAGGAGAAACAAAATATCCAGTGGCATAACTGGCACAAGGAATGTACTGCAAGGAGAAAAAACCCAAGACTGGGCCAACCAAACAAGACCCGAGAAGAGAACCACTGAAAACCCCATAGGCTTCCACCAAAGCAATATCATAAGGGACTAACTAACCAAACCAGGCCCCAATAAAGAACTAGTGGTCAGTAAAAGGACCCCCATAGCAACCAAACACCAAATACAGCACACCAACCAGAGCACCCGGCCACAGCCACACACTGAGAAAGGAGCCACAAAAGCAAACCCTCCATTCCACACAGTTACAACCCCCATCAAGAAGAGCAGCAATAAACTTCTACAAAGACCCAACACCAAACACAAAGGTCGAAGAAAAACCAATAGCAGCCACTAGAGTAGAGGGAGACACACTCGAGCCACCCCACCAATAGCCAAAGCAAGGCCAACTGCACACACCATCAGAGACACAGGGGGACCCCCACACAACCAGAGAAAACCTCCACAATGAAGGCACCCAAATACACCTAACCCACACAGGGCTAGAGGCGAAAATATTTTGCACACCCACAGCAGGAGTCACAAACTAGGAACAGAGGAGAAGGCTACAAACCCAACCCCAAACAAAGAGAGAAGCAGAGCCCATACCCGAGCCCACAAAGACAGGGTCAACCATAGCCAGCAGAAATTCCTAGCCCACCCAAGAGCCATCAAAGAAAACATACGAAGCTTGCCCACAAAGGACATCGTCAGCCAGAGAAATAGTCCCACATAGGAGACACCACCGCGCAGGTCTGGGAGCACCAAAAACCACCGCAACAGTAGTAAAGAACCACCCAAGGATGGGAGCAGCCAAACAACCATGCACATCAAGCCATAGGATCCAACCATCGTCGTCATGATCTAGATCATCACCATCGTCGATGCCCAAAATTTTCAAATTTGGCTTCCCGCTCCTGTTCCCGCTCATAACCATTGTTGTTTTCTCTTTATAAAAAAAAAAAATATTGTTCCAATATTGTGTCTTAGTTAGTGTTATCCTCTGGGGTTCCTTGGCAGGATGTTATACTTGGTATTAGAGCCTAGGTTCATACATTGGGCACTTTGGATACATGTGAGCCCATTATGCAAGATAGTAGTGTAACTTTAATAGTTAACCTTGAAACTTTCTTTTCAAGTCTTTTTGGTTATGCATTCCCTAGACCTTATCTTATGTTTGTTCGTGTTTGTACTCTTTCTCCCTTCTCTCTAGAAATTGTAGCTATGTGCATTATGTGTATTCACATTTTGTGCCTGCCTTTTTTATATGAGCAATTGTTATATGATACTATGTGATATTATTTCTCTTGTATTTTTTGTTGAATGTTAGGGGTGATGTTGAGAGTATGATTATTTTGTATGTGTTCCCTTAAATGATGCTACCATGAATGCTCATACGACTAGCTTTATTATAAAGTAGTATGTCTACCTCCCTTATAAATAGTAGGATAATGTGCTTGTGTTCCATATAATAATTTGACTTAGAATAGATCATAATGCATATACAAACAATTTTCTCAGTGTGCATATATTATTTGAATGATGTCTTTCTCTCTCCCCTCTTTCTTCTATGTTGATTTATGATGTGATGTATCAAGCAGATGTATAGAGTTTACATATATGTGATACTGTATGCAAAAATATTTTTTGTATAGTTTCACCTCTCGGTAAGGAATCAGAAATTATCTATTGCATTTATAATGTTAGGAAATGTTGTGAAATATTGGGGTAAAAGCACAAAGTTGTGTCACACTTTCGGCCAAATAAATAGTTCCAAGTGAAACATTTTTGGCTGAAAAATTTTCTGCTAAATAAGTTCTGACCGAAACCACGTGGCATATATGTGGCACACAAGGTTTCGACCGAATAGGTTTCGGCCGAATCCAAATTTATTTATTTTTCCCTTTTCCGCTTTGAAATTGGATTATTTAATGTGTGGGGTTTCTATTGAAAGGGTTTCAGCTGAAACCCTTTCTACTGAAATTGTCTATGTGGCATCCTAGTTGACAACAAACTCGGCTTTTTCCAGAATTTTCTCAAACTTTCAACTTTAACAGAGTATTTCTTCAGTCAGAATTATGTTTAAAAGAAAAAAGAAAAATACCCTTTTGTAGAGCTCGAAGTGGTGAATCTGAATATGTAATTTTTTTTAATATTTTGATTAATTTTTATATATTTAATTTTTTAAGTAATGCCAATACGTTGCTAAAGTTAAAAAAGAGGTTGATTAGAAATTAAAAAAGAAATAGTAAAACATATTAATTTTTTTAAAAAATTATATGGTGCACTAGAGGAGAGAGTCCTCTTCAAAAGGGTATAATTTTTTTTTTGAAAATGATTAACAAAATATACAATAGTTGATTTCCCATTAAAACTATCAAAATTTGACAAGTTTGACTTTAAAATGTTATTAGAGGAAAAATATACATCGAAATTTGATTTTTTTTCATGCACTAGATATTGAAGTTGCCTATTTGGAGAAAAAAATTCAAGGAGAAATGAAGTTTTTTTCAATTTGTTTCTTGATGTCTCGTAAAGTCTCATTTTTCTAAAATTTTCAGCATTTCAAAATTTGTTCTTAAATTGATAAAAAAATAATGAAAACAATATTTTTAAAATTTTGAAAAATTACAGGAATAAATTTCATCAAAAGTTTGACATTTCATTAATTTACATCATTTTGAAATTCAAAACATAAAGACCACTTTTATGTGGTCAATGTTCAAATTATTTTTTGTTGTTGGTCGATTCTTTTATAAAGTGTGACACAGGTTTGTGCTTTTACCTATTGCACATTTAAGAGCATGTAGCATGAAGATGCATTGTAGATAGTGATGTTATGTCTAGAAAATGTGATCATTCTTGCATGATCTTACTTAATTGGTATATATAAGCATTAATTAATTGATAACTCTCCCTCTCTTTTCTCTCTTTAACTAAATATTATATCCATATGAACACTACTTAGGAATGTATTAAACATCAATAGAGGTATTGAATGCTTAGTAAGGAATAAAATCTGAATTGCATAAAAATAAAATACTTGTTTATAACGAAAAAAATTTATTTGAAAGTTTATGCATTACATCTAAGACTATGTTTTTTAAAGTAAGTAGGTAGAATATCTTTTCATGGACAATATAGGAAGCTCTTATGAAATAATGGAGTAACAGACCATGTTATAGCATAGGTATTGAATAGAGAAAAGATGGTGTTTCGTTTGCAAGGTATGCATAGAAAGTTTGAAATCATTCCTTCATGTCCCTATTTGATTTGGAAATGTGATTTTTTTAGCTCTATAAGAGATCTATGTGGTTAGAGGTAACATATAACTATTGCATTGATGAATGAATAGGCTAAGTAATGGTATTATGTTCTTATCTTATATGAATTCCAAAGGATGTGTGTGTGTGTTTAATAAGCTTTAAGTATGAAGGAATAATAATGAGGTAAATGGCATTGTAGTATAAGGAATTGGGTGACTAGATTGTTTTGTGGCATTATGTAGAGAATTTTATTTGTCTACATCCTATGTGCTATGCATTGCATTCTGAATGATATGGTGTAGTAGCGAACCATAAATGGAAAATCTAAAATTAGCTTTCATTATATTTATGATCTTGTGAATGTAATTATTTTGCTAATGAGATGTCAAAATGAACTTTGGATAAGTGCTATATTCTCTCTCTCTCTTGTATATGTTCTTTACATAAAGGATGACTGAATGAACTCTAGTGTGTAAGAAAATATTGTCTTGCATTAAAAGGATAGTAAATGAATGTAAGAAAGTAGGAAACCATGATTGTTTGATTGATGTCCAAATTTTCTTAAGAGAGACAAATTTATAACCCAATAGCCTAATGTGTCTGGTGTGTAATCTCTAGTACACTTAGGACAATGTGGTCTTAGGTGTTGTGTAGCGGTTACTCCCTTTGGTGTGGCTGATATTAGTCACCTCATTTTATGGTTATGGTTGGTATGCCATTTTTCCAAGATTTTTTTTAAATTTTTTTTTTTAGGCCAAGCGATGGCATGTTTTCTTTTGATTTTCTTATGCCAGGATTGGCCATCGAACTTTCTTTCATTATTTTGTGATACTTGTCATGTTTTATTCTTAAAGGGTGTTGAATTGCCAGCATTTTTCATAATTTAATGTTGAAATTGATAATTTCTCCTCTTAGGTATTCTTTTTCAATCCCTTTTTGGTGGTCATTCCGATTTTTTTTTGGTATTTCTGGCCCTAGTTTTGTTGCTAAGTGTTGTATCTATCAGGTTCAATTTGAACTTTTGATAGTGTGTTAAGGGATAATACCGTAGAGATTGTAGCCAATCATGTTGGGTAACTAGATGGTATAATGTAGATTTGAATAAATGAAATGTATTTTCATGATGAGATGTATTTTCTAATATTTTGATCATATGGGATGCTAGAGAAAAGTGTGTTTGGGATAAAGAATTTCACATAATAAGTGATATTTAGATGATAATGAACTATAGATTCTTTTGACAAATGATCATGTAAGTTTGGTAGAGCTAATTAATATGAATGTTAGTGTGGATTTATCTCAATATAGTATGCATTAGAATTTATAAACATGCGTTGGTATTCTTTTCCTTTCTTTCTGGTTGAGATTTTACTACACTTTAAGTTTAGTGTGTTATGTGAAAATGCTGACATGTTTCATACACCATGCATCTTGTTTGCATAATGAATTATGGTTTGGATTTTGTAGGATATCTTAATTGTAATTAGGTTGGAGAGCTTGTATGCTTTGGTCCTCAGTAATGCAAAGGGATGTGTTTGAGTAAATGTTGTTTAGTGTAAGATTAGCACTTTTGATGCTTATATAGATGATAGGATAAGGATTGACATGGTTGAAAAGAGTAAGTTATTGTGTTTTGTGTTTTGGATGACCACTCTATAATGTGAATGTTGAATGAAATTCATACCCTGCAAAGATGTTTGTTGGAGTGAATTGATATGTTAAGGTAATTATTGAAAAGTGATACATTCATTGTGGAAACTATGTGACGTAAAGGAAATCTTTGCTAATATTATTTTACTTTAGGAATTAGGAAAAGGAATAAAATGAGTAGGTTAGGACATTTGTACCTGTTGATGAACTCTAATCATAGATAAGTTAGATATGTTTCTTGTATTTACATTAAAGGAGAGGTAAACGTGGTATTATTTAAATAAATTCTTGGGCTAATGTGTGCATGTTTTTATCTTAACTATGTGACTTTCGGGAGTAAGTCAAATCTTATGGGGCGAGGATGTAGTGCCCTCCATGATTCACCCTTTTATGATGTTAATGTCAAATGCTTGAGGATTCATTTTATGTCTTAGGTACTCTTTGCTTGTGGTTAAAACATTCTATAATGATATGCTTAGATCATTGGCATGACTATGTGTGATGTTTTATGTAGGACTTATCACGTGCCTTTATGGATATGCTCATCATATATGGTTATGTACATACTAATGACCAATGGAATAGTGATGTTAGATGTTGATTAGTCTTTGATTGTTTGGATGATGATTATGACATGTTTGTGAATATGCTTGAGATAGAATGTGTTACCTTATCTTGGAATGGTTTATGACTATAGATGTTACGAGATGCTATTTGATATATTATAAGGTGATTTTAAATTTTATCTAGGTGTGAAGGGAAGGATGTTGTATTTCTCACTTATGAGAATCCTACGATGTTTTGATTTCCTTTCACTAGGTATGTGAGGGTTATATATATGTGCAAAGATGTTTTGTGTGATGCAGGTTGCAGGTATTAGGCATCGACTCCACCTGAATTGGAAGGTCTGAGTGTGCTTTAAACCCAATGGAACATTTGTTCGAAGGTAGCATTTGGTCCCCTAACCTATCCACCATCCTTGAAGAGGATGAGTATCCGTATTCACACCCTATCAGTGTGGTCAGTATGGTTGGTTTGGTCCGTCAATAATGTTTGTGGTCATGCTTTTCGACCTTGCATTGTGGTCAAGTATTGATTGGTATTGGTTTATTTAATTTAGAATTGTTTGGTTAATGTTTTGGTCAATTGTTGCATTAAAATAGAATTATTAAATTAAAAGGTTACTTTTGTTGAGTAAATATAAATACCTTTATATAATTATAGATATCATCAAATAGATTATAATGTAAAGTTGAAGTTAATAAATAAATATAAAACATAAATATATGAATATTTGTAGTGAATAGTAAATATAAAATTAAATGAAAAATTAAAAGGGGGTTTTGCATGCAGCAACATGCACTCTCGAACAGTTAATAAAATTGGTTATTTTTGCAAAGGAAAAGGGGGATTGGAACTAAATCTTGAAACAATCTTGTTGGGTTCCCGTGAATAATTTTCTTTGGAAATCTTACATACTACTAGCAAAAGGAGTATTTTCCTGCAAATTTCAAGTACTATGGAATTTTTGAATTGAGATTCGTAAAAATTGGTTGGGGCTTTTGGAGAGATTAAAGTTACAACTTGGGAATTTGGAACTCGGCATTGAAGCTTCAGTCGTGCCAATTGATTGAATCCAGGTTCCATTGTTTTCCTCAATTTTAATTATGTTTATAAAATGAATATTAAATGATTGTGTTGTTTGAAGCAAAACATTTACTTGTTAATTTCTGAGTTGTACAATTTATCAAATGCATTGTCTGAGAATTTAGAAAGCCCTTTGTTGTAAATTGATTTGTGTATATTCTATAAATTTATTGCAGTCGAGAAATCCCATTTCTTTGAGTATTTTGTTTAATTTGTTTGTTCCATCTATGCCTCCTCAATTCGATTGCTTTTCTAAAGGTTTAAATAAACCCAATTTGTGTTTAATTTGCAACCATTATATTTGATGTGATATGATCTACCTCTATCTACTACATGCATTGTTTGAAAGTTTATTTTTAGCCCTCTTAGTAAATTCATCTTGTACTCAGCCTGTAGTCATGTGTTCCTCCATAGCTGAAGATATATGCTTGAAAGATTCTTAAATCCCTTGCAATATTGTCTGGCGCACCCTATATTATGTTTTGGTCAAAGTGAAACTATCTAAAAACATTGGCATAAGATTTATCTCCTATTTACGAATCTGGTTTGGCGTCGGTCAGTCATGGCCAACCGGTTGATTTTTTTCCCTCTCCATTCCATGCAAACTCGTCGCATAAGCTACGCATTAGGGTTCATTTCTTTGTTTATGAAAATTGTATGTGGCGCATTCTTTACTTGTTTTTTACATATTAAACACTATTCATTGCATCCCTCCCCTGCGTATTGTATATCTTATGCTTTATTATTATTTTGTGATGTAATTCAGTGAGCACATTATGTGCTTTGGATTTGAAACTTATACTTTGATTCTATTTGTTCGCCCAAAAGATTATCGTGCGCCCTCCTTCACTAGCATCGACCCTGCTTTGCATGGCGATTTTAATGTATGACTATAGGCTTTGATTTTCTTTTAATGTTAATTTATGTTGAATACTACCTAATGTAAACTCCTTCCCTATGTCTATGTTTGAGATTGCTTAAGCTGAGTCTTTGTTAGGGTCGGCAATTTTAATGATGATATATTTTAGTTTTGGTATTCATACTTTACATGCAACGAAAAAGGCATTGCATTGGCATTCAATTAAATTACATTATGATTGGAAATCGATGCTTTTTTTTAGTTATTTGGGGAAAAATACGATTTTGGATTCGAAGAATATACAGTCAATTTGGTAATTTGATAGATTCAATTTAAAAATGGCATTCTATTTTGTATATATATATGTGTGTGTGTGTGTGTGTGTGTACATGTATTTTTACATGTCTCCCACGTTATCATTTGATTCATTATATTGAGAACAATATTATGTTTATCATATATATATACACCAATCTATGTGTATATATTAATGTATATATATACATATATTTATATGTATACATGAATATATGTATTATGGTTATAACAAAAGTGTATTTTTGTTTATAAGAATTAATTGATTATGTTGGTTAAGTACATTAGGATATCATATAGAGAAAATTGATTAATTTATAATTAGTTAAATTGAAGAATTGAGGTTAGATTTTGTTAAATAGAAAAATTGGATTATATTTTCTTAGATAATGAATGCTAATCCTTTTCACAATTATGTAATGATTGTGTTGGAAATTCATGTTGTAAGTAGTCAATTAGCATAATTACTAGATGAACTAAGTGGTCAAGTAATGGGTAGTGTTCAACATGTATGTAATGTTTGTTGACTATTCGCATTAAAAATTGTGTTTGTGTTCTTTGGTATTGGGGAGATTTTTGTTATTACTTAAGTGGGAGTCTATTGTGCAAGTTGTTAAGTTGGCTTCTAGAGGCTTGGGGGGGGAGTATATTTGTATATGGCTCTTTTGATGATTTCACTTTCGAAGTGGTTGTGTAATCTTTTAAGTCATGTGCATGATGGTCAATACTTTGCTCTGTGTTTGGATTCTTGTGATTTTGTTAAGTGTGCAAGATGAGAAATGCCTTGCACGGTGTATGGATTCATGTGAATTATGTTAAGGATGCAAGATGGTAAATTTCTTTCTTGATGTGTGGGGGTTTACTAGTTGCAAGTAGGGGGAGTGGCTCTTAATGGGGGCTGGAACCCAAAGAGGTGTCCAAGACAACCCATTGAAGAGTTACTTAATCTAGTGATAACCTAAATAATGAATTAGGAGGATGGGTAGATTTCACATCAATCAAGATAATATTATGCCTCACTCATGGCTCAAGTGCTTGTTTAGGCTTGAGATGAGATGAGAAGGCCTGGAATGGAAATATCCACTGCCTTGTCCTCACGAAAGGCATGTTGATTCCGCATGAGTTTGTATGGGGATCGAGGATCGATAGAGGCTACTAGGATAACCCAGAATGGGGGTCGGGACCTAGGAAGATTTTCCCAAGACAACCCATAGCAAGCTATGTAATGACTCTCCTCCCTATTACAGTCTAGCATTCCTTAGTTGTGATTTCTCCTTCTGTTATGTGATTATCTTTGGAAGCAATGTAAGTGTTTTATGTGATGTTAGTATTGTTACAAGTGTTGTGTTGGAGTCATGTAAATCCTTTTTTATATTTTTGGTTGTCTTCTTGTTTATTTGTTGTGGTGGGACCTTGTGTTATCTCCTAGCATGGGGAGTGGAACTTAGGGTTCTACATGGTCGGGAGTTTTGTGCTTTTTTATCCATTGGGTACCCTTGCTACGTGTTTGTGTGTGTGAAGATTTTTCATGGTGTTGTGGACTCCTACACCTATTCCAATTCGATTGGACTATGTTTTATGTATTTATATTTTATCTTGTATTAGTTGTATCTCTTATTGTAACCAGATGTATTCTTCCCAGTTGTATTCAGGAAGCTTTGTTTTAAACTTTGTAACAATGTAACGGATGTAGATGAACTCTCTTGTAATTGAAATAGTTAAGTGGTGTATTTTTCATATGATAGTTATTTGGATATGATCATTAATGATGTTTATTTGATGGCATGGTATGGATATAAATAATGAAGAATCATATAATGTGATGGTTTTAAATGAACCTTGCTAGTTATTCATATCATGTTATCTTAATAGTTAATGAAATTATTCTAGTTCTTGATTATTAGTTATGTTATTAGCATAGTCATGGAAACTTAGAGGACTTAGGTTTAGATTATATGTTAAGATATGTGATGTAGACTATTGTTGTTTTCTCTTTATAAAAAAAAAATGTTTCAATATTGTTTCTTAGTTAGTGTTGTCCTCTAGGGTTCCTTGGCAGGGTGTTACACATAGGGTGTAATTGAAAATTAATTTATAATTTAGATTCTCTCATAATCTTGATATTAGTTTTTATATGCATTCATGAAGGAAGTGGAGTTGGTAGTGATGATTATAAATATATTTTTAGAAAATTTATCAACTTGGGTGTGATAATTGAGTAGTGGAGTATCATGAGTGTTATTAGTGGGTCCAATATGATTTGGGTGATGATTTTGGACACTCACCTTGGGATATGGAACATTGTGAAGGAACCACAAGGAAAATATGTCTATTATTATTACAGAGGTTATTCTTTCTATTCATGGCTCATTGGGATTACATTTACTATTCATGAAAGACCCTCTTCATTTTAGATTTGGTAGTTTTGCATTTTGCATGGTTTTATGTACATTGTTTTGGAAAACCGTTTGTGATATTCCTTTCCCTTTCTCTATAAATTGGAGACATGAAATTGTAGTTTTATTAGATTATTTTACAAGTACACAAGGGGTACCAGAGTACTGTTAGAGCTGAGATTTTCAGTGTGTGGTTATATCTCTCCTTTGAATATTAATACGTACTTGTCCTTTTTCTCATGTGGATTTTCCCAAAAGGGTTTATTCATGTAAATATTGTGTTATCTATGGTTTATTTTGATTAACGTAAAACACATTTTGTTGGAACTCGAAACCCATTATAACACATTTTTGAAGGGACTCAAAACCCTATCCAAGAGAATCATGTTGCAGCAAAGATAATCCATATACCATCAACAGCCCCTTAGCAGCAACACCAAGAATAAAGCAAGATAACACAAGATGCACAAAGAAATGCAAGTATCTAAAGTTGATTCACCTATTGCAACCAGGATTTAACTGGGCCCTTAAACCCAAAGGTTTTGAAGGGACCTTAAACCCTTAACTAGGTTTTTTAGGGACCTTGAACCCAAAAAACTACCATGATCAGCTAGGTACAGACACAGCCTAGCAGTAGCAATCCAACTACGTAGAATAAAAAGACGCTTGTCAAGTCGAGAACCCAACTCACATTCCACCTCTTAAGGAGGGAACTCCCCTCTATTGGAGAGGATGTTACAACCATATTTTCCACCAAATCCTGAGATCTCTAGCAACCTCAACCTCCACCTCCATAGGAGAAGCATCCACCTCAAAAGGATCTGCAACTGAGGAAACTAGAAACATTCATTCCCCAACTCCACATCAATAGGAGTGAAATCCACCTCAATAGGATCTGAGGAGAAAGCCAACACTCCAGCAAAAATGGTAACCATACCATCCTTTGGAAATCCTAGTAGCCAGAACAAAAGGTGTAACATAAAATGAAGCTTGAACAACAAAACCACCATAACAGCTTTAAACACTAAGCTCATCTAGATGTTCGAATAAAGTATGAAAATCAACCCAACCACCATCCAAGAAACAGCAACAAGGGTGAGCCAATACAACCAAATGCACTCAGGGAAAACCCCACACAAAGGTCCCTAAAACTTAATAGAAATTTGGATATTCAAGAAAATTAATGAAAATAACCCAATTAACATCCAAAAAATAGGAACAAGGGCATCCACCATATTGCAAAATAATAGCAACAACCCAAACATCAACAGAGTGATAAAAGTAGAGGCAACCTCCACTCCCAAAATCCTCCTCAATAGGAACCAAAATTTCTTCCAAATCAGAGCCCCAAAACAAGAGACCAAATCAACAGGCCTCCCTAGCCATTAAAAAACTCCCTGTAAAAGAATAAGCTTCACCATCTCTGGGAGAAGCACAACTAGCAGGTCACACAACCACATGCATAACTTGAATAAAAAAAGAGCTTCAAACAGCCTCCAACAACCATCTTTAAAGCATAAAACAGGACAGCCAACAACCCAGACGAGAGTTGGTTCTACCAAATCCAAGCATGGAAAATAGACAACCAATAGAAACTTGAGGGAAGAAAAAAAGAATACCGCCTCAACAAAGAAAACAAACCCCATCAAAAGAAAGAGATGCATAATCCTAAATGGGTTCGAGAAAGAGCACCACAACCAGTACAAAGAGTTGACCCACCGGCTCAAACAGAACACTGACACCAAAGAAAGCCAAGGGACTCAAATCTCCAAAGTCCACAAGCATTGGATCCACATCAACAACAACAAAACCCAAGAAACAAGCTTAGACGAGGTCCAAACGAAGGACATACCCCAACAAAATGAGACTAGACAAAAAGGAGCCTGACCATACCCCACCCAGACCACTTTTCCATTCCAGCAAAGCTCCATGCCAAAGAGATTCATGAGCACCTTTAACCACTTGGAACTCACCGAAATGAAAACATTGCAAGCACAAGGACAGGGACAATCCAAAAAAAAAACATCCATCCCAAACACAAGAAGGAGTCGAAGAGAAAGAAAATAGTAGAATCCAAAAAGGACACCTGCATCTACCCGCAAACAACAAACCCGTTGCTACCCAAACGTCAGACAAGCCACACCTTCAAGGCCACAAACCATATAAGGATGAAAAAATGCAACCCTGTCATCATCATCATCCTCATCTACATCAAAACCTTCCTTGGATGCACCCTCACCCTAGTTCAAACTTGAACTCTCGCTCCCACTCATCGCTGCATAAATTAACATACATGCTTATCTATGGTTTGTTGATTTATCTCGTATTGTTGATTTTGTAATCACATAATATTTCTAATATAGTAATTGTTGATAATTAATCAAATTTTAGATTTGTGTACACTTTTAGAAGGTTTTATTGTAATATTTTCTCCTTGTATATCAACATTTATTATTAGAGATAACATTTATGCATAGAGGGGGATACCTTTCTCTTAAGTGTTGAAGGTTTTTTTGTTGCAATAGGATATTTATATTGTGTGGTTCTATGTATTTGAGGAAAGGATTTGTAAACCATGGCTTCTACCTCACTTAAGGACATTGAGAAATTAATGGTAAGATGGGAAAGATAAAATGGAAGATCTCCTTGAGGAAAAAGATCAATGGTTGTCTATTTCACAAGAAAATAGGCTATCTAATATGGTTGATGAAGATTTGTCAAACTTAGAAAAGAAGGTATGAGAAACCTTATGATTGTGTCTTGCAAATTATGTCCTCTTGAATGTTTATGAGGAGGCTACCACACAGTTTTTGGAAGAGGATAGGTGCTACCAAACTAAAAGTCTTATTAATAAGTTATGTACTAAAAGACAATTATATTCATTGAAAATAAAAGATGGTGATTCCATTAAAAAATATTTGGTTGTTTTTATTTTATTTTAAGTCAAATTAATTATGTAGATTTTAAGCTAGAAGGGTTCAAGATAAATGCATCTTATTACTTTTCTCTTTAACCAATACTTGGACAAAACTCATGATTGTCATTAGTGGTAGTGGTATAGAGCTAAAAATGGATAATCTTATTACTACTCTTCTTTCAAATAAAACGAGAAAAAAGTCATGAACGAAGACTTTAAAAAAGAAATTGCATGTATAGGGAAGGTCCAATAAAAAGGAGGGCCTAACTGGGATACAAAGAAGGATATATCTAATTCAAAAGGACATTAAATGGCCCCAGGAAAGAGGAAAACTTAAAGTGTCAGAACTGTGGCAAAAGGGAACATATGAAGAAGGAATGTAGAAATAAGAAAAAGAGTTTAGATTCCTCCAAAACACATTCCTCTAATGATGGTGACAATGATCTATTTATTTTTTCCAACACTATAAGTGATGATGCTTGGGTTACTGACTCAAGTTGCTCTTATTGGAGATAAATAGTTAATTTTAGTTCATTATTTAATTATATTAAATATGTTAGAGATATAATTGATTTATGTGGTTAATTAATTAATTATGTTTAGTTAGCTGGTTAATTAGTTACTTTCTTTTCTTTTCTTTTAAATACAATAATCTAAAAAAATAAAAACATTTTGTGCATCTTAGATTTATTAATTAAAAAAATACATGTTTAATTATTGATTGTTGTTTAATTAATTATGTTAAATTTAAGAGGAGAAATATAATTAGATCAATTGATTATTATTGATTAATTAGGATGAGTTCATTTAAACCAATTTAAAATACTAAAAATACAATCTCACTTAATTTCATACATTAATAAAAATTTAGATTTATTTATTATATTTGAAAACTAAAAAAAAAAGAAAAAATAATTTATATTGAGAAAGCATTCATCCAAAAAATTAAAAAGAATTTTTTCAAAAAATTCAAGCATCCAACCTTTGAATAAAGCTCAAAAAAAAATCAATCAAATTTGAATAAGTAATTAATCTACTTAAGTCATCTACTTTAACTTTGAGAACCATAATCAATATTTATGCATATGTGTCCCAAGTTTAAATGCTTACTTGTTTAAATCAATCTTAGGAGAGTTAGGAGAGTCCCCATCTAATCCTCTTATCATTTTTCTTGAACAAGTGACTCTTCCTGAATCCATGTAGTGAGAGAATGCTAATCCAAAATCATTGTAACAAAAAACCAAGTAAACACTCCTATAGAAAATGCTTACTACTTTCTTCCACAAAACACCTTGCATCATATTTGTCTACATCCCTAATGCTCTTTAACCTATTTTGATATATTTTATTCCACCCATCTTCTACATTTTTCATCCCCAAGAAGAAAGGCATCCAACCAATACTGCTCACTAGATCAACTCCCACCACATTGGTAGTAGTGAGTTCCCACTTTCATCCAATCAATGTGAATTGGAATGTGTACCCAATTTTAGTGTGTATAATTACTAATCCAATATAATAAAATTGTATGAGATATTTAGGAGAATTTATGATCCCTTAAATTAATTTGAAGTGAAAGGATGTGTGAAGGAAAAGGGAAAATGGATTGAATAGGGTAGAGAAGTAATTTATAGATGAGACATCAAGGTGTTGAGAATAATTTGTGACGGTGAGAAAAATATGCATAAGGGGTGTTTTCCCTATGAATATCATCGTAATTTTGGTAAGAACAAGTATGGAGGAAGTGTAATAGAGGTGATGAATAAGAGTAGGAATATGAAAATAAGAAAACATAAAGTGCTCAAGCAAGGAAGGGGAGCTTAAATGATAATCAAGTGATGCATCTTGATGAGATTCATGAATTTTGGCCCCTAGTGGATTTATCCCATAGAATGGTTGAATAGGGGAGAGAAAGTAATAATATAAATAGTTGAAAGGGAAATAAGGGAATATGAGGAGAGTATGAATAATGTGTGGAATAATGGATGTTAGATGATAAAGGATAAAGGTGGGAATATCATGTAGGTGAGACAACATAGGAGAAAAATAATAGGATTATTATAAATTCATGAGAGAGTAAGATCAATTAGACATAAGAGGGTGTGGACAATTTTATTATGAAAATACAAAAATAAGGTATGAAAAAGAGATAAAAATGTAGGGAGTAGATCGTATGTGTGAAGAGAACATGTAATAAGTACATTATAAGTAATTATTCAATATGTGAGGGTGATGCAAAGAGTATGAAGGGTCATAGGGAACACAAGAGGGAGGGAATGTATTTGGTTCAACATGAACATGGTGGTGTTGAAACAAATTAATTCCTTGCATCATTCCTAAAATATAGTTACAAAAGGACATTATAAAAAATAAAACACATAAAGAGAAATAAATGTAGGATGAATGAGTAAAATATGGACACTATGAGTCTAATTATAGATTAAGAGGATAAAATTATTCCAATGAATGAAATTATCCCTAAATTTGTCAAATATCATGAAACAAATGAAAAAGAGGTAATATAAATAAGGAATTGAGAAAGGGAAGTATGATTTTAGGTCAACATGAGAAAGGAGAAAAATACCTCAATGCTTTTGTAGAGGATGAAATTTGCTACCTTGAGTCTCGGGACAAGAAGAGCCTACAAGGAGAAAATGGTCCTTAACTGCCTCAAGGAATAAATCTCAGGTGACAAGATAAAATGAAGAGAGTTCCAGAAATAGAAAGAGTAGGTCACAAGGGTCTTCTAGATAGACTGAAAAGCTCTCAGCCAAGGACAACAATGTGGTGCATGAACGTCCCCGTGGAACGTTGGCGTCTCATATGGACCAAAAATAGAGAATGTCCTAGAAAACAACAAGATGACTACTAATGTATTGATTGCTAAGAACTTTTAAGAATGCACAGAAATACCAAAAAATTAAAAAAACTAAAATAATATAAGTTAAATAAAATGTAAGTGATAAAACTAAAGAAGAGAAAGAAATAACTTGCAACAATCCAAGAAATTAATCCTCCATCAATGAAATATCTTCAATATACACACATAAGACCAAGGAAAATTTTGGGGTTGTTTAGGGGCTTGTCTCAGTCAAACCCTCATTTCGGTGTTTTCACCTCCACAAATAGACAAATAGATAAAAAAGATAAATATACAAGATATAAAGTGCATAGACAAGGGATGTTATAAATCCCAAGATGCTCAAAGAAATATAAGAAAAATAGACATGCCTTCAAGGCTTGAGAAAGCCAAAGAGAGAGAAAGAAAGAGAGAGATACAAGAGCTAAGAGAGTTGTAAAGACTAGTGTGAGAGCTTGAGACTGTTGTATCAAGTTGTAGAGAGTTATGCAAGCTTGAGAGGAAGATATTGAGAAGATAAAAGAGAGTGAGAGATAATATCCAAGAGAGATCAATGGAAGTGAAAAGATAGACTTTAAAGAGAGAAGAGGAGAGAAAAAGAGATTCTTGAGTCGTTTCCATCGACCAAGATAGGTGACAAGTTGCAAAGCGCTCAAAAATTTCCATTTGAATGCTAAAATGTCATGGGACGCTAGCGTGTCTGCACAATGTGCTAGTGTCTAGAAAAATCACATTGAAAATGGTGGGAAATGAGGAAAACACAAGGTTAATTCAAAACTGATGCACAAATGTAGCTACTAAAAAGGGGCCTTGAGCATCTTGAGAGGGAAAAAGGATGATGCAAGGGCTAAGATTAGCCTACACAAATTTTAAGGGGGTGGACACAAAAGTGTAGGTGAAATTGCAAGGGTATGTAATTTTTGATACTATAGCTTTAAATTATCCCCCAAAAGAGGAAAACCACAAAGAGGGATTTTGAAAACATATAGACAAGACATGAAATAATGGATAAATGGAACAATAATATAAAGGAGAAAGGTTGAAAAATATATAAAATTCGTTCTCTAACTATAGTTTTTAACATTCAATGTTACTTAGTATCATTCATGAAGGGTGATTCACACAACACAAGACAAATAGTAAGATTCAAGGAGGAGAATTCTGCATAGAATCAACCAATGTAATCAATGTAGATTGTGTCATTAAGGAAATTATTTCCCATAAGGTTTTCCAAGGATAATTTTTCCATGAACTACAATTGAGGCACTGGTGGGAGGACATTCAATAGAGAATATAACTTGATGCGAGAGTGGATAATAAATAAGATTATTCAAAGATGGCTTAGGGAACCCAAACTAGCATAGAATTAGCCCCAAAAATGACAATATGTAGAATAAGAGAGAGGAGTAGATGGTATAGAAAATTCAATAGAAGTGTAGTCATCCACATGTGTATCATGAGACACCTAATCATTTGCATGGCTACCATGGGTGAAAATCATGATATACATTTTCTTGGGATTATATACCAAATTAACATGATCAATGAGAACATGTGAGGGGTGTGTTAGCAAGTGATAGTAACATCATCTATAATATATAAAAAATTAGTGCTTTATGTTGATTGGTATAATTATCTAGTATTTTATGGTATGAAAAAGAAGTATCATATAATAATTTTGATGATATGACCCATATTAAAGAGAGGTTAGAATGATTATTTGGGATTACAAGATAGTTATAAGATATGTTCAAGATAATTATTTAAGGGCATGAATTTATTGTCTTTGTGTTTGTGTTGTCATATCGAAGGTTATTTAATTTCAAATTACACACCTTGAGGGATTATATGTGGAGGGGGGGAAAAGTTCTTATATTTAAAAAATAGCATCTAGTAAATCTTGCTCAGCTTAGATGGTGGCTAGGGATGAGGTAGAAAAGGAGTTGTATGGTTGAGGTATGACTTTCTCTTGGATTAATTGGCCCAATATATGCCATAAAAAGAGTTTGGAGAAGGTTATCGAGGGGTATAAAACCCATTTTGATAACCAATCAAATAAAAAAAATGTATACTCACTAATACATTAATTAAGATTTTACCTACATTATACCAAAATATAAGATCAACTAGAGGGTCCATATTGAATTAAAAATGGTGTATGAAGGCATGCACCATTCTATATAAGGAATGTAGTGAATAATGGGATAAGGTGAGAAACCAATCCAAATAATAATCTATTAAAGTGATAGGAAATCGCTTGGCCAAGATTGGATCATCATATCACACAATGTAAAAATTAGTACCATGATATAAGGGAACCCCCTTGACCATTATAATTATCAAAACATAGGGTCATAAGGCTAATTGGAAAAGGATATGTGAGGATTGTGGAAGGCATATATTAATTTTTGGAATAATTTGTGGTATGGGAGTGTCTGAGAGTATCCAATTTGTTGGGTGAAAAATATGTAATCCCTTTAACAGATTACAAAACTTGATTTCAGCCACAACTATGTGAGATACAATCTCTCCTTTTAGAAAGAGGAGGCGCCCTTCTTATTTCTTATTGAAGTTAAGTAAAACTAATTAAGTATTCACAATGATGTACACTACGATTAAGAGGTGGGGGTGTTTCACATTCATAATTCTCTCTTTTTTTAGAGAATATGTTTTACAATGCTTCACGGTTTTGAGTTCCTGATTCAATATGACTTCAAATTAAAAATAAAGAAATAATTTTGATATTCTTATCTTGTCAAAGAAAATACCAAGAATACCAGCACAATAATGATAAATGATAAAACAAGAAAACTCACGAAGGCACAAAGTCGTTTTGTAGCTTTCACCAATGAATCCTTTGAGATATATGACTAGTGTTGTATTAGAAGCACAAAGTCTTCTAGATACTCCATGATAGATCCATGAACAGCATGAAAAATACAAGCACAAAATCTTGTAGAGAGTTCACCAACAACATTCAATGAAATAACATAAATTCAAATAAAAGAGTGTAACACAAAGTTTACACAAATTTACTCAAATCCCTTTAGATCTTAATCATTAATCACTGCCAATCTCAATCAAATATAAAAGATAATTGATTCCAACACAAAGTCTGGTATGCAACTTTCCTCTTTATTGATCAAAATAGATACACAAAGTTTCATGTATTTGCTTCTCAAAATGGGTAGCACTTCGTTGCAAAAGATAAAAGATAAAATATTACAATAGGATCCTCTCTTATTTATAGATGGGAGAGGAGAGTAAAATTAGGAAAATCAAAAGATCAAATCTATGAGCAAATCTAGGAAAATCTGACCCAACTAACTAGTTTGACTTATTCAAAAATCTCATCCATCTTTTTAGGAAAACATCTATGTTTTAACATGTAAATACATCTTGGAAAAAGACATGTAAGATGTCAAGAATTATTTACATAATACGTAAATGAAAGAAAAAACCTATCTAACACTAGAGATGAAAAGAAGTCCTCATGGTTCCTTGCATTGGGCATAGAAGTCTTCATATCTCTTCTTTGTCTCTAGTATGAATGCCTCATCTAGACCAATAGTGTAATCCACTATGGTGTGAACTTTGGTGATTGATCTTTTGGAATATGAGTGAATATTCTTGCATCTGTCAAGATGTGTCTTGAGATTATCAAGAGAAAGCCATATGTCACAAATTGCATACATGGAGGTCTGTGAAAAGTTTGCATCCTCCACTTGCTTCATGAAGGCTTCCTTATAGATCTGTGAAAGTTCATTGGCCGGGAGGAAACTATGATCTTCATCAAGGAGCTTACCCAGTAACTCCATAATTCCATTTTCTAGGATAACACGATGTCATTCAACATCTTCTTGTACTTGGTGGATATCTTCAATAAGAGACTTGATCACTTGAATGTGGTGCTTGACGGATTCTCTTACCTCCACATATTTCTCTTTGTCAAGAATTACCCCAATTTCCACCAACTTACTCATCTTTTCCTCTTTCATTCATGACCAAAATGAGAGGAATTTTTCCATTTATTTTTTCTCTTGGGAAAGTATGCTTTCTTCTTGATCGAGCTCTAATTTTAGCTTGGATATCTGAGTGGCCTTCTCATCCATAGCAACTATGACTTGTGAACCATTTTCTATCATTTCATCAATGAAATCATACAACACCTTACCCTTAGAGGCAAACTTCTCTGCCTTTTTCACTGTCGGTTCCCCAAGGCTTATCATAGCCAAAGGTTGTACATTTCCTAAAGAGCCTGCTAGTTTCCTCAAAATAGTTGCATAATGCTTTGTCTTCTCCTTGTACATATTTCAAGCCAATTCCATCTTGTCAAGCCTTCCTTCTAATGCATCTAGGACCACCTGTGCATCTTCTTTTGTACTTCCATTTGTCACTTGGTCGAGCTAAACTCTCATG
This sequence comes from Sequoiadendron giganteum, assembly GCA_007115665.2. Classification (NCBI taxonomy): domain Eukaryota; kingdom Viridiplantae; phylum Streptophyta; class Pinopsida; order Cupressales; family Cupressaceae; genus Sequoiadendron; species Sequoiadendron giganteum. The sequence goes on along the minus strand of CM021109.1, from coordinate 533,561,123 downwards.
ACTATGTAGTCCTCCATGTTAACATCACCTTCTTCTTGCAAGAGTAGACTAATCTCTACAAACTTATGACCAATTTTTTCAACATGAAGCCTTGAATGAACTTTCGCCTTTTTCTTCCTCTTGGCTTTTGGAGGAGATATCTCTTCAAGATCAAGCTCTTTTGGAGAGATCATTTGTTTCTTTTGATTCGATACTTGAGAGACAACCAAGGAGGAAGGGAGGAAGTATATGCCTCTTGACTTACCGTCAACTCTTGTGTTGCAGCTAATTTCATAGAAATGATTGGTATGGTAACAATCGAGGCAATATCTATCATGATTGTTCCAGTAGATTGCATGCCAAGTTGAATCTGCATAGATTCATTCATAAATCTGTTGAATTCAGCTTCAAATGAAATATCAAAAGATGGAGATGACAAACTTGGGATGGATGAGGGAGAGCTTGAAAAGACATCAACATTTTGTAGGTTAAAAACTATAGGAGGAGTGGAAAGGACGGTTAATGTTGTAGGGGGAAGAGAAATGTCCACTGCATGTATGATAGATGTGGGAGGAGGTGAAGTAGGAAGAGGAGTTGGAGGAGTGTTAGGATTAGGAGGTGCATGAGGAACATTTGAGGTAACAAGCAATGATGTTTGGGGAAGATCTTTGATAACATTTTCATGTGGAGATAGATATTGTTCATCGTCATGCCCAACTTCTTCCTCATTACCTTCCTTTTCTCCCTCATCTTCTTTAGACTCCTCTTCTTCTATAGACTCTTCTTCTTCAGATTCTTTGCTTTCATTTCCCTCTTCTTCTTCGAAATTTTGTTCCTCAAAAGCAAGCTCTTTTCCTTTTGCATGTGTAGGTTCAGATTTTTTTGCCTCCTCTTCTTCAACAGTCTGTGTAAATTTCTTACCAACAGTGAACTTGATTCTAGGACCTATTTGGGAAGAAGAGGGAGTAGTCCCTTGTTTGTTCTTTGCATGGATTTTTTTCCTTTCATTGGTTTCTACTCCTAGTGCTTCTCCTTTCAATTCAGTCTTGAAAGATTTCATTTGGAAACCATGTTTATGCAACCATTATGTTGTGTTATGCAAGATGGGAGCAAGCCTTTCCCTGATAGAAATACTTTCCTTTTTAGACCATTGAATCGGAGATAAGGGCCTCTTAGAAATCTCATCTTCTTCATAAGCAGAGTTTAGGATGTTGTCAGGATCTTGGAAATCCTCTAGTAGATCAGCCACACCAAGCTCTCTGATTTGATCTACTATTAGCCTGCAAAAGTCCATTTTGTGAATGTCTTCTTCATCCCTACAGTCCACCCATATGTCTTCAAAGCGGTAGACATGTCGATGATATTTCTTTAGTTTCCTCTTTGCATCCCAATAGTCAAAGTCAAATCTATATTTGTATGTTCTAATAATTATGACTTGCATTTCTGCATAGATTGACTTTGCCTTTTGTACACTGTAAACAGTATACCTCCAAATTGTTAGCGGAAAATTGAAACCTAATTTGTGAATTCTCATGCATTCCTTATGGACTGAGTTGTCTACATTTCTCCATGAGTATCCACTTATTTGAGGGATATCTACGCAACATGTACAGAAACCCAATATAGAAACCCACTCTCATACAAGTAAAATTTAGAATTTGCAAAAAGATACATCCAACTTTACTAACCACTTTGTATGCCTCGTCTGATACTCTCTTCTTTTCTAGAGTTGGATCAAAACTAAATAGAAGAGGTGCAAAGAAGGCACTTGTGACCCTCGTGAAATGATGAAGACTTTCTTTTAGTTTCAACTAATAAAAGTACTCATACATAGGTACATAATGTGTGTTTCCCTTTGTAGACAGCCTCAAAAATTGCCTCATTATTGTGGCAGCATACACCAAATAAGAAGTCATGTATAAATTTAGAGTGGTTGGCACATTTATCAACTGCTCATGAATTTCATCACCGATTTGAGTCCCTCAATCAATATGAGCTTTCTTTCTCCTGACGATCTGGATATATTCACACATTCATTCCTGAAAATGGGATGACTCAAGAAATCCTTTAACCATGCTCAGGAGAGTAATCATATCCCTGATATCTTCTTTGAAATCACTCTTAGGAAGCCCCTTTTTCCATCTTGAGATAGTAGGCCTAGGTGTTTTCAACCATTGGTTGTTAATCAAATTTTTAGCCTTAGTTGGATCCTAATCATAAACCTCTTGTGTTTGTTGCATTGAGATCTTTGTATATTATACCATGTGATGAACCTAGAAAACAATATCAAATAATTTAGGATCTAGTCTCATCATGACTTCCCCCGAGTAATCCATTACACTTTTTCTATCTATAATGTAGTGAGATGCAACCTAGAGAACAAACTTTGTATTATGAGCAGAAGTCAAGAATATGGATACCAGGTGACAATTTCTATGGACAATAGTTCTCAAGCTGTCTTTTGAGGGATTTTTCTCAATTCTTTTCACAAAATCTTCAAGGTCTTGATGACCAATTTTAATGTCTTTAATTTCATCCACTTTCGAGATCACCATGGTAGGCAAAAAGACACCCTGATATTTGTATTTCATTTTGCCCTCTTTCTTAGAAGATGATGGAGGCTTCTTTGTTTTCATCTAGAAACAACAAAACCAAGGGATATCACCTTCTTGGATTACCAGACGAGATCTTGAGAGGAACTGCAAGACTGCTGAATCAACAGATGTTAGGAGAAAATGTAGCGTTGGGAAGTGTAACAGTAGATTAAAATAGAAGTATCTTTCGAATGATGATGATGGATAATCTACAACTAGAATAACAAAGTTAAACCTAATCTAAATAATAATCTAAAATCAAACAACAAAGAATGAGGAAATAAACTAAACAAACTAAACAAATTAATGGAAAGCTCTCACTGAATATGCATTCATCCCTTCGAATTATCTTGATTGTTCTTCTCCATTTTGCCTTTTCAGTATTCTTGCCCTCAGATTTCAGTGTTTGAATGCAAGTATAACTTCATCGAGTGTCTAAGAAAAATATCGAAGATAAGTTTCTTCTCAAAAGTGTATGATTTCGGGAGGAGGAATAATGATTTCAGGAGCTATGATTTCGGGAGGAGGAATAATGATAATGACGGGCCATTTTATAGATTTTGGGTTTTCGAACAATCGGCTCAAATTAAAGAGAGATCGACGAACAAGATTGATGAATGCCATGCAATGTGAGTTTTGTCTCAGATAGAACGTGAGTTAGAACACAAGTTAGAACACGAGTTCATAAAAGACTGCAGAATAAAGACTAAGTTAGAACGTGAGTTAGAACACAAGTTCAAGATCTTAATCTTCAAAAAGAGAAGAATTAGACTTTGCATGTAAAAGCCAAAATTGGAATTTGAAGAATAATGAATTCAAATGCAAACATGAGTTAATTAATTAAATAAAGATATTTAATTAATAGACATATCATGCATATGAGTTGGAACTAGTTAACTGACTAATTGTGACAGAGAGTCCTCTCGCAGAGATAATCAGATGTTAAACCTAGAGATAACTGGAGAACTAAAAATAGATCTCAAGTCGGAAGGTGAGTGAATGATTAGATAACTAATTGACATAAGAATGTGACATAAATAATTAAATATGAATTAAATGTTAATTTAATTCAACATTTGAAAATAAGAGACTTTAATTAAATAAATAAAGATAATTTATTTAATTTGACTATTGAAAAGGATAATATGAATAATTAAATAATAAATATTTAATTATAGATAAAGGGGGTTAAATTGAATAATTAAATAAATATATTTAATTATAGTTGACATATGATAAAGGGGGTGGGTAATTAAATAATAAATTATTTAATTGATAAGGAAGAATCAATTAGTTAGCGACATAATTAAACAAATATGATTTATTTAATTATCCAAGTTGAATAAAGGAATTAATGAATTAGTGAATTAATTAAAAAGGGGTATTTAATTAATAGAGGAAATATGTGTTAGAAAGGTAATTAAATAATTAACATTATTTAATCATGACCATGGACTATAGAAAATTATGTCGAATATGTACTCGTAGGCCTAGACCAATTTTTGGTATTTATAGGAAGTGTGAAGCAAGCAGGCAACTTGGAGCAAGTGTCAATGAGCTATTTTGTATGTAAAACCAAGCATTGGTGAAGAAATAGGGTTTAGAGTGCAAGCGGAGTGATTTCAGAACGTTAGAAGCAAAAACTGCTTTTTGTGTAGGAGCGTTGAAAATCAGTGCTCCTACATCTTAAGATGATAGTTTTGCATGTAGGGGCACTAAAAATTAGTGCTTCAACATGTCCAACATTGGGCGAAGATAATAAGTGTATAAGCGCTAAAAATTAGCGTTGGTGCATGTATGGAAAGGTTAAGTTTTATGCTCGGGCACTAAATTTTAGCATTTCAACATGTCCTTCATTCCTTCGAAATCAAAATGCATAAGCGGACATTTTTACCACTTCTACATGTGTTTGGAAAAGATACTCTATGTAGGAGCGGTGATCTTCACCACTCCTACATTTTGGAGTAGGTGAAAATCTTTGTGTTACAGTGGGAAATTTTACCGCCTTGACAACTATGGGAAAGATTATCCAATGTTCGAGTGGTGAAAAATGTCACTTGAACATTTGGAAGAATGTTCGTTCAAAACAAAACATTGAAGCTTCATCAGTCGAACTTGCTAACATTGAAAATTTTACTGCTTTAGATAGATGGGAAAAAATGGTGGGAAAGCATTTGAGAACAACTACATAAAGAGAGGAGAAACGTGAATAAGAGATAAAACAAAGCATTGGGATTCACTAGGGCACGTTTAAAAAGGAGGAAGGAAGATTCAAAATATGAAAAGATTGAAATCCTAGGAGAGAAAAATGTATTGAAAAAGTTGAAAAATAAATTATAGAGATTTAAAAACAAAGGGAAAGAAGTAAATTGACGAAGAGGGAGGGTAAAATGCACCTATTGGAAAACGTGAAGCTCTAGCTCAAAAGCATGAAATATCTTCAAACACCAATATAATTAAGGTTGGAAAATGCCCAGCACGTAGAGGAAGAGGTTAAGAAATAATTTATAATGAAGAAGATTAACCAAGAAAGACTTATTAAGTCGCCAAAAAGAGTAATTAATGCAACTCGAAGTTCGCATCAATTAAGGTGAACTTAATGGTGAGATAGATGCACGAGTGATGAAAATCACCGCTTGTGCATAAAATAGACTTGAAAAACCAAAAAGTGCACAAGCGGTGATTTTCACTACTTGTACATTTCTGGCAGAGTGAGCAAAGTGTAGGAGCGCTGATTTTTAGCACTTCAACACTTGGAGTTGAAAATTGACAAAGGCTCACGTAGAAGCGTTGATTTTCAGCACTCCAACATGAACCATAATTTGACTAACTCTCAAAGGTTGAGATTTAATGAAAATTCATTAACTCTCAACCTTTGAGAGTTAGTCAAATTGCGGTTCATGGAGCGCTAAAAATCAGTGCTCCTACATGATCCTTTGTCAATTTTCAACTCCAAGTGTCAAAGCACTGAAAATTAGTGCTCCTACACTTTGCTCACTCTACCAGAAATGCACAAGCAGTAAAAATCACCACTTGTGCACTTTTTGGTTTCTCAAGTCTACTTTAAGCACAAGCGGTGATTTTCATCGCTCGTGCATCTATCTCGCCATTAAGTTCGCCTTAATTAATGTGAACTTCCAGTTACATTAATTACTCTTGCTAGCGACTTAATAAGTCTTTTTTGGTTAATCTTCTTCATTCTAAACCATTTCTTAACTTCTTCCTCTACGTGATGGGTTGTTTCCAACCTCAAGTATATCTATGTTTGAAGATCTTTCATGCTTTTGAGCTAGAGCTTCGTGTTTTCCAATAGGTGTGTTTTACCCTCCCTCTTCATCAGTTTTCTTCTTTCCTTTCGTTTTTAAATCTCTGTAATTTATTTTTCAACTTTGTCAATACATTTTTCTCTCCTAGGGTTTCAATATTTTCATGTTTTGAATCTTCCTTCCTCTTTTTTAAGTGTGCCCTAGTGAATCCCAGCACTATGTTTTATCAATTATTCATGTTTCTCCTCTCTTTATGCACACGTTTTCAAATGCTTTCCCACTATTTTTTCCCATCTATCTAAAGTGGTAAAATTTTCAATGTTAGCAAGTTCGACTAATGAAGTTTCAACGTTTTGTTTCGAACGAACATTCTTCCAAATCTTCAAGCGACATTTTTCACTGCTCGAACATTGGATAATTTTTCCCATAGTTTTCAAGGCAGTAAAATTTCCCACTGTAACACAGAGATTTTCACCAACTCCAAAATGTAGGAGCGGTGAAAATCACCGCTCCTCCATGTAGTATCTTTTCCAAATGTATGTACAAGTGATAAAAATGTTCACTCATGCATTTTGATTCTGAAGGAATGAAGGACATGTTGAAGATCTAAAATTCAGCGCCCCAGCATAAAACTTAACCTTTCCATACATGCACCAGCACTAAATTTTAGTGCTTCTACACTTATTGTCTTCACCACATGCTAGACATGTTGAAGTGCTAATTTTCAGTGCCCCTACGTGCAAAACTATCATCTCAACATGTAGGAGCATTGATTTTCAGCGCTCCTATACAAAAAGCAGTTTTTTCTTCTAACGTTCTAAAATCACTCCACTTGCGCTCTGAACCCCATTTCTTCACCAATGCTCTGTTTTTCGACCAAAATAGCTCGTTCACACTTGCTCTGAGTTTCCTACTTGCCTCACGCTTCCCAACCCTACATTTTCTTCTAACATCTGATCTCGTCAGGTGATCCAAGAAGGCGATATCCCTTGGTCATGTTTTTTTCTAGATGACAACAAAGAAGCCTCTTTCATCTTCTAAGAAAGAGGGCAAAATGAAAGAAAAATATCAGGGTGTCTTTCTGCCTACCATGGTGATCTCGAAGGTGGATGAAATTAAAGACACTGAAATTGGTCATCAAGACCTTGAATATTTTGTGAAAATAATTGAGAAAAAGCCCTTAGAAGATAGCTTGAGAGCTATTGTCCATAGCAATTTGCACCTGGTATCCATATTCTTGAATTTTGTTCATAATATAGAGTTTTTTATCCAGGTTTCGTCTCACTACATCAGAGATAGTAGAAGTGTAATAGATTCCTCGGGGCAATTCATGATGAGACTAGATCCTAAATTATTTTATTGTTATCTGGGTTCCTCACATGGAACAATATATAAAGATCTTAATACAACAGGCACAAGAGGTTTATGATCAGGATCCGACTAAGGCTAAAAATTTGATTAACAACCAATTTTTGAAAACACCTAAGCCTACTATCTCAAGACGGCCAAAGGGGCTTCCTAGGAGTGATTTCAAAGAAGATGTTAGGGATATGATTACTCTCCTAAGCAGGGTTAAAGGATTGCTTGAGTCATCCCATTTTAAGGAATGGATGTATGAATATATCTGGATCATTAGGAGAAATAAAGCTCATATTAACTAGAGGACACAAATTAGTGATGAAATTCATGACCAGTTGATAAATGTGCCAACCACTCTAAATTTCTACATGACTTCTTATTTGGTGTATGTTTTCGTAGTAATGAGGAAATTTTTGGGGCTGTCTACAAAGGGAAGCAGACATTCTATACCTATGTATGAGTATTTTTATCAGTTGAAACTAAAAGAAAGTCTTCATCATTTCAGGAGGGTCAAAAATTCCTTCTTTGCACCCCTGCTATTCATTTTTTATCCAACTCTCGAAAAGAAGAGAGTATCGAATGAGGCATACAAAGTGGTTAGTAAAGTTGGATGTATCTTTTTGCAATTTCCAAATTTTACCTATATGAGAGTGGGTTGCTATACTGGGTGTTCGTACATGTTGCCTAGATATCCCTCAGATAAGTGGATACTCATGGAGTCGTGCAAACAGTTGATCTCAGTCCATAAGGAATGCATGAGAATTCACAAATTAGGTTTCAATTTTCCACATACAATTGGGAGGTATACTACTCACAATGTACAAAAGGAAAAGTCAGTCTATCCAAAAATGCATGTCATAACTATCAAAACATACAAATATAGATTTGACTTTGACTACCGAGATGTGAAGAGGAAACTAAAGAAAGATCACAGACATGTCTACCACTTTGAAGACATATGGGAAAACTGCAAGGATGAAGAAGACATCCACAAAATGGACTTTTCCAGGCTAACAATAGAGAAAATCAGAGAGCTTGGTGTGGTTGATCTACTAGAGGATTTCCAAGATCCTAGTGACATCCTAAACTCTACTTATGAAGAAGATGAGATTGCTAAGAGGCCCTTACCTTCGATTCAATGGTCTAAAAAGGAAAGTATTTCTATCAAGGAAAGGCTTGCTCCCATCTTGCATAGCACAACAGAATGGTTGCATAAACATGGTTTCCAAATGAAAGCTTTCAAGACCGAATAAGAAGGAGAAGCACCAGGAGCATAAACCAGTCAATGGCCAAAACTTCGCACAAAGAACAAACAAGTGACTACTCCCTCTTCTGCCCAAAGAGGTCCTAGAAACAAGTTCAACGTTGATAAGAAAGTTACACAGAGTATTGAGGAATAAGAGGCAACAAAATTTGAACCTACACATGCAAAACGAAAAGAGATTGCTTTTGAGAAACAAACTTCCAAAGAAGAAGAAGAAAACAAAAGTGAATAATTTGAATAAGAAGAGTTTGTAGAAGAAGAGTCTACAAAAGAAGAGGATTCTAAAAAAAGATGAAGTAGAAAAGGAAGGTAATGAGGAAGAACTTGGGCATGACGATGAACAATTTGTATCTCCACATGAAAATGTTGTTGAATATCTTCCCCAAACTTCATCGCTTGTTACCTCAAATGTTCCTCATGCACCTCCCAATCCTAACACTCCACCTCCTCTTCCTAATTCACCTCCTCCCACATCTAGCATACATGCAGTGGATGTTTCTCTTCCCCATGCAGCATCAACCATCCTTGCCACTCCTCCTACAGTTTCAAACCTACAAATTGTTGATGTCTTTTCAAGCTCTCCTTCATCCATCCCAAGTTTTTCATCTCCATCTTTTGATATTGCATCTCAAGTTGAATTCGACAGATTTATGAATGAGTATTTGCAGAGTCAACTTGGCATGCAGCCTACTGGAGCAATCATGACAAATACTACCTTGATTGTTACCATACCAATTATTTCTACAGAAGTAGTTGTGACACAAAAGTTGATTGTAAGTCAAGAAGGATATACTTCCTCCCTTCCTCCTTAGTTGGTCTCTCAAGTATTGAAGCGAAAGAAACAAATGATCTCTCCAGAAGAGCTTGATCTTAAAGAGATAGCTCCTCCAAAATCCAAGGAAGAAAAATGGGAAAGTTCATTCAAGGCTTCATGTTGACAAAATTGGTCATAAGTTTGTAGAGATTGGTCTACCCCCTCAAGAAGAAGGTGATGTTAACATGGAGGACTACACAGTCACGAGAATCTAACTTAGCAAAGTGACAAATGAAAGTGTAAAGGAAAATGCACAGGTGGTCCTAGATTCATTAGTAGGAAGGCTTGACAAGATGGAATAAGCCTGAAATATGTACAAGGAGAAGGTCAATCATTATGCAGCTGTTTTGAGGAAACTAGCAGGCTCTTCGAGAAATTTACAATGTTTGGCTATGATAAGCCTTGAGGAACCAGTAGTGAAAAAGGAAAATAATTTTTCCTCCAAGGGTAAGTTGTTATATGATTTCATTGATGAAATGATAGAACATGGTTTACAAGTCATAGTTACTATAGATGAGAAGGCCACTCAGATAGCCAAGCTAAAATTGGAGCTCAATAAAGAATAAATCATACATTACCAACAGCAAAAAGAAATGGAAAAATGACTCTCATTTTGGTCATGAATGAAAGAGGCAAAGCTGAGTAAATTGGTGGAAGTTGGGGTAATTCTCGACAAAGAGAAATATGTGGAGGTAAGAGAATCCCTCAAGCACCACATTCAAGTTATCAAGTCTCTTATTGAAGATATCCACCAAGTACAAGAATATGTCGAAGGACATCATGTTATCCTAGAAAATAGAATTAAGGAGTTACCAGGTAAGCTCCTTGATGAAAATCATATTTTCCTCTCGGCAAATGAACTTTCACAAATCTACAAGGAAGCCTTCATGAATCAAGTGGAGGATGCAAAATTTTTAAAGACCTCCATGCATGCAATTTGTGACATATAGCTTTCTCTTGATAATCTCAAAACACATCTTGATAGATGCAAGAAGATTCACTCATCTTCCAAAAGATCAATCACTAGAGTTCACACTATAGTGGATTACATTGTTGGTCCAGATGAAGCATCTGTATTGGAAACAAAGAAGAGATATGAAGACTTATGCACCCAATGCAAGGAACCATGAAGACTTATTTTCATCTCTAGTGTTAACATTTACGCATTATGTAAATAGTTCTCGACATCTTACATGTTTTTTCCAAGATGTATTTACATGTAAAATCAAAGATGTTTTCCTAAAAAGATGGACGACATTTTTGAATAAGTCAACTAGTTAGTTAAGTCAAATTTTCCTAGATTTTCTCCTAGATTCGATCTTTTGATTTTCCTAATTTTTCTCTCCTCTCCCATATATAAATAAGAGAGTATCCTATTTTAATATTTTATCTTTTATCTTTTGCAACGAAGTGCTGCCCATTTTGAGAAGCAAATACATGAAACTTTTTGTTCATCTTTGTGTATCTATTTTGATCAATAAAGAAGAAATTTGCAAACAAAAATTTGTGTTGGAATCTATTATATTTTGGATTTGATTGAGATTAGCAATGATTAGTGATTGAGATCTAAAGGGATTTGAGTAAATCCGTGTAAATTTTGTGTTACTCTTTTATTCGAATTTATGTTATTTGATTGAATTTTGTTGGTGAACTCTCTACAAGACTTTGTGCTTGTATTTTTTCATGTTGTTCATGGATCTATTGTGGATTATCTATAATACTTTGAGCTCCTAATTCAATGCTAGTCATATATCTCAAAGGATTCATTGGTGAAAGCTACGAAATGACTTTGTGCCTTTGTGATTTTTCTTGTTTTATCATTTATCGTTATTATGCTAGTATTCTTGGTCTTTGCTTTGACAAAATAAGAATATCGGAATTACTACTTTGTTTTTAGTTTGAAGTTATATTGAATCAAGAACTCAAAACCGTGAAGCATTGTAAAACATATTCTTTGAAAAAAGAGAGAATTATGAATGTGACACACCCCCATCTCTTAATCGTAGTGTACATCATTGTGAATACTTAGTTATTTTTACTTAGCTTCAATAAGCAGTAAGAAGGGCACCTCCCCTTTCTAAGAGGAGAGATTGTATCTTACATAGCTATGGCTGAAATAAAGTATTGTAATCTATTAAAGGGATTACATGATTTTCACCCAATAGATTTTTGGCGACTCCATTGGGGAGTGACACACTCAATTAAAGCCTCATGCTTTAATTGAAGTGAATAAGTTTTCTAGTATCTTATTGTGATCTTGTGTATTGATATTTTTAATAGCTCTCTTGTTTCCATCTACATTCTGGTGGTTAGAAGTTATACACAACGCTTGAGGGCTCAAGGAGTAGTGGATCCGCTTTTTGAAGACTTGTTGTAACATAATACCCCACCTACTCCTCCATGAGTAAGGTCTTTGTTGCAGTGAACCACAAGCTATCCTTCACAAAGACTAAGATATCCTCTTCCTAGTGAATCTTTAGTCTTCCATAAAGTTCCAGTTCAGGCACTTGTTGTGCAACATATCATGGTTGCACCACCTTATGGACCTTGGGGAAATTCTTTTGGTCCCCTCTATTTGGCTGCACCTCTGCATGAACTTCCACATGTTTCGAGAAAGCATATTCTGAAGTTTCTAGGTGATGGAAAACAACATCCCGATGAACACATTGTTGCCTTTTACATTGTTTGTGGTGTTCTTGGCGTAGAACACGAAGACGTTGTTGTGAGGTTGTTCATCAAATCTCTACAATGATTTGATGTCGAATGGTTTTATACCCTTACAGTTGCCTCGATAACTAATTGGAACACTCTTCACACTAAGTTTGAAGAAAGGTTCAAACCGACTGAAGATGCACATGCCTTGCTAGCACAGTTTATGACCATGTGGAAAGAGGCTCATGAACCCATGCACGAGTTTGTGGCTAAGTTCAACAGGCTAGTAATGAGGATCCCAATGGTGGCAAGACTGACGGATCATAACTTAAAATGTTTCTTCATCAACACGCAACTCCCCAAAGTAATTTTTTTCTTGTGTAGGGAATTTCTCGCCAATGTTGAAGCAGCTCAACAATTGGCTACAAGCCTCGAAGATAACATGATCCTTGCTAGAGAAATAAGTATGAATACCAACATCAAGAAGGTGCAAGCATCAAGATATTCTACTTCTAATGCTAATGCATCTAGTGCTAACTCTAATTTTGTTGATCCCATGGTCCAAAGGTTGGTAAACAAAATTTTGGCTTTGAAAAAGCAAGTTTCCAACAACAACACTTATAAGGATGTTCCAAGGAGGAATTTTCCTAACTACGTTGGAAACAAAAATTAGAATCATCTTCCAGCAGCACAAGGAAGACTCACACTTGAAGCTCCACCTACTAACACTGTCACAGGAGGCTGAAAAAGATGAATGTGCACGGCCAGATTATCCCATGGAATAAAATGTTGATCTCTTTCAAGATGAAGAAATGGAATTAGCTGGCGACTCCAATATTTGCTATTTGCAAATGGAAAATGAATATGAGGATGAGGACTTAGTGACAAACGCATATGCTATCTTTACGTGGAAACAATAAAATTAGCTTGATCAGCCTCAAGTTGCCACTCCACCAACAAAGGAGAAGCCGTTAGTTACCATTACAAAAATATGATCTCCCTTACCTTGGCAACCAAAAAATACAACAAATAAAGAAGTAAGTGTGCCCTATCCTCCTTCGACAATTCCTACCATTATAAAATCCAATCCTCTGGTTCCTAAGACCAATGTACCTTTTGTTAAGTCGATTACAAAAGTTACTACATCCACTTTATAAAATTCTTTCCAGACTTTTGACATTATTGATCATGCCAAGAAAACAAAAGTCCAAATGTCTGAAGTTGGATACCCTTAAGCAAATCCTAACTGATTTGACAACCTTGTCAAGTTCGTAACAGATAAAGGAATTACTCCAAGTAAATATTCAACTCCTAATGTCCCTATGGCCCCAAGTCCTAAGATGCCATAGAATAATCTTGTTTCTACCCCTCCAGTTTCTTTCGAACGTATTGATCCATTATTTATTTCATTACTTGTTAATGGCTTTAAGTTAAGCAATTGTGTCATAGATTTTGGCACATCAAACAATGTGATGCCCGCCAACATAGCTACTACCTTGGGTTTGAATCTAACCAAAAATTTTAGTCATTGTTTTTCCATGGAAAATAAACAAGTACCTTTGATTAGATAGATCAAAGATGCATAGTATGCATTTGTCGCATACCCTAAAAAGAAGATCAAAATGACGGTTCTAGTAGCTGACATGCCAGCATCTTACGAAATTATCCTTGGATGTAATTTCTGTAAAGATGTTGGCGGTGAAGTGAACATGGACATGTATGCAGCCAAGACAACTATGAAAGGTGTAATGCAAAAATTGATTCCTAAAAGGGAGTTAAAATTCTCAGTGACACAATCTGATGATCCAAGGGCTCAAATTCTATTTATCTTCGAGCATCGGAATGTATTATTTGCAAATCAAAGAAGTCATTGAATCTTTGACAAGGAATGAGTTGGAAAGTGTTGAATCTTTTTCAAAAACAAATGAGTCATCATCAGATGATTTTTAGATCTCATATCATGAAGCTTCATCAGATGACGAAGCTACAGATTTTAATACTATCAGTCTTGGTGATCCAGATGGTGTTTGGTTACTCGAGTTTAATGGCAGTTACTCTTGAACCTATTCTAGAGTAGGAATGGTTTTTATTTCCCCCAAAGGAATTTTTTTTCCATTTCAAATCATAGTTTGAAAACACTAATAACGCTACTGAATATGAAGCTCTGTTATTAGGAATACAAGTTGCACACAATAAAGGTATCAAAAATCTTCATGCACAAGGTGATGCTAATTTGATAGTTTTTCAGGTAAGGAATTAGTATTAGACAAAGAATGACAGACTCTGCCATTATCGCAATCTTGTTTGAGATTGCATTGAAGAATTTTATGCTTTTGATATATCTAAAGTTCCAAGGGAATATAATGACAGAGCAGATTCTTTAGTAGTCTCAGCCACGCTCTTGATACCACATAAATATTTTCATGGTTCCACCTATACCATTGAGTTGGTCTTCCACCCAAGTGTTCATGAAAATTCAGAAAACTAGCAGATCTTCAATGACGATAATCAAATTGTTGCCTTTTTGGAAATGGATGAAAACTTTGATGAGTTGTACTTTGAAGGAAGTGATTCTCCACATCAACAATCTATTGCTGATATGGATCCAATTTCAGGTGAATATTTCCTACAACTCAAAGGGAATAAAATTCCTAAAGGGTTGGTATCCCTTGAGAAACTTTTTGATAAGCATGATCATTATGTCAAGAAACAACTCTCAAACTCTAATTCAACTAATGAAGTTGAATAGATTAACTTAGGAACTGAAGTGGATCCTAATATGGTAAACATTGGTAAATGTTAAATAATTGAAGAAAGAAATTAGTTTGCTAAGCTGTTACAAGAATATATGGATGTCTTGGTGTATTCATATGAGGATCTAAAATCTTTTCGACCAAAAGAGGTGCAGCATGACATTCCACTTAAGATTAGAGCATTTCCTTATAAACAAAAGCAAAGGCAATATAACCCTAAGATTTTAGGAACAATCCTTGCGGAGGTTCAAAATATGTTGAGCGCTCGAATTATATTCCCTATTCACCATTCAACATGGATAGCGAATATTGTTCCTGTTCGTAAGAAGAATGGAGAGATTCGTATCTATGTGGATTTCCAAAATCCGAATCAACTGTCGCTCAAAGATAATTATCCTCTACCAGTAATGGATCAAGTTCTTCAAACCGTGACCAAATCTAAAATGCTCTCCATGTTGGATGGTTTTTCTTGTAACAACCAGATTGAAGTCAATTCAAGTGATCAACACAAGATGGCCTTTACAACTCCATGTGGTACCTTTGCATATCGTAGGATTCCTTTTTATCTCATAAATGTTGGTGCCACGTTCCAATGTGCTATGGACCTAGCTTTTCCTGATATGCTAGGTAAGTTCATTATAGTATATCTTGATGATTTTATGGTTTTTTCTAAGAAATTTTATGAACATTTTTATCATCTAAGGAAAATCTTGGAGAGATGTCGACAACATGGTATTTCCTTGAATCCCAAGAAGTCAACTTTTGGGGTTATAGAAGGTAAGCTTCTTGGTCATGTGGTGTCCACAAAAGGTATCAAGATTGACTCGGAAAGAGTTAAAAGTATCAAATCACTCACTTTGCCATCAAGTAAGAAGGTTGTTCATTCCTTCTTTGGAAAAGTAATTTTTTTGTGAAGATGCCTTCCAGATTTTGCAAAAAAGACTCGTCATATTGTTAATATGATGAAAGGTACTACTAATTTTCATTAGAAGTCAGAATGAAAAGCTATGTTCGATGACATCAAAGAGGCTATTTCTCATGTGCCAGTGTTATTCTGCCCAGACTACATGAAGGAATTAATCATGTATAGTTATGCTTCAGAGAATACACTTTTAGCAATTCTGGTACAAGAAAACAGTGAGGGTTTTGAAATCCCGATTGCAAATTCATGAGTTGCCCTCTAAAGAATTATGAATTGAAATATTCCCAAATGGAAAAACTTGCTTTTTTTGTGATCAAGGTTGTTGAACATTTTTTATTCTACATTCTTAATAGTCATGTTAAGGTCTTGGTTCCAAATTCAACCGTTAAGTCTATCTTGACACAACAAGAGTTTGGAATGAAAAGAGGCAATTGGATTGCCAAGATTAAAGAATACAACTTGGGAATCAAGCCTACCAAGCTGATACATGGGAAAGGTTTGTGTCAACTCATTCCTAAAAATAATCCAAATGGATAAGTTTTGAAGACTGAGGAGGTAGATCCAAGTGAACTTCCAATGGTGTTATTCGTCAATACTACTAATGAGTGGTATTCCAACAATGCCCATTTTCTCACTTATGGGGAATGTCCTAATCATTTGACTTCAAACAAGAAAAGGATCGTCAAACTAAAGTCAGAAAAATTTGTCTTGTGGTACAATGGTTTGTACAAACGTGCATTGGATGGAACTTTCTTACATTGTGCTGATAAAGAACAACAGGAAAGATTGTTGAAGTCATATCATGACTTAGCATGTGGAGGACTCTTTTCAGTGCTAGTTACTACTCACAAGATCCTAAGAGAAAAGTACTACTATCCTACACTCTTCTAATATGCATACTCTTGGGTGCATAAATGCGCACTATGTCAACAATTTGTAGGTAAGCCAAAGTTGGCAGCTTTTCCTTTAAAACTAGTTTTTATTGAAGAGCCCTTTCAATAGTGGGGAATTGATTTCATCAATGCAGTAAATCCACCTTCATGTGTGGGACACACCTATTTCCTAAATACAACCGACTACTTCACCAGGTGGGTGGAAGCAATTCCAACTAAGAAAGCTACTTCTAAAGTGGTATGTAGTTTCTTAAAAGAAAATATCATTTCCAAGTTCAGTGTGCCAAACAAAATTGTTGCTGACAATGCTTTTGCCTTCTCATCAAGCGAGATAACTAAGTTCTATTTTGAACATGGCATAACTTTGTCTCATTCATCCGACTATTACCCATAAGGTAATGGTCAAGCTGAATCAAGCTATAAAAAATTGGTGACTATAATCTACAAGCTTGTGGATGAGAATCAGTGTTTGTGGCATAAAGCTTTGTATGATGCTTTGTGGGTAGATAGAATAACTCCGGGTGATTGGTATGTCTCCTTTCCAACTCTTATACGGGTTGAATGCAGAAATTCCCATAACCTTAGAACTTCCAGCCCTCAAATTGGCTAAGGCCATTAAGGATGAGACTTTTGATAATTCGGTCGATAAGCAGATAATGTATCTCTCTGAATTGGAAGAGAATCGAGTTCAGGTGGCTAACCGTATCACAGAGCATTAGGAACAAGTCAAGAATCTTTTTGAAAAGAAGGCCAAGTCTCATGATTTTCAAATTGGTGATCTTGTTCTCTTATGGGACAAGCAAAGAGAACCAAAGGGTATGCACGAGAAGTTTGATTCATTGTGGACAGGACAATTCAAAGTTCATAAGCTACATGGTGAAAGTTGTTTCATGTTGGCATACGAAGATGGAACGCCATTTTCTCTTCCTCACAGTGGGAAACATCTGAAACACTTTACACAGTAAGGTGACAAGCATTCAAATATAAATATTTTTATTTCAATCCTTGCATATTTTTGTTTTAAGTCTTTTTCTTTTCGTCGCCTAACTCCATGCCCAATGGATGGATAAAGGAACTTGATTTTGGAATTCTTCTCCCTTTAATAATTTCAAAGAATGACTGAAGCAAGCTCCCCAGTTGGAGCCAGTTGTTATCCTCAAATCTCATATGCACCAAATTCACGGGATAACCCCCTACGAAACTTGTCCATTTTGTAGTTTCATGTACTTCAAGTGCGCAAAACGAGGAAAATTTCAATTCACCTCAATGTACGGTCCAAAACCTCAAATAATCCATTTGAGTGTTCCCCCCCCCTCCTTATTTCAAAGAACTTTGAAATGAGTATCTTCGTTGACTCTCAACCTTTGAGAGTTAGTCAAATTGTGGTTGATGTCGGAGCGTTGAAAATCAACGCTCCTACATGAGCCTTTGTCAATTTTTAACTCCAAGTGTCAAAGCACTGAAAATTAGCGCTCCTACACTTTGCTCACTCTACCAAAAATGCACGAGCAGTGAAAATCACCACCTATGCACTTTTTGGTTTCTCAAGTCTACTTTATGCACAAGTGGTGATTTTCACCGCTCATGCATCTATCTTGCCATTAAGTTTTCCTTAATTGATGTGAACTTCGAGTTGCATTAATTACTCTTTCTAGTGACTTAATAAGTCTCTTTTGGTTAATATTCTTCATTCTAAACTATTTCTTAGCCTCTTCTTCTGTATGCTGGGTGTTTTCCCACCTCAAGTATATCAATGTTTGAAGATCTTTCATGCGTTTGAGCTAGAGCTTCACATTTTCCAACACGTGCATTTTACCCTCCCTCTTCGTCAGTTTTCTTCTTTCATTTTGTTTTTAAATCTCTGTAATTTCTTTTTCAACTTTGTCGATATGTTTTTCTCTCCTAGGGTTTCAATCTTTTCATATTTTGAATCTTCCTTCCTCTTTTTTAAACATGCCCTAGTGAATCCCAACGCTTTGTTTTATCTCTTATTTGTGTTTCTCCTCTCTTTATGCAGTCGTTCTCAAATGCTTTCCTACCATTTTTTCCCATCTATCTAAAGCGATCAAATTTTCAATGTTAGCAAGTTTGATTGATGAAGCTTCAATGTTCTGTTTTGAACGAACATTCTTCCAAATGTTAGAGCAGCGTTTTTCACCGCTCGAACATTGGATAATCTTTCCCATAGTTGTCAAGGTGGTAAAATTTCTCGCTGTAACACAGAGATTTTCACCAACTCCAAAATGTAGGAGTGGTAAAAATCATCGCTCCTACATGGAGTATCTTTTCCAAAAACATGTAGAATCGGTAAAAATGTCTACATATGCATTTTGATTCTGAAGGAATGAAGGACATATTGAAGCGCTAAAATTTAGCGCCCGAGCATAAAACTTAACCTTTCCATACATGCACCAGTGTTATTTTTAAGTGCTTATACACTTATTATCTTTGCCACATGTTGGACATATTGAAGCACTAATTCTCAGGGCCCCTACGTGCAAAACTGTCATCTCAAGATGTAGGACAGTTGATTTTCAACGCTCCTACACAAAAAGTAGTTTTTTCTTCTAACGTTCTGAAATCACTCTACTTGCATTTTGAACCTTATTTCTTTGACAATACTCTTTTTACCATGCAAAATAGCTCATTCACACTTGCTTCGAGTTGCCTGCTTTCCTCACACTTCCCAATGTTTCATTTTATCCTAACATCTGTTGATTCACTATTCTTGTAGTTCCTCTCAAGATCTCATCAGGTGATCCAAGAAGGTGGTATCCCTTGGTCCTGTTGTTTTTAAATGATAGTAAAGAATCCTTCGTCCTCTTCTTAGAAAGAAGGAAAAATTAAATATAAATATTAAGGTGTCTTTCCACCTACCGTGGTGATCTCGAAGGTGGATGAAATTAAAGACACTGAAATTGGTCATCAAGACCTTGAAGATTTTGTGAAATTAATTAAGCAAAATCCCTTAGAAGATAGCTTGAGAGCTATTTTCCATAGTAATTTGCACCTAGTATCCATATTCCCAACTTATGCTCATAATACAGAGTTTGTTCTCCAGGTTGTGTCTCACTATATCAGAGATAGCAGAAGTGTAATAGATTCCTCAGGGCAAGTCATGATGAGAGTAGATCCTGAATTCTTTGATATTATTTTTTGGGTTCCTCACATGGAATAATATACAAAGATCTCAATGCAATAGGCACATGAGGTTTATGATCAGGATCCAACTAAGGCTAAAAATTTGATTAATAGCCAATGGTTAAAAACACCTAGGCCTACAATCTAAAGATGGACAAAGGGGCTTCTTGGGAGTGATTTCAAAGAAGATGTTAGGGATATGATTACTCTCTTGAGCAGGGTTAAAGGATTTCCTAATTCATCCCATTTTCACGAATGGATGTATGAATATATCCGGATCATCAGGAGAAAGAAATCTCATATTGATTGGGGGACTCAAATCAATGATGAAATTCATGAGAAGTTGATAAATGTGCCAACCACTCTGAATTTCTACAAGACTTCTTATTTGGTGTATGTTGCCGCAGTAATCAGGCAATTTATGAGGTTGTCTACAAAGGGAAATAGACATTTTGTACCTATGAGTATTTTTATCAGTTTAAACTAAAAGAAAGTCTTCATCATTTCAGGAGGGTCGTAGATTCCTTCTTTGCACCCCTCTTGTTTAGTTTTGATCCAACTCTCGAAAAGAAGAGTATCGGATGAGGCATACAAAGTGGTTAGTAAAGTTGGATGTATCTTTTTGCAATTTCCAAATTTTACCTATATGAGAGTGGGTTGCCATACTGGGTTTCCATACATGTTTCCTATATATCCCTCAGATAAGTGGATACTCATGGAGTTGTGCAGATAGTTGATCTCAGTCCATAAGGAAAGCATGAGAATTCACAAATCAGGTTTCAAGTTTCCACTAACAATTAGGAGATATATTTCTCACAGTGTACAAAAGGCAAAGTCATTCTATGCATAAATGCAATTCATAACTATCAGAACATACAAATATAGATTTGTCTTTGACTACCGGGATGTGAAAAGGAAACTAAAGAAAGATCACCGACATGTCTATCACT
This sequence comes from Sequoiadendron giganteum, assembly GCA_007115665.2. Classification (NCBI taxonomy): domain Eukaryota; kingdom Viridiplantae; phylum Streptophyta; class Pinopsida; order Cupressales; family Cupressaceae; genus Sequoiadendron; species Sequoiadendron giganteum. Next base: position 533,540,536 of record CM021109.1, on the reverse strand, counting down.
TTGAAGACATATGGGCAAACTGCATGGATGAACAAGACATCTGCAAAATGGACTTTTGCAGGCTAACAGCAAAGTAAATCAAAGAGCTTGGTGTGGCTGATCTACTAGGGCATTTCCAGGATCCTAGCGACATCCTAGGATCCTAACAATTAGGAGATATATTGCTCACAGTGTACAAAAGGCAAAGTCATTCTATGTATAAATCCAAGTCATAACTATCAGAACATACAAATATAGATTTGTCTTTGACTATCGGGATGTGAAAAGGAAACTAAAGAAAGATCACCGACATGTCTACCACTTTGAAGACATATGGGCAAAAAGCATGGATGAACAAGATATCTGCAAAATGGACTTTTGTAAGCTAACAGCAGAGTAAATCAGAGAGCTTGGTGTGGCTGATCTACTAGGGGATTTCTAGGATCCTAGCTTATGAAGAAGATGAGATTTCTAAGAGGCCCTTATCTCTAATTCAATGGTCTAAAAAGGAAAGTATTTCTATCACGGAAAGGCTTGCTCCCATCTTGCATAACACAGTAGAACGGTTGCATAAAAATGGTTTTCAAATGAAAGCTTTCAAGACCGAATCAAAAGGAGAAGCACCAAGAGCAAAAACCATTCAATGGACAGAACTCCGCACAAAGAACAAACAAGCGACTACTCCCTCTTCTTCCCAAAGAGGTCCTAAAATAAAGTTCATCGTTGGTATGAAAGTTACACAAACTATTGAAGAATAGGAGGCAATAAAATCTGAACTTACACATGCAAAAGGAAAAGAGCTTGCTTTTGAGGAATAAACTTCCAAAGAAGAAGGAAGCAAAAGCGAAGAATCTGAAGAAGAAGAGTGTAGAAGAAGAGGAGTCTAAAAAATATGAAGGAGAAAAGGAAGGTAATGAGGAAGAACTTTGGCATGATGATGAACAATATCTATATCAATATGAAAATGTTGTCGAAGATCTTCCCCAAATGGCATTGCCTATTACTTCAAATTTTCCTCATACACCTCCTAATCCTAACAATCCTCCACCTCCTCTTCCTACTTCACCTCCTCCCATGTCTAGCATACATGCAATGGACGTTTCTCTTCCCCCTGCAGCATCAACCATCCTTGTCACTCCTACAATTTCAAACCTACAAACTATTGATGTCTTGTCAAGCTCTCCCTCATCCATCCCAAGTTTTTCATATCCATCTTTTGATATTTCATCTCAAGATGAATTTGATAGATTTATGAATGAGTCTTTGTAGAGTCAACTTGGCATGCAGTCTACTGGAGCAATCATGACATATACTGCCCTGATTGTTACCATACCAATCATTTTTACAAAATTATATGTGACACAAGAGTTGACGGTAAGTCAAGAATCATATACTTCCTCCCTTCCTCCTATGTTGTTCTCTCAAGTATCGAAGTGAAAGAAACAAATGATCTCTCCAAAAGAGCTTGATCTTGAAGAGATAGCTCCTCCAAAATCCAAGGGGAAGAAAAAGGAAAAAGTTCATTCAAGGCTTCATGTTGACAAAATGGGTCATAGGTTTGTAGAGATTGGTCTACCCGCGCAAGAAGAAGGTGATGTTAATATGGAGGACTACACAGTCACAAGAGTTCAACTCAGCAAAGTGCCAAATTAAAGTGCAAAGGTAGATGCACAGGTAGTCCTAGATGCATTAGTAGGAAGGCTTGAAAAGATGGAACAGGCCCGAAATATGTACAAGGAGAAGGTCGAGCGGTATGCAATTGTTTTGAGGATTACACCGTTGGTCCGGATGAGGCATTTGTATTAGAGACAAAGAAGAGATATGATGACTTTTGAGCCCAATGCAAGGAACCATGAAGACTTCTTTTCATCTCAAGTGTTAGATAGTTTTTTCTTTCATTTACACATTATGTAAATAGTTCTCGACATCTTACATGTCTTTTTCCAAGATGTTTTCCTAAAAAGATGGATGACATTTTTGAATAAGTCAACTAGCTAGTTAGGTCATATTTTCCTAGATTTGCTCCTAGATTCGCTCTTCATATTTTCCTAATTTTTCTCTCCTCTTCCATCTATAAATAAGAGAAGGTCCTATTGTAATCTTTTATCTTTTATCTTTTGCAACGAATTGTTGCCCATTTTGAGAAGCAAATACATGAAACTTTGTGTTCATCTTTGTGTATCTATTTTCATCAATAAAGAACAAAGTTTCATACCAAAATTTGTGTTGGAATCGATTATCTTTTGGATTTGATTGAGATTGGCAGTGATTAGTGATTGAGATTTAAAGGGCTTTGAGTAAATCCGTGTAAACTTTGTGTTACACTCTTTTATTCGAATTTATGTTATTTGATTGAATGTTGTTGGTGAACTCTCTACAAGACTGTGTGCTTGTATTTTTTCATGTTGTTCATGGATCTATCATGGAGTATCTAGAAGACTTTTTGCTTCTAATACAATGCCAGTCATATATCTCAAAGGATTCATTGGTGAAAGCTACGAAATGACTTTGTGCCTTTGTGAGTTTTCTCGTTTTATCATTTATCAATATTATGTTTGGATTCTTTATCTTTGCTTTGACAAGATAAGAATATTGGAATTACTGCTTTGTTTTTAGTTTGAAGTTATATTGAATCGGGAACTCAAATCGCAAAGCATTGTAAAACATATTCTTTGGAAAAAGAGAGAATTATGAATGTGACACACCCCCATCTCTTAATCATAGTGTACATCATTGTGAATACTTAGTTTTACTTAGCTTCAATAAGCAGTAAGAAGGGTGCCTCCCCTTTCTGAGAGGATAGATTGTATCTCACATAGATGTGGCTGAAATCAAGTTTTGTAATCTTTTAAAGGGATTACATAATTTTCACCTAACATAATTGAGTGCATAGATCCCTATTTTTTTATTAAAATAAGCTCATTTATTAGTAGAGGAAGGGGAAGGGGATGCATGAGAGGTAAGTTGGAATAGTAGGAGGAGAAGAGTGAGGAGGTGGAGCAAAAGAAATAGATAATTTTTTTCTTGATTCAAGAGGGTGTATGGGAGGGGAAGTGTGAAGGAGGAGAAGAGTGAAGAGATAGAGCATTGGAAATAATGAATGATGCCCCTGATTAGAGGGGATGTATAGAAAGGGAAGTGGTAAAGGATAAGTTGAGAGAAAGATAATGCAAATAATAAGAAGGATAAAAACCATGCTCATAATAGGTGTCATTAATTAGGCTAAAGTAATGATGGAGAGAGGTTCATAAGAATATTCATAGATTTCCAAGGTATAATGAAGCCCATCTAATGTATTTTTTAAGAAATGGTTGATAATATGATCATGACTAACACTGTCTACATGACCATGGTTTCCCTTCAAAAAAAAATCAAGAAAGTAAGGAATGCAATTATATTTTATGGAAGGGATGGAAATATCAAAGAGAGAAGAGTGGTCATAAATTTTGTTATCCTCATCATCACTTGGGGGAGACTCGCTAAAAACATTGAAAGAGAAGTTATCAATAGAGGTGCATGAACCTCTTAGAGAGGAATTGAATCAAGAACTATAGGAAGAGGAACATCAAGGATAGAAAGTAAATTAGAAGAGGCCTTGCAATATTTTTATAATATCATACCTGGGTAAGTGTATATTAATAAAAGGAGGGGAGGGTTGAGAGGGTGTAGAAGAAAAAATTGAAGAAAAATTAATATCAAAGGGAATGGCCTGGATATTTAGAAGTGTCCAAATCATGAGGATAGCTGCTAATAAAATGATTAAAGGTGGAGTGGGGAGTAAAATAAAAAATTATGATACAAAAGGAATAAGACTATGGAGAAATATCTAAGAGTTCAAGTATGTGGTCAAAAATGTCGGGGTAGACCCACTACAAAATAATAAGATGGTGTAATTACTGCTCACTTCAAGCCTCTAATTATCATGTTAAATATGTAAGCTACCATAACCTTCATACATTAATATATAATTATTTTAACACACCATTTATGTTTTTATATCTTCAATATCCTCCTTACCTTCGTTTTGACCTTTGGAGATAATGAATCTTCCTCTTCTACATACTTTTTTTAATCTTTGCCACTCTTACAGCTTTCATTTCTTGAGCAACTACCATGTCATCATTCTAGTTAGGTAGGAATAACTCAATAATTTAAGGGTATAAATTATCATTTATAACCACAAGAACAATATTTGAGGGTATAAAATATCATTTATAACCACAAGAACAATATTAGCAACAAAAAATCATCTTATAAATAATTTAGGCTTGTTACTAATCTCTAATCAACTTTTTCCTAGCACTTATCACACAAACCCTAGGATTTCCATAGATTCATATGCAGTTTTTTAATTCTCTTATCTGGAAAAAAAAAACTCAACTCTCCTGCTCTTTAACCTTTTCAATCATAGCAATACACATCATTCTTTTATGGAATCTAAAATAAATTCCCATTACTAAGAAAGCTAAGTAGAGAATACCACATAGGCACCAAAACACCAAGCATACTTCACCATGCACAGTCACCCCACTAATAAGTTCACATGAATGCATCATGCATTACTTCTCAACACCCTTTAATGTATTCCACCACCAAATCTCTATATCTCAGTAATAAATGCCTCCCATATAACCAATTCCATCATAGTAGGATATGTTTGAGTGGATAAGGATTGTAAATTAAGTGGACATAATTGAATTTTGAACAAAATAATGAGTGGTGCAAAAAGAGGACAAGTTGGAGTGTCAAGAAAGAAGAGGGGGAAGAGAAAGTGGCTGTCACCAAAAAGGGAGAGCAAAGGGATTTAAAAGGGAGTATAAGAATAGGGATAAAATATGTTTAATAAATAGAAGGTAAAGGATAGATGAGAGGGTATAAGAAGGAATAATGATAAGCATTAAGGAGTTAGGTAGTATTTGTGTCAATAGAAGAATGAAGGAGTGTAAATAGAAGAACTAAAATCATCTATGGAGTAATAGAAAGCAAGGATTAGAACTTCTAGAACAATAAATTTCCTTACATTAATATTTAAAATAGTATTGAATATCCATACACGAAGCAATATCCATAGTCTAGACTATCATATAGAGGTTTCCTTGAAATTAGAAAATAAAGGAACAAAGAATAGAAATAAATAGTTCAAGAATAGACCATGATGTAATTATATAAATAATAAAATTCTATAAGTTACATTTTAAAATATTAAATATTTATAAGACGGGAGAGAGAGAAGACGACAAAAGAATAAGTAGAGAGAATTGTTTCTACCACTTGAGTATTTTGACGCATATTCACTTTACCTTGTTGTAGCTTTTACATAATAATAATAATTATCATATATTTACTTATCAATTCACTATCAAAATCACACTTTAATATTTAATCTTACTCCTAAATTTTCCTCCTATAACATTTTATGATTTCACCTTTGATTGTTTCACACATTTACATGGGATCTACATTTACACTCTTGAGTTTTCTTTTTCTTTTTTTTTATGAATATTTCCTATTTAACTTCACTTAATAAAGGATAATAGTACAATATTCACACACAAAAAAGGTGGTAGAGAAGTACACCCACAAATTCTAATGAGTTCAAGTCCATAACAAATATGAATAAACATAAACAAGGCTGAGCCCAATAAATCCTAAGAAGCTAAAGCAAGACAAAAGGAGGAGATTCCTTATCATCGGGATTGCCCCAAACATCTTTAGGGACATAATCATCAATTGGCTTTCAACCAATGAGAGCACCTTCTTCTTCAAGAGGGTTATCAATGGGTTATTGAGCATGAATTGGAGAAATGGAAAACTTTATAATAGGAAACTTACTTGAATCAGGCCAATTAGGAGAAAAACCACACCACTAAGAGGAGACAAAAGGCAACATAGAAGGCTAAGACCATCCACCATGTGGGTTGCATAATCTCTAGAAATAAAATATTGGGAAACATGTGGACCACAAGAGTGAGATCCGCTATCATTTATGGTAATCTATTTGTGTCTATATTGACGCCCTCAAGGAGCAAAGGAGGGAACTGGTGATACTCTAGCAACAATGCAAGGAGCATTCTCCCAGTGATCTAGCAACTCCTAAAAATGTTCAACTCCAAGTGTAATTTTACTAGCTTGCACATGAATCTGCATAATCACATTAGAGAAAAGCATGGCTTTAGTATACAAAGAATAATTAGTATTAGTAGAATAAGTAGAAAAAAGAGCATTATTTCTATCTTTCCAAATACTAAATAGAGTTTCCTCCCTAAAATCATGCTAAATTTGGGTATACTTATGTGAGATATAAGCCCAATCTATAAAAATAACCATATGCCAAGAAAAAAGAGTCAATCTAAAGGGCTTGAAAAAATCATAAATCCAATTCCAAGCCTCCTACGCTTTGGGACAAAATAAAAATAGGTGATTGAAGTATTCCATCTATCACAAAATGGGCAACATAGACTAGTAATTCCCATATGATTCAAATGGAAACTCAAAATAAGGACTTGGTAAAGAATACACCAAGAAATGTGAACCATTTTAGGCTTCAAGACCATTGATTTATGTGCTAGAACCAGCAATTCCAAGTCCCAACAGATGAATAGAGCTACCACCTAATATTTAGTTGATCCATGATGGGAAGATGGTAGGAAACCACAAATAGCCCTTTCTAGGCTTATAATTTTAAAATGTTATATCTAGGTACCATTCCCAATCCTTCCACCAAGGTTTAAGAGACCTAACCCCAATTTTATGGATTGTTTTTGGAGGTATATCATCTATCACAAACTAAAATATTTCTTGGTCTTGATTAGTACACTTGAATTTCAATTGAATTCAAGCCAAGAGAGAAAATTCTTGATGGTTATGTTGATGAAATCCACTTATACATATGCACTTCTCTTAAATAATTTCAATGCATGAATCCATGGCACTTCACCCAGAGGGTGATCTTGACAAGAGATAATTAGAGGCCACCAAATATTATTGATTGATATAAAGGTCATTGTTGAAGTCAACTCCTACCCAACAAAACCAATGCTTGATATTTTCTTAGGATTTCTATATACTTTACACTCATGAATTTTATTTTAACCTTTTGAAATATTCACCTATGAATTATTTCCACCCTCTATTTTACTTTGCAAAAATATATAATTTTGCTGTAATTTCAACCCTTAAAAATATTTTATTTGTTTATCTTCATAAGAATATTCTACCATCAATTTCACTTTAAACTTTAGTTTGATTTTTCTTTTCATTTTCATTACCCAAGCATGAATGCCTTTTTCCCATTCACTCACAATAGATTTACTCAAAAAATATCTCCCCTCTTATATTATTAAATACTAAAGCCTCACTTTAGAATTTAATTCATTCTCATTTTAATGGACATCTTAACATAATTGACATAAATAAAATGTGTGGGTTTTTAAATCTATTCCAAACTATTAAAATAAATATTTTAATCACTCCCTTATTCATGGGGATCCTAGGGATAATCCTAGTTCCAATCTAAGACAAAGTTTTGTATGGATTCTGCTAGATGCAAGCTAGGTGAAGATGAACTTCAATGCAACCTCTAAAGGAATTTGGGGCCCTCTAGAATCTAGAATAAGGTGTATTTTTAGAGATCACAAAATTCAAGTGATTGGAAGGATGTATACCCCCTCCTTGTCAGAATAAACAATGAAGAAAACATTATATAGTGTTCCTTGGTATACAAAAGGGGGTAAAGTTGGGGTTTTAAATTAATCATTGAGGGGGACTCTCTAATTACTATAAATTCCCTACAAGTGGGAAAATTCAAAATTTGGAAACTTAGTAGCCTGTTGAAAATTTGCATGGACATGTTTGAGGGATTAGATGAGTTTAAAGTGATCAACATTTATTAGGAATCCAATAAGGATTTTGACATTTTGGATAACATTTCCATCAACATGTAAAAATATTTAAGTTCTACATGTGAATGTTGTGTTGGCCAAAGCTTGTGGCATCGTGCTTCTATGGTATTAATCATAATGATACTATCCCATATTTCAAGAAATAATGCCTCAAATGTGTGAAGTAACAAATTATTGGAGGCATAATGTGTGAGGATATGAAGGACCTTGTCAAAAATTTATGGTTTAATATACCCTAGTGTTATGCTAAGGAATGCAATACAAAAAAAATGATGAACCTTATTGTTGTTTCCATGGAATCGACTCTATTTTTGCAAGTCTATTTTGGAGCTAAGAATAAAGAAGATTTTCAAGAATAATTCCTTGATGGTTTTAGAAGAAATTAAAATGGTGTTGGGGAATGTTTTCTCAAAGGATGATAATTGTTATAGGGTCAATTTTGTGGTTGTGTTGCTATATCTTGGGGATGCAAAAGACTTGGTGAAAAATATGTTGAAATCGATGTTGGAAATTATGGGTTTGGGTTTCCAATGTGACCATGGGGTTTGGTCAATTGTGCATTCAAATTATAATGTTCTTTGTGTTCCTTTTTTGAGTGAAGCCATTGGCGAAAATTTTGTAATGTAACATCATTATGTTGATTGGGGGGTGGATTTTCTTAAAGTAATTTTATGGGTTTCTAATGCAAAGAGTGTTGGTGAGTCCTTTTCCTTTGAGTTGAACTTGGAGTTAGACAAGGAGGATGTCAAAATAGTTTTGTGTCTATAGTAAGATGTAATAGTTTTAGATATAATAGTATAGTTTCATTTTAAATTTGAAGGATGTATATATACATATACTATCAAATATGATTATAACAATTATGGCCCTCCATAGGAGCAACCATTTTTGTACTTTTTTATAAAATATTTTTATGGGATTCAACTCCCTTAAGCCTACTCACAATCAAAAAATATATTTTAATCACTCTTGGAAGGTCGGGGACCTTCAAAAGTGTTTAACTCTCAATTGTATCTCATGAAAGGGGTAATTAATGAGAATAAAAGGATGAACAAGGAGTTTAAGGATGTGCATTTTGCAATATCAAAGGAGAAGAGGGAGAAAGAGGCCTTGGAAGGCCTTTTTTTGATAAAATTAAAAACATAAGGACACTAAGTCTATCTTGGAATCAAGTTTGAAAAGAGATATTAGGAGTTGTAGGAGGTGAAAGGAATTTAGGAGTAAGCTAGCATGAATAATCGCTTGGATGCTATTAGCACAAAGGAGGACCTAGCCAATAAAAGAAAGAGATAGTGTAGAGTTGCAAGAGGATATGAGTAAAAGCACTAGAATATCAAAGAAGAAACAATATAAAACACTAATGATAATAAAGAGGAGTCCCTAGAATTCAAGAATAAATACTTGCAATAAGACCAAGAGGCTATGGAAATCCTAAATGAGTTGAATATCCAGTAAGGCCAAGGCTCCAATATTATTTTTTTGTTCTCTTTTGGTTCACTATCGACCAGACCTTTGTTGTATTTATCTTTATCTCTATTAGGCCTATAGTATGTTAATACTTTGACTCTTATTTGTTCTTTCTTAATTATTATTATTTAATATTTTATATTTTTATAATGTTATGGGGCCCTTTCAAAACCCTTAGTTTTAATCTTTATCAAAAAATATTTGATAACTCAAATTACAATAAAATAAATGCAAGCTTCCAAATTTTAGTATGGTAACTTTAGTTGAAATATAATTTTTTAGGCCTCTCTATCTACCACATCATCAACCTTTTACTAGTGGTGATACTTTTGAACAAAATTATTTCATCTTTATCCCCAAAGTCTTGGGAATCATCTAATTAGATGAAATCAACAATAAATTTTGATTCAAAATACATACTACTATATTCAATCTTTTTTAGTACCATATTTTTCCATGTTGAAAAAAATTATTATTGTGTTGGTTTTAAATTGATTTTTGGTGCTACCTTTGTTTTAATTGCACCTCATTAGAATATTATTGAATTTCCCTCTGTCTTATTAAATATCCATGTCAACCTCAAAACTTGATAAGCAATGCAACATTCAACATTCCCCCATGCACCATTATTTCCCTATATTAGACACTCTCTCCTAAATATTTAATCACCAACCCTCCTATAATTAGAAATCAATAATTTTCTTCCACAATTCAATCATCCACAACAACATTTATTTATTAGGTTCTATTATGCCATCTCACTTATCTCGCATTAGGTACTCTGAAAACCTACACAAGTATATTTATTCCTTAGGTTCTTCCACATTTGTAGTGACACATATTCAAAATGATATACCAATCTCACATATATGAATTTGATGCTTATTAGCATGGGCTAATATTTTATAGACATTATGTTGAGCACTTTTAAAATCATCATGCTATCACCATGTAAATATATGCCCAATTATAAGATGCAATAGATTTTCCATTATTCTCCCTTGGCACTTCAAGCTAATATGTGTTAATACAACCTTTCTTGTCTTATGTGTAGGGCCTCTTTGAATCTCTATGTTGATATCATATATGTTGATCTCTTTGTGAAAATGGAAACCAAGCTTTGGCCCTTCTATAGACCTGGGTTCTACGGCACCTACATGGGTACACCTTCCAAGGCTACCCCTCAAGTTTTGGGAGCGAGGCATCCTGAAAGGGATTGCCAACTCTTTTGGAAGCCTCTTAGCGGTTGACAAGATAATGCTACAAAATTCAAGGTTAGTTTATGCCTGTATTTTTATTAATGTTGTTGTTAACATGGTCTTACCGACCTCTATTCTTCTTAAGTCAAAGTTTGGCAATTGGTCCCAACCCCTCAAGTATGAAAATGCTTGACAATTTTATCAATTATGCAAGAAATTCAGTCACCTTATAGATTCATGCAATAAAAGGACTAAAGAGGTGCCCAATGAAGATATGAAACCTCTAATAGAGCCAGAGAATATAGCTTCTAAGGATGTTTCTGTTGCACCCCACTATAAGGATGTTTGTGTCCAGGAGGGAGTTGTTGTCCTAAAAAATCCCCCCCAAGGGAAGGATGCTTCTTCCTTAGGAATGGAAGTCGCTTTCCATGAGCCTCTTGTTGTTTCTCGTGTCCTAGCCAATAATGAATTCAAGGAAGTAGCCTTAGGAGAAGGAATCCCATCCCTGGGATTGTAGCAAGGTACGAAACCAAAGGCAGCTTAGGAAATTCTAAAAGAAAATTCAAAGGAGGAGAAGGAAAGAACTAAGAGGGAGGCCAATGAAAGGGCTCATGATAAATTTGATCTTGAAGCTAATGATGTGGTGGGGATGGAGGAAGGGGAATTGATACTATTTTTTCATCTACCCCTTCTCTGTCCTCGAGAGATTTTTCCTTTCTATCTCAAAAGGAGGGTGGAAACCTAAGTGACTCCCTGGGTATTTTGGGCTTTCCCCCTCATCCCAGTGATAAAGAAGAAGAGGAAGAATGGTTACAAGCCTCAAGGAAGTCAAAAAAGAAAAAGAAACTAGATGTTGGTGGAGGAAATAAGGTTAGAATACCTTCCCAAAAGGAATCAAGGAATACAGATATTGTGCAGGATATGGCTTCTAGAAGACAAAAAAAATTGGACTCAATCACGAGATCAAAGTCCAAAAAGGAGTAATGTTGGTTGTTCTCCTGACAGTCCCGTGGTGTTTCTATAATAGTTTAATTATGATAATGAAGTTTCTCTCCTAGAATATTAGGGGCCTTAATAGCCCTTATAAATAATTTTTGGTTAAAACGTGTATTCTGGATAACAAAGTGGATGTTCTACTTCTTCAAGAAACAAAAATGAAGAAAGAGATTTTTGACAAGGTTGTTTTGAAAATCTAGCCCGGTGCAAATTAATTTGTGAGTGAGGCTAAAGGGGCCTCAAGAGGCATTGTCACTCTTTGGAATTCTCTAAAATTCAAAGGGACTTTGGGATTTGTTGGAAAGAACTGTCTAATGGTGTCTTTGGAAGATCTATCTTCTCTAAAGAAATGGAATTTAATCAATATCTATGCCCCCAACTTTAGTAGGGACAGATTGTAGTTATGGGATTTTTTGAATGATATTGTAAAAAGAAAATTGGATGACTATTGGATACTCGGAGGTGATTTCAACTCTCCTCTCTTACCCCCAAAGAAGTTGGGGGGGTTGGAAGACTGTACTGAAAGTATGATGGAATTGGCTCGTTTGTTTAACTCTGTTAGGATTTTTGATGTTCCCCTATTGGGAACCAAATTTACTTGGTCCAATAAAAGGATTTGAAATTAGTTGATTCAAGTTAAGATAGATAGGTTTCTTATCTCTTCAAATTGGAATATCTCCCAACATCTCTCACTCTCTGCTCTCCCAAGATTTGGTTCAGACCATAATGCAATTTTGCTTAAAATAAATGTTGATCATAACAAAGGGCCTTTCCCCTTAGATTTTAACTAATGTGGAGTCTCCATCTAAATTTGTTGCCCTTTTAAAAAAAAATTGGGTTGAACCAATGGGAGGCACCCCTATATTTAGCCTTGTGAAAAAGCTGAGAAGAATCAAGCAAAGAGTGAAAGAATGGAATAAACTTACCTTTGGTAACATCTTTGAAACTAAAAAAATCTTGGGAAACAACCTAAAGGAAGTGCAGGATAAAATGGAGGTTGGCCTTGTGGATGAAGATATTTTCACTCATGAACGCAATCTTAGATCTCATTGGTTTAAGGTCAACAAACAGGAGGATATTTTCTGGAAGCAAAATCTTGGGTTTAGTGGCTTACCGAAGGAGTCCGAAACACTAAGTTCTTCCACCAATCCACTATGAAACAAAGAAGAAGGAATAGGATAAGAATGCTTAAGAAAGAAGATGGCACAATGGTGATAATTGAAAGATAAATAGAAAAGGAAGATATGAACTTCTTCTCCTCCTTCCAAAATGCTCTAGGGGATGCAAACCAGGTATTTGATGATTTCCTTGAAGTGATTCCTAAATTTATTACTGAGAAAGATCTTAAGGTTATGACTAATATTGTCTCTATTGAGGAGGTTAAATAGGTTTTTTTCTCCTTTGCGGCTTACAAAGCCCTGGGGCCTGATGGGTTCCCTCCAGCCTTTTTTTAGATATATTGGGATGTTATTAAAACTGACCTTTTCAATGTTGCTAGAGATTTCTTTAGATCGGGAAAACTTCTCAATCAATTGATTGCAACCTTCATAGCCCTTATCCCCAAGGAGGAGGAAGCCTCATCTATAAAGTACATTAGACCAATTAGTCTCTGTAACACATTGTATAAAATTTTCTCAAAGATAATTGTGTTTAGACTAAAAGTTGTGTTAAGCAAAATGATAGCCCCCAACCAGAAAGTTTTTGTCCAAGGAAGAAACATCTTAGATGTTGTTATTAAAACCCATGAAATCCTTCACTCAATGGACCTAAGTAAAAACCCGAGGATAGCCATAAAAATTGACATTTCAAAAGCTTATGATAGGGTCTCCTAGCCATTTCTCTTTGTTGTTCTCAAGAAATTTGGGTTTGATGGTAGATTCCTCAAGTTGCTTACTGCCTGTGTTACCACACCTATGTGCTTGGTTCTTGTGAATGGGGTTCCCCAAGGTTTCTTCTCATTTGGTCATGGGCTAAGACAAGGAGACCCCCTCTCTCCCTATCTATTTATCATTGTTGTTGAGGTCCTTGGAAGGAACATTCAAAATCTCATTGATTCTAAAGTCCTAAGAGGAGTTAAAGTTGCTTCATCCCTCTCATCTGAATCTGACCAAAATTTTGATGATGATACTATATTGTTTGGAGAAGCCTCCGTTGGTGAATCCAACCAATGGAAATCTATTTTAAATGACTATGATTTTATCTTTGGTCAACATATTAACTATGATAAGAGCAAGATTTACTTCTTCAATGTTGATCAACTTGTGAAAGAAAGAGTGGTTCAGATTTTGGGTTACCAAGAAGTCGTTTTGCCTACTTCTTACCTAAGGCTCCCTCTGATATCAAGAAAAGTAGATTATAATTATTAGAATCACTTAATTGAAAGAGTTCAAAAAAAGTTGGCAGATTGGAAAGGTAAACTTTTAATCCTAGCGGGGAAGATTCAATTGCTAAAAGATTCTCTCCAAAACATCCTGGTCTACTATTTTTCTCTCTTCAGAATTATAGCCTTCATTGGGGAAAAAATAGAACAAATAGAGAGAAGATTCGTGTGGTCTAGAATAGAAGAGAAAAATAGGTTGGCCTTGGTTGGGTGGGAGAAAGTGTGTACCCCAAAAAATGTAGGAGGATTGGGGATAAGGAGAATCAAACTTTTCAACAAAGCCCTCACTGCCAAGATGGGATGGAGTCTCTTAGAAGGAACTAAGGATTGAGTTAAGATCTTTCAAGAAAAATATCTTAAGAACCGAGATCCTGGTTGTTTCCTTACTTCCTCTGATCTACCTTTTGGATCTATTTTTTGGAACCATCTTATCAAAACCAAAATTGTGTTGAAATTGGAGTGAGAAAGTGGATTGGCAATGGGAAGGATGTTAATTTCTGGAAGGACTCTTAGGTTGTGGATTCCCCTCTTTCTTCTTTAGATGGTTTCAACCCCCTCAAATAGATTTTGACTAGAATTTGTGGAAAAAAGGAGGCAGACTACATCAATTGGGAGAATGATGAACCAAAATGGAAGGAATGTAATAGATTGTTAAGGAGTGATAGCTTGAGAGGTCAAAGACAGCTTAATTGGGAGCCGGCGGTGCAAAGGCTACATAGCCTCATAGGGGAGGTGACTTGGCTCTCTAGTGAAAGGAAATATGAATGGTTGTGGATCAAGAACCCCTCTGGTTGCTTCTCGATAAAAAATTCTTATAAGGAATTAGAGAAACCTCTTAGTGATTGCAGAGACCTTCATTGGTACAAGGTGTGGATTAAAAACCTTACTCTAAAAGTAAATTATTTCTGGTGGGCTGCCTCTGTTAGGAAAAGCAAAGGTGCGGAATCGCCTTCCTAAAGCTAACTCGAAGTGGAATAGTGCAAAAAAAAGGTTCAATTTCAATTACGGTAATTAAAGATGCACAATAACAGGAATAACATAATAGATAATTTGAAAACACACATAACTGGACACCAGATTTACGTGGGAAAACCCTACCGAGAGAAAAACCCACCACACCAAAGAAATTCACTTGTATTACAGTAAATTGAATTACATACAATGTTCAGACTCTCCTTCACATATGTCAGCTCACAACAGAAAATTATTCTAATCAAATTTTCACAGAACTAAATCACTATTTTTTTTACAATGCTCATCAACATACAAAGTATACCATAGACTTTCCAAAACGATCAGCCATCAAAATAATAACCTTCCTCTATCATAGTACGTTGCATAGCAACCTACAATCTTATTTTGATCAAATCTGTAGAAAATGATTTTGTTCACTAGCCAAAAATAGATCAATTCAGTTTCCCTGCAGAGCAACTGTTGATCCTACTAGACAATGGACAATCATTTCCCACTCAGCATAGCTCTCCAATAACCATTGAACACATCATTAGTCAACACTTATTCAACCAAGTCAGCACTTTGTTCGACATGGCTCACCTTCAAGTTCATCGGCCAGAGTCACACCGATGGAGACCATCAGGCTAACATTCAGCCTCACAGGAGGTGTTTTGATGTTCCACAAATAGTTCATGTTCCACCGATGAAGTTCCCTCCAAGTGATCTCATCAATAGGACTCATGCCAAACACAGACCCATCGGTCTAGCTCATACTGTCGAAAGAATACACCAAAAGCTTGGTCGACAATGTATGTTCCACTGATGTCATTCATCGATAGGACTTCCACTAATCCACCCTCATCAAGCTAACTACTTATGTCGAGTGAGGGTGGAATAACTTCCATCGACAGTTCAGGTTAGGCCGATCACACCCATCGGCAAGATAAGACACAGGTCCCACCAATCCTGATCCATCGATCTAACTAACACCGTCGGTCTAACATTTACGGACTTCACCGAGCACCAAGGTTAGGCCAATGGAGACTCTCATCGATGATCACCCATCGGTGTAACTTCTTCCATTGGACAAGAGAAGAAGGTGTTTCGCCGACTGTACAAGTAAGGTCGATCAACTGTCGTCAGCAAGACAGGTCTTCAATCACACTGATCTGATCCTTTCAGGACTTTAGAACACAGTTGCTCATCGGCAAGACATTCCAAGGGTCTCACCGATTTGCTCATTCAGGAGGTTCAAGCCAGTAAGATTGAGGCACACTTTCCAATAGCCTCACATGAAAGAATATTAACCATTGATAACCTTGTGAGGAGGGGTTTTTAGTTAGTTAACAAATTTATCCTCTGTAAGCAAGAAGAATAGTCTATAATGCATTTACTCTTCCATTGTCAGTACTCCAAAGATGTGTGGTCCTTTTTCCTCCCTTTGCTACTCACGGATTGGGTGTTCCTTGCTACAATGAAGTCATTTTTTCAAAGCTGGTTTGATTGCCCTTACTCCCATAAGATTATAGTGGATCTTTGGAATCAAGCCCCCCCTTCTATAACTTGGGGAATCTGGAAGGAGAGAAATAATAGATTTTTAAGGATGTTGAGAGAAGTAGCTATGAGCTATGTATGTCTATAAAAGCCTAGATATAGGAAAATGTGGAAGTTAGCGGGTAAGGTATGGTTGGCCTATAAAGAATTGAAAATTAAGCAGATTTGGGGAATAAAGAAGGACCTTACCAATCTCACTTGGTCTAAGCTTTGTACTAGGAAGTCAACTGTTTGGACTCCCCTTGAGAGGGGATGGATTAAGTGCAACTTCGATGGGTGTTCAAAAGGAAATCCTAGCATTGCAGGAGCGAAGGGTTGTTGAGAAACCACCTAGGAGATTGCATAGTGGGATATGGAACAAAATTGGGAATTTGTATCAACAATAAAGTAGAGGCTATGGAATTATGGGGTGCAATAAATATTCTCATAGAGTTTGGTTTTAAGAAGGTCATATTGGAAGGGGAATCCAAATTAATAGTCAACATCTTGAAAGGTGGTGTTGCAACTCCTTGGGAACTAAAAGATATTATTGATAATTGCAAGGTCCTAATGAAATTCTTCTCTCACTGTCGTCTACAACATATGTTGAGGGAAGGTAATCTCTTTGTTGATTGTGCAGCCAATGAGGCACTCAAGTGTAACAAGTGGACACAATGGGAGTACAATCAATTGCCTTTGTCTATGAAATAAAAAGTGCTTAAAGACAAATATGTTAATGCTAATAACTTATAAAGTGGATAAAAGGGATTGGTATAGGGATTCTATGTGATCTCATGTTAAAAAGGGCTCTTATTCTAATGATGGAAATATTGGTATGACAAGGACAAAGAAGATATTCTCAAGTGAGAAATTAAAATTTTATATCATTTCCAAGAAAGCTAAGAATCACATGGCTTATATCAAGGCAAAGGATTACGTCAAATCCTAGTGTAGCGACGTGCCTAATGTCAAATCTCACCTCTCCATTAAAAATCAACTTGCTACGAATAATCTGGACTCACTTATTATTTGTAAAGGCAATGATGAATTTTCTGCCCGGGGAAATGTACTAAAGGTTACTTCTTTTAGAAAGTTCTCGAATTTCATTTCTGAAAGAGTTTATCATCAAAACATAAGTTTTTGTGTGCTCTGCAAGATTAATTGGGAGTTTGGGTGTTGTCGTGTTATGAGGAAAGGTTTGAAAAAACTAACTCAAAAATTCTATAGTGTTCTAAAATGGGTGGGCCTAGAAAACAAACAAAACCTCCAAATTGCATGGCTTTGAAACAAAATGTTGATCTTTGGAGGTTGTTCGGTAGAGAAAGAATGGTTTCTTTTTTTGAAGAAATGAAAGGGTATAATGAGAGTCTCATGGCTAAATTCACTAACTCATGGAGGAAGGTGCAAGTGGCTATTGGGGCTGTGAGATTTGAGGTTATGACTTAGTTCATTGCAGAGGCAATGAGGCTGGAGAACCAAGGAATTAAGGTTGTTAAGAATAGCGGAGCTTATTACCAGGCATTTGTTGATAATTTCCTCCATGATGGTGAGAGACTCACGTAGTTTCAAAATGGGTATGTGAGGCTCGAACTCCCATCACCTTTCGCTTTAGTTAGTATGTTTTTCATGAGATACTTTACTTTAGAGGGTAGATATATGACCATCCATGCATGTCACTTTCCTCTGTTCAACCATATTTGTCACAATGAACGTATCAACCTACCATTTTACCTGCTTTCCTCATTGCAACAAAATATTGAAAACAGTGTGAACCCCCCTCTGCACCAAGGCCTCATGCTTGCTCTATATAAGCATGCCCCAGCTCTAAACCCCAATGGCAATCCTTTGGTTGCTAGATTGGATAATTCGAATCAAAATGAAGGAAAAGATAAAGAACCCCTAGCTATTGCTAATCCCATTCTAGAGCCTAACCCTAGGCCTCCACCCCAAATTATTGACCACAAGGTGACTCCCCTTGTAAATGTCTCTACCTTTGTCACTAAAAGTTCCAATCCCTCGACCTCGGTGGGTAAGTAGGCACCTATCAAAAATTCCCTTGAACTTGAATTAGTTAAAGCTACCTCAAAGAAGCGGAAATACTCTCCACTTCTCCTTGAACCTCTGAGGGCCAAGAATTTGAAAAAAAGACCTGAATAAATAGTTTGGTAATCACAATAAATGAGGATAAAGAGGGTAATCAAATGGAGGGCTTGGAGGAAGGGAAGTTGATCCTGTTTAGTGGAGGTCGAAGATTGGAACACCTTGCAAAGGTTGCTTCTCAGGAAAAAAAGGGCAAACAGAAGGTCGTTCAAGAGGAGGAAGATTTGGAGGTTGAAGAGTTTGAGCCTCAAGTGGATGACGAAGGTGAGGACATGGACTTTGAGGAGACTGTGTATGATATGGGAGAGCATGATATGGAGGAGGATAAAGAAGGTAATGAGGAGGAAGAAACTGGAAGAGAAGAGGATCAAAGGAGTGATTTGTTGAAAGCTACTGAAACTGAGAACAATGTTATAGCCACTAACTTTGTTGATGATTCTTACATTAATTTTCTTAAAAGCAAAATGACATATATGCAGGTCTAGATGGATGATATGGATAAATCCATCATCACTTTGATAAGGGTTACCAACGGTCTCAAGCACAAGGCAATAACAGGTGTTATTTTAGGTCAAACCAAGATAAGAAAAATGCTTAAGAAGATGGGGAAGAGAGAAGAAAAGAAGGACCAGGCCGAAGAAGAGGGACCTAATTGGAGGGAGTTTTTCTCCCAAATTGGCGAGTACTGGGACCTGGTAGCCAATGCCAAGTAATGGTATTCTTTCTCTTTGCTATTTATGGCTACTCTTATTTTTTGGATCTCTTCTTTATAATTTTGGACTGCTATTAGATTATAGCATTGTTATGGTTAAGCTTTTGTTGGACTTTGATTGACCTTATTAATGGTCTATGTATTATAAGTTGGTTTAGTAGGGGTATTTTTTTTTATTAAGTTTATCATGGTTCTATGGTTACAGTTTTTGGCACTCGGCCTACGTGCCACCCTGGTTTTGGTTCTAGTTCGTAGCTATTTTTTGTTGTTGGTTGGTGTTGTTCCTCCCAGCTTGTCTCTTTTTTTTGTTCTTTTACTTTGTAACCATGAGATTAGGGCCCTTCCTTGCTTAATTTATCAAAAACATGGATCTAGGCCTTCAAAACTAATAAAAAGGCCTAATTATCCTAAAATAATTTCATCATCACCTAGAAAATACCAAACATTTCCATGTTGGTTGCAAGTTGGAATTTTATGCCCTATTGCATCCCTCTGCCATTTGAACTAAAAATATCTTGTAGGTGTAGAAAAATTGCACTACAATTCCTTTTACTTTTTTATCCCCATTTATACTTCTCTTTTATTTTATTATCATTATATTTAAATTTTGATTTTAAATTCCCACTTAAATTTACATTTACATTATCATTTCCTCTACCCCCTCCCTTCTACTTTTTCACTTTTGATAAAACTTATATTTCTCTTTCCCACTTAAAAAAATAATCTTGAATTCTCAAATCATCTTTCCCTCTCTTATTGTCATCATGTAATTTCCTTCTATCTTCCTTTCATGACATCTATATCTTTTCTTCTCATTTTCAAAAGTCTTCCTTTTCTATTTATCTTTATTACTTCAATATCCAATATTTTATAATCGTCACATCTTTATTACAACGCTCTCACATTCCTTTTGTTTTCTTTGTATGATAAATTATCTAAGTTCATCAAGTCCAACTCTTCTACTACCTATCATCTTACCTAACTCAATTTGAATTCTCCTCTCCACTTTAGTTTTTTTGTATTCTCCATACTCCCATCCTCTTTCTCTTTATCTTTTAGAGTGTGTGCCTTCCCTTGATTACATTATGCTTTAAAATATTTTTATCATAGTAAATCCATCACAACCATTTTCCTTTTTAAATTATGATACCCCTATCATAACTATTTGTTATACTAATTACAGGTTTCTATGTTATAACTATTTCATTTTTATTATGGTGGCTCCATTATAACTATTTAACTTGTTGATTTAGTGGATTTGTTACAATCATTTACCTTTTGATTATAGTGGCTCAATCATAACCATTTACCTCTTGATAATGTCTCTATCACATCCATATCCAAAGATCTCATGTGTTTGTTGTCATGCAAATCCATACTATATCCCTCATGTTAAAAAACATCTAACAAGGATGTGATCCCCCTAATTCTTATTATCCTCTATCATGGACGCCACATTAGTTTGAACTCTATGACCCCTATCTTTGATCTTCTTAATATTCTAAAAATGGAATACTTAATTATGTGGAATTTATTTTGTACATGACTCTTCTAACATGTTATAATTTCTTATTCTCATATGTACTTTGCAAATCCTACACACTGCACAAGCACGAGAGAGTATATGATGTCTAGTAGAGATATCTAGTATTCTTTATGTACCTTTTCTTATGTACAATGTTGTTATTTATATTTTTTATTTTTTATTTGGTGTGTTTGATTGGTTGTAACTCATATGTATTCAAATTGGGTGTAAAAGTAGAGACAAACAAGGCATATTTCATCCATTTCCCTCTCACTTTACACCCAATTTAGTGCCTCTTTTTATAAACATGATTGATGATCAAAATTACTATTCTCTGAGAATTTTTTCCCCTACTTCATGATTCTTTCAACTCAAATTTATTTTTTTCTTATCCTACTTAGATATATTTTTCCCATATTTAAACCTATACACACCTCAAACATTAGTATGCATGTCGTTGTCTACCATGTACTTTAAATTTCAAATGTGTAACACAAACCCTTCCTTTGTTGCCTAAGCCTGACCAAAATCTCCCTATAACATCTTAAGAAAACTAATATAGAAAGTATCATGTTTATACAAAGGAATTCTAAGTAAATAAATTTCTTCCTCTTTTTAAAGCTTTGGAAAAGAGTACTTGCACATGTTCCTTCATAAAATTGTTAGAGTAAAGGTTTTAACTTAATTATGTTGATTAAGTTACCTTTATTCCCTTCTTAAGATTTCACATTAGTTTGCATAAAGTGACATTTAATTATTATATTAATTATTAAATGTTATCCTATTAGGGCTTCTATTAGGGTTTTTCCTATTAGGGTTTTATTAGGGTTTGCATGATCTCCTTTTTATAAGGATTGATCCCATTGTATTTCATATCAATTCATTCTCTCATTCTCTCTAATATATACATTTTCAGTTTTCAGAGAACCCTTGCTTGTTTGTCTCCATCTCTTCTTTTGTGACAGGTTATTTGCATGCAGGTGATCTTCAGAGTTTGTGGTGTTGTATTTTCTCAACTCCTACATGGTATCAGAGCTCCACACCTGCTGCTTCCTGTTCTTGTTTTGAAGATTTTTGGAGCTTCAAGGGTTTGAGACTTGTTTTCTTGATCTAGGGCATACCTGCATTTTTGAAGCATTTTCATCTCAAACGGACATCACCATTGCATCCGCAGTGGTCCAAAACCCCTAAATCAACTGTTCATTCATCCATTTTGGACAAAGTCGAAATTTAGGGCAAATTTTTTTTGCAATATGGCCATCGCCTAGCTGGTAAAATTTTTTTGAGGAAATTTCTTTTTTTTTCATCAAATTTTTTTTATTTTCTGCAAAAAATTTCATTGTAAAAAATATTTGATTTTACAAAAAAATATATATAAAAATCAAAATTTCGCTTTTAGGGCTTGCTGGTACAAGGGTTAGGGTCCATTTTTTTGTTGTTTTTTATTTTTTTAAAAACAATTTTTTCGAAAATAAGCCCAGTTGTGCATTTACGGTGACGGTCGTTTGGCCGTCAAATTTAACCTAGTGTTTTTGCTGCGACAGCCGTATGACCGTCAAATTTAACCCAGCACTGGTTTTTCCCTCTTTGGAGTTGATTTATTCCAGAGGTCGTAATTTGGGCATACGATATCGTTTTTTGGCAAACGAGATATCATTGGAAAGCTGGTTTTCTCATCTTTCCAGTGGTGTGGGTCTCATCACATCTTTTTTTCGTTGGTGCATTCTACATCTAGTTGAAGACAAAGGGGCTTCTTTCAGTCTCAACTCATAACTTTTGATCAGTTTCTCCGTTTTTTGTAATCTCAGCGGCGTTGGAACCATATTTCAGGGCTCTTCAGTTCCATCCATGCTATTTTCTAGATTTCACTTCAGGTATATTTTATTCAGTTATTTGTTTTTTCACACTCTAGTTGATTACCTGGACATATTTGCTCTTGGAAACTTTTTGTTCGCATGGGATGCTTTGTTCTTGGCTGTTATTCATGTATTTCCAGCATTTTGTCCTTTGAGGACATTTTGAGCATCATTTGTAAGCTATCTTTTATGTAAACGCACTGAGATAAAGTGCCACACTATTGTACATGCATCTTTTGGGGATTTTGCACATAAGGTTGTGCCATATTTTGTACTCACACTGATATTATAAAGTGTCATGAGGGGTTGTGTAGTTTGCCTTTGTTTTTCCATCACATCTTTGTCCAGTGAGTATCCCTCCACGACGACATTGAATCCATACCATGGGGGGTTGTGTAGTTTTCCTTTTTTTGCCATCACACCTTTGTCTGGTGAGTGTCCCTCCACGACGACCATGGATCCATATGATTCCAGCCTCATGCATGTGTGCTTTGTTTTTGCACACCACTTTTTTAATTGCAGGTGCTATCTTGCACACTTTCAGATGTCTTTTCTCCTTCATGCACTACAGGGTGTTTCACATCATTTCAGTGGATCTGTCAGGCTCTCCCAATTCAGCATTATGGGGGGGTTATTATATTGTTTGTGCTAATTCTTCCTTGGTTTCACCTTGGAAGGAATCTTCCATTCTCAGTTGATTAGTGTTTCAGACTATTGGTTCTTGTGCCATCCGTATCTTCGTTCCAGGTGTTTGCCTTTGTTTGCCATCTGATTCGAGTAGTGTCGTATGGGCACTTATGTAGATTATTGTCTTCTTGTTCGTGATCATCCTATCTTCAGCAGAGGTTCTTCAGCACCATAGCAGTCATCTTTCGACAGTTGTTTGCAGCTTCTTCTGCTTCTGTGATGTCTCTTCTTGGCTTTCTTCTTCTCTTTTTGGAGTAGAGCTTTTTCCCATGAGGTTTTCTCTATTTCTCCTATTTACAGAGATTTGGTTGTATTTGGGTACCTGATCTGGCCTAGTTGCCGGGACCTATGTTTGCCTTCTTGCATTGTAGTTACCTTTGCTTTTCTACATTTGTTTGTAGCTACATTATTGCTCATCTTAAGGGGGGGTGTTAGAGTAAAGGTTTTAACTTAATTATGTTGATTAAGTTACCTTTATTCCCTTCTTAAAATTTCACGTTAGTTTGCATAAAGTGACATTTAATAATTATATTAATTATTAAATGTTATCCTATTAGGGCTTCTATTAGGGTTTTTCCTATTAGGGTTTTATTAGGGTTTGCATGATCTCCTTTTTATAAGGATTGATCCCATTGTATTTCATATCAATTCATTCTCTCATTCTCTTTGATATATACATTTTCAGTTTTCAGAGAACCCTTGCTTGTTTGTCTCCATCTCTTCTTTTGTGACAGGTTATTTGCATGCAGGTGATCTTCAGGGTTTGTGGTGTTGTATTTTCTCAACTCCTACAAAAATCTCCCAAAATTGCAACAATAATGTTGCTTCAACATTGGAACTCCACCCTGATACACACACCTTCTAATATACATTTGTACCTAGATATCCACAAAATTAAAATCTTGCCATACTCAAATTATTAAATTGACCAAGGAAAATTCCAAAAACAACCCTAGGATGCCCCTTTTCCACAAAACTCATCATGAGTTTTAGGAGAAAAAATTAGCATCAAATTACATCATCTGAAACCAAACATGAGCATAGACTTTGAACATTAACATCCCATAGAGATCCCCAATAAGGCTATTAGCACAATAATGTATACATGACTATCCACTTTATAGAAAGGATTTTCTTATCTAAGACTCAAGTGTTAGCCATTTTTGTAGTCTTTTGCAACCTCTTGAAACCTCTAATAGCATTATAGATATGATTCATTAACTCTCTCCCTTTTGCAATACTATATTCTTACATTTTCTCATGTTCAATTATCTATTTTACTTAGGTTTTATAGTAAAATTATTCTTATTACATTTAATTTGAAAAGTTGCAAGTAGATTATTCAACACATAGTAATTAAATGTAAACTCTATTAGAGAAAGTGTTTATTCTTTATTGATGAATACGTGGTTTTGGAAACCATTTGTGGTTTATAGTTTTAGATTTGGTATATTTGAGGGAAGCTTGATATAGATATGGTATATTACTTTAATTTATAGGGGTTATGTTGTTGGGATTTCTCTAAATATAGATAGTGTCTAGTTGAAGGAGTGGACACCAGAAATTGTATTAAAATCACAATATCAGTGTTTAACTGAAATATGTCAAGTGCTCCTTTATGACTAGATTTTTCCTTGAAATAATTTTCTTAGAGTATATACCATGTCATATGTTATTTTATTTTCTTCACTTTATTTTATGTTTGATTATCTTTCTAAAATTATTTACATCTTAGAACATTTAGCATTTTTCATAAATATTAAGTAGGAAGTTGTGTAGCTTTATCTATCTTCCTTTCACCACCTACATACTCATCAATCCATCACTACATCTTTTGTTCAACATGGCACCTCTTCATCTTTGTTGTCTAACCAAATGGCTTGTGTGGATGAAAAACTAAAGGATATAAACACACAATTAGATATTAAACCTTTCCCATAATTATTCCTAACAATGGTTACAAGGTAAAAGTACAAAGTTGTGTCACACTTTTATAAAGGAAACAACCAACACTGATCCAACTTCTAAACTTTAATCACTTAGAAGTGGCATATATATTTTGAATTTTTTGTGTATTGATAATAAAGTAACAAGATACAGTTCATAGATTGAGCATTATAGCTTGCTTTACATTATATTATACGTTTTCATCTTTATTTTCACTATTAAAATGTACATATATATTCACAAAGAAGTTTGGTATTATCCCAGGAAGATACTTGCATAACAGTCTATCTAACAAAAGAGTAAGGTGTATCCTTAATCACGTACTACACTATATATCCAAAAAAAATTAATCTACCATGAGATTGTTTAACTCTTAGAGTTGTTTCTATTCACCTCTGAGTCTCCACACTCAGCCTCTTGAGTAGTAGGGTGTACCACTAAGATATCCTCTGAATCCTATGTCACATTGTAGATCTCCCTTGGTCTGTTTCTAGCCCCCTCATTCCTAGCGACTTCCTCATTGAAGACTCTTTGGAATTCTCTCAGTGCCCTAAGGAAGGTCTTTGAATCATTCTAGTTGTGATGCTAGGTGTGTCCATACTTGACTTCTACTTTTTCCAGCATCACTACTCCGTCTATTATCAACCTCATGAACTTGGGCATCAAGATTTCCATTGTCATTGTAACCTTCAAAACAATAGAGAGAAATGTAAATCTTTTGTTAGACTCAGTAAGCCCTCTTCTACCCCCTGAAATTTCTCATCATTCCTATCATTCTAAATGTACCATAAAATTTTAGTAGTGAGACAATCCCAAAAAAGAGATATTCTTTGCTTTGTTTCCTTGACTTAAATAAAACATCATACTAAATGATCTTTCCATTTTCATTCCAAATTGACATGTTATTGCAAAAGATGTTCCAAACCTCTTTAACATAGAAACAATCAAACAAAATATGTAATAGTGTTTCAAGAGTCACATATGCTGCATAATTCCACATAAACATGGTTAATTTTAAAAGGAATTTTGTGCAACAGTAATTGCCACCTAAGGCAAGCCTTTTTGGGCTCTTTCACATTCTGCCAGATGGAAGAAATGATATTTTTCCATTTAGAATCAACAATATTAAAACCCCAACATAAATTTACATCTCTAATTGAAACATATTTTGTTAATTCCTTATAAAGGTTCTTAGCTTTAATTTCAATCAAAGGAGTACCATCATTCCAGATCAGATCTACACCAATATCTCAATTTTCAACAAAAACTAAAGGAAAGGAGGCATCTTTGCAGGCATCAACAATTATAATATAGGTTCTAACATTGGAGATATCCAAGTTAAAATCCTTAACCAACTTGCTTAGGGATTTTAATTGACCATTTTCAATAATATTAAGGAAGGTTTGGATGCCAACCTGGCTCCATTTTTTGGCAGAACACCCCTGCAAGAGAGCAAGAGGTTTGTTGATATGCTCAAGGTCCCACCACAGGGAGCAGTAGGTTTGGCACTTCAGGTTGTTATTTACCTATATGTTTCAACTTTTTAATTTCACTTTATGCTTGACCAACTCCCACGCTTTCAAAAAGCTTTTGAAAACCAGTGAGCCAACTGGGGACATGGAGTGCTTGTTTAGGAGAATATCACATAGGGGTAACTTCTTCCATGATTTTTTCTATTTAGGAGTTGCTAGTAGAAAATTATTTCTTATCAGAACCTTCCATGGCTCCTCACCCACCATGGCTCTAGAAATCCATTTGACAACGAGTGCAATGCCTTGTGTTCTTAAGTCCTTAAGGCCAAGACCCCCATCCACTTTATCCATACAACACCATTCCCATTTGACCAAGTGCCTTTTTTTCTTACCTTTCCCATCTGACCACAAAAAGGAACTAATTCTTTTATGAATTTCATTAACCTGATAATTGCTAAAGAACCACACCAGGCAAAATAGATAATGTATGAAGAAAGTATCTTCTGAAAAACCTAGAGCCTCCCTACAAAGGATAGGTATTGTCTATTCCAACTTTCTAGTTTTTTCTCAATTTTAGCACATATCCAAATCAACATTTCTTTTAGGTTGGGGCTAATGGAAAAAGGAATCCTGAAATATTTAACTAGCTTATTGGGTCCACCCCACCTTAAATCATACTTTTGGATTCAACTAGGGGGGATCAATCCA
The DNA here is from genome assembly GCA_007115665.2 of Sequoiadendron giganteum. Classification (NCBI taxonomy): domain Eukaryota; kingdom Viridiplantae; phylum Streptophyta; class Pinopsida; order Cupressales; family Cupressaceae; genus Sequoiadendron; species Sequoiadendron giganteum. The sequence continues at coordinate 533,513,120 of CM021109.1, read as the reverse complement.
ACCAAGGAAGTTGGATTTGGCTATGGAAATTTTGGTCCTAGAGGCTTGGTAGAACAGATCTATTTTTTCCATTACGATTTCCAGATATATTTCTTCCAACTCAATGAAGATGGTAGTATCATCTGCAAAATATATGTTGATTAAGTCATTATGATCTAGGAGTATGATCCCCTTGACCTTAGGAGAATGGGATTGTTCCCTTAACAGGTAGTGCAAAGCGTCTGAGGCTATCACAAAGAGTGCAGGGGCGAGGGGGCACCCTTGTCTAATAAACCAACCAAGAGTGATCTCCTTGGACATCATTCCATGAACATTGACTTGGGCTACCGCATCCTTAAGTAAAGTGTCAACTACATTGCAATATTCAATTGGAAAGCCAAATGCTTCCAAAATTGACCTTAGAAAAGGCTACTCAATTCTATCATATGCTTTTTCAAAATCTAAAAGTAGCAGGGCAAAATTTTGACTGGAGTGCCTTGACCAATCCATGGCCTCCCAACTTGTGATCAGGTTCTCCAGGATGTACCTCCCTTTGATGAATCTAGTCTGAGTATTGTTTATGAACTTAGGGAGGATATCCACCAATCTTATGGTAAGAAATTAAGCAAGGATCTTGTAAGAGACATTAAGAAGAGTTATGGGCCTCCAATTCTTTACTAGAGTCTTGTCCCCCCTTTTGGAAGCAACTTTATAATGCCCTTATTTATGTTTTTTCCCAAAGAGCCACTTTCCAGAGCCTCCCAAAAGACCTAAAGCAATTCTTCACTTATCCAGTCACTAAATGTTTTATAGAACTCCATTAAGATCCCATCACATCCAAGATATTTATCATTGTGCATAGAATAGATGGCTCTTAATATTTCATCTTTATTTATACTAGCAACCAATTTGGAAGCACTCCCTTGATCAATTTTCTTGGGAATGAGACCTTTTATATATTCTCTATCTATCTTGTTGCTCTCTTGGTAGCCTTCTGAGGTGAACAAATTTTGGTAAAAGGCATGGAACTAATTCAGTATCTCTTCCTAAGTGGTCAGCAACTTCCCATCCTCCTAAATTTACCCAATTTGTTTCATGCAACTTTTCTCCTTGATATAGTTGAAGAAGAATTTGGAGCCCTTGTCCCCATGACTTAACCAGTTTAGCTTGGCCCTGATTTTGGGACCTTCGGTTCTATTTACCTACAATCTCTTGAGGTCATTCTTAGTCTGTGCAAGAACTTCGCTAAGAGCAACATTCATTGGGTCAACCTGAATTCTTATTTCAGCCACAACCAACATTTCTTGAAACTTTCATTCTTTGTTTTCCAGGAGTCCATGGCTCTCTTTTTTCCAATGGTTTGGAGAATATTTTTCCATGTTTCCACATTTTGATTCCATCTTGATATGGAACTTTCATCTTTTAATAACCAATTGTTGATCTCTCTAATGGACGTTATGGTATCCCTACAATCCTCATCTTGCAAAAGTTGTGTTAAGAATGAATTTAGGATTCTTGGGGGCCTCATTGATTCTGCTCTAGATGGTGGACATCTTGGCTTTAATGGGGTGGTGATCCAAAAGGGTATAAGGGCACACATTGACATTTTGACCTGAATTTTCTAGGATGAAGTTTAATACATTCTTGTTAGCATAAAATCGATCAAGCTGGCAGTAGATCCTGCTCCTTCCTTGTTGTGCATTACACCAAGTAAACCACACCCCTTTACTATCTTTTTTCCTTTTTTTCCAAAGGGTCTTCCAAACTCAATTTATGCTTTAATCTCTACCAAAAGTGCCTCTCAACCCCTTTCTAGGCCATATCAACACCTCCCCATTTATCCTCGAGATGCTCCACCATATTGAAGTTTCCCCCAAGCACCCAAGGGACTTTAGGTAGCTAGGATGCCATCCATTGCCACAATTTTGACCTCTCCCTATGATCATTAGGGGCATACACTAAGCTAGCCCCCAAGATCTCCCCTTCTTTTTCCAAGATGACCCAAACCACTCTATTGCAAGGGGAGGTACCTTTCCTGGTTATAAATTTCTTCTATTTGTTAGAGATGAGGATAACAGTCCCCCCTCTCCCCCTCTCATGCTTCATGTAAAACTAATAAGAATATTTCCAAACGAATTTTAGATTAACTTCCAAGGTGAAATTGGTTTCCTTTTTTTCTTGCAAGAAGGCAACATCCTTCTTGGGTTCAAGATTTAAAAATATTCTAACAATATATTTTATGTTCAGGGATTCCAACCCCTAGACATTCCAAGATATGAAGTTAAGATTCATACTCACTTTTAATGGTAGTGTCATCTTGGTTGCTCTTGAATTGTTTAAAGAATTTGGGTAAACTATCCTCCACTTTTGGACTCTCAAGTGTGGGAGATTGAATTACCAAGCTAGTTTTTTTCCTTTTGTTTTTTACTAGTTGTAGGTTCACTTTACTAGAGATCTGATTACCATATTTCCTTGGCCTTCCTGGCCCATTCCATGGTTTATGGAGTTTCTCCATTTTACCCGTAGTGATATTCTCCTCAACCTCTCCTCCAGTATCATTAGTTGACTCATAAGCCACACGGGGTGTGGAGGTTGGCATAAATTTAGACTCCATTTTATTTTCCATTGGTCCAAATTTTCCATCCACATTGGGATCAAGTTGGTTAGCATTCGTTTGGATATGATTACCATTACTTTCTTGAGTGCAATTGGTTTTATGATTGTCTTTGTTGTTATCGAGGTCTAGCTAGCATCCAAGGTTATCGATGCCCATTTGACTAGGGTCTAGAGAAGATTGGAACACCTTTGGATCAACTTCCACAAATAATTTTTCCTAGTAGGAAATACCATCGTGGAGTGCCCCACTATCTGTGGTGCATAACTCTGGTTGTGTTATTGAACTGGCCGAGATGGGAATATTAGGTAGCCCCTCATCACCTAGGAGCTCGTTTGTTTTTTTTGCAGGGACCACATGAACCTTGAAATCCTCTAAAGGATGGCAAACCCTTATGCTCAAGAATTGTCAAAGTTAGTGGACAACTAATGAGTAAGGATTTACAGGCCGTTACTCCTACTCTTCAGGCTCTGTGAAACCCAGGAGGCTATTCCTTATCACACTTAAGAGATGTTTGGTTCCTAAGAGTTCTCTTATACACAGATAAATTCCTATTTGATTACAACTAAGCATCCTTCACCATAGGTTTGGGTAGTCTCTGGACAAATTACTGCTTAGTGATAGGAATTGAGAGGACATTCATTGCCACACACTATAATTGGAAGAATTTTAAATGAGTTATGTGTTCTCATTCCAAATCTCTAGTCAAGTATATTGCTAGCTGGTTTTTCTAGAGTATGCTTAGTAAATAGACCAAAGCTTTGTCTATTGGGCAATGAAGTCAAATTATGTAATAATCAGTAATACATAAGTCATTCATTCAAAAAAATTGAACTATTGTCATACCACATTGTAGCATGCAACTTACTGTATTCTATACATAACTTCTTACCAAATCTTATACTCCTCCATACAGATTCATGAATTTACTTTAGCATTTAATCAACTCATTGAATTGAAGCCAAAACAAATCCATACTATCAACCAAAACAATTGAAGATGAACTAAAAGTTCATTAACCTTTTCATTCATAACTTACAGGAGAAAATATATATAAGAGAGTATACATATAAGAACTTGATATTTTTCATTCATTTTTGAAGCTTGCATAAAACTATTTTTAAATTACTACATATTTCACTTATACCCTCGACTTATTATTGTTCTATCTATCAACATTTTACTGTATATTTCTTCTTGTACATAGCTTTTCACCTAGACCATTTCTAAGACTCAGAAATCGACCCTTGTAATTAGCCTTCAAATCCCTTTTATATAGTAAGGGATCAACAAGCATCGAGCTAAATTATAGTCACATTTGCTTAAATTTCACTTTAATTTCACCAATCTTCAAAATATTCCCCAGGTAGTTGTAAATCATCATTTACAACATAGGGGAGAGCAAAATATCAAAAAAAACATTCATTGGGGAAGCCTATTAGCCTTCCAAAATGCACCGCATCATAGCATTAAAATTTGTACATTCACGTCGACCCCCAGAAGTCACCATAAACATAAAAAAGCATAAAACAACAAGAACCTAGATCATACACACCAACCCAAAGAAACATGTCAGCACAAAGGGCAAAACACTTGAGCATCAGCTCAGGAGAGGAGTGGGGTGTTATTATACCTAGTCACTGGTAGAATAAGAATGCTTGGTCGGTGTCCTTATTGAAATTAGAGTGGCCATCACCACCTCATCCTTAGAGTCAGTCAAATTACTCATAGCCATGAGATGCTGGCGGTAGCCAAAGTCAGTTTCATCTCCATTGTCAGATGGATCATCCAAAACTTCAATGGGAGATTGATGTCATCCCATAAAATTTTAGTGATACTTGTTTTTTCGTGCAACCTCTCTCTCAGGCCTTTCAACCTTTTTTTCCTTTCCTTTGTCTAGCTCCTCAGATACAATTCAAGTCCTTAGATGATATGCACGCTTGAGAGTAGTACAAATAGATTTCCTTTCAACTCTTGCATTCTTCTTTAGTGTTATAGGAACCTCAAGCACATCTCGCTCCTCTTTGGGCTCAACATTCTGAGACTCAAGAATTCTCCTAGACCTACATGCTAAGATGATAGAAATGCTCACCTTACCCATTGTTGATGGAACAATTCACAAAAATACTACCCGCTCCACGTAAAACAACAAGCTCAAACTCTACAACAATTTAGAGAACCTCATGCGCTCACTCCCAAACTCTCAATTATCATATATAAGAAATGGTCAGAATAACAAGCAAGGAGTCACCAATAAATAGGCCAATTGTAACATGTATTCATTAGTGTTCCAAGGGAGCTCGCACAAGAGAGCCATCAACCATCTACCTTAATTTTGAATCCGAGTCATTGATCACACACTGTAACAAATCAACGGGAAATTAACTAGAATGGTTAATTATGACAAAAAATAATTTTACATGTGTTTGATACTTTTTCCCAATCAGATGTCTCAAGTGGATAAACACCCACTCCATCTGCATAATTAATCACATACTTAGCCTGATAAAACTTGTCGTGTCACATTTACCCATTCGCCCATGGGAATTAATTTTCTCACAAATCACCACCACAAGATAGTGGGAAGCGATCATGATCAATCCTCAAAATATCAATTTGTACTCTATGTTGCCTCAAATTCTTTATCCTGTGTGTACCAGTGCCTGATAGAAATGACAGCAGCAACTACAATCATCTCCCAAATCTTGAATGTGTGTCGAGGACTTGGTTAAAAATTTGGCGACGTTCTAAACCTTAATGCAGTTTCAGCCAAATTTGAGCATAATTTCTTCTCTGCTAAAGTTCATTAGACCATATGAAGTGTTCCACCAGGGAGTCACCCACTTTCCTGCTGAAAATGGGAGGCACATATGGAGCCCTCACGGGATGGTGGGGACTGGTCAAGATAGTCCACATCACCCACCATCAACCATCAGTCTAAGACCTTTCAAGAGTACATGTCCTCATTAAGACTCAGCAGGTCCCTCCATTAGAGCGATAGATTTCACCATGCCCGCTAGCCTACTTCCATTAATAAGCATTAAAATAAAACCCAAAGGGGTGGCAAGGAATAGTGGATATCAGGCCATGTTGCTTTGTAATTATCATAGATTTTTTTTGACATCGTTCGCTGCTTGCAAAAGATATATGGCCCACCATAGCAAGATTACACGTGTCATAATGCTCGCTCACCCATGTGACTTATTCACCCTAATAAACAATATGAATGGGCACGTGGGGAACAACTCAGATGATAACACATGTGTTGATGCCTATTGTTGATCACCTTCAAACCCCTACTTGTCGACAGCCTAGAAATGTGGGGCCCACCACTAGTGATGATAGATGGCAACTGCATGCCAACTTGTTCATTTATTTTAATATAGATAAATAAGAATGGGCGGGCAGGGAGCGGTGAGGATGCTACCATGTGTAACGTTGATCATCATTGATTCTTTGTGATACCACCTGCATTCTTTAATAAAGGCATCAAGCCCACAGGACACGTGGCATGAGCCCGCCAACCCATGTGAATAAAATATTGAGCAATAAAGTGGAACGAGCGCACGAGGAACGATCGAGATCCTTTCTCAGTGATTGAACAACCATCATAAACCTTAATTTTTGCACATGCCAAAATAGTTATCTTTTAAAACGGGGCCACCACTAGGTCAACGAGACTTAACCCTCGAAAAGTAAAGACTTAAGAATTAATTCTTTAAACATGAAATTAGACCTGACTATGGTAAAAATTTAAAACGGCTAACTTTCAGATGGTGACCGACAAACGTAACCAAAGGGGTCAAGTGGAGCACGATCCTAATGGATCAAGACATAACTTAAGTGATCGGTAACCGGGTGCACAGGTCAATGAAGGATTATAACGTTTAACATTTATGCCAATAAAAATTTTGAAAGGAGGGTTATTAACCTAAAACCCTAAGGCCTAATCCCAAGAACAAAAGCATAGAATGATGACAGGGCAAGACACACCACATATTTTTAAAAAAATTAGGATCTCTACCAGAGCCCAACCAAATCAGCATCACCAATTTGGACGTCTTCCAAACCCATTTTTTCAAGAATGATTTTCCCATCAACTTTTGTAATTTGCATCATATAGGTTTGTTTAGATTTTTTGCTATTAGAGAGATCACCCAAGAGATGATTTTCTTCAATTCTTTTCCTTAGAGTGTGCATGGCAATTTTTTGTGCATTCAATTTTTCATTTGGGCACCACTCAGACTAAGTGGGGGGGAGGGTACTAGCGGAACAATTGCAGCAAGAATACCACCACATTCACCCTCCTCTTCAAGCAAAGCATTGAACGTGTTGTTGGTGAGTAGGTCCCTCGATGAAGGGCTAGGTTTTTGGATTACATGAGGAGCTACAACAAAATTGGGTCAGATGATCGAGAATCAGTACCAAGTTCAGGCAAGGCTGAGGAAAAAAAATCATCATTAGGGTTAATAATCCCCTCTACCTTGGACTGACCAAGTCGAGTTTTGGTCTAGGGTTACGCAAATGGCCACCCTTGGAGTTTCCATTATTTATTCCACTATTTTTCTTTATCAGGGGACAATTTTTCCTAATGTTTCCTTCTTGATGACATAAATAGCAAGCATTTATGTTGCCCAAAACTTCCATTAGATGGCTAATAAGTCTTTTTGCATCCTTAATGATAATTCTAGGCAGGAACTCAACCCCTGGATTCAATGACACCAAGGCCCTAGAATCCAAGTGTGGGAGGGAGGCTTTGGCCTCATCCATCTGAATAACATTTTTGAATGGAGCAAGAAGAGCAAGTACCAACTCCCAGAAATCCATAGGCTTTTTTTTAACCACTACCCATCTTGGGTAGGAGAGGGCGAGAACTTATTTCATGATGGTTGAAGGAGACCAGGCCAGCGCACAAAAGACACACCCACCAACATCCCAATAAGATTTGGTAAGGGCTTTGCCCTAAATTTCATGATCTTTAAGGAAGATAACAAATAAACCCCACTAAAGCATTCTAAAATAACTAATTTGAATGCCAAATTTAGATAACCAAACATTTGAACACCATGCATCAATGTATTTTCTAGCCAAAATTTTATTAATGTCTACAGTGGCAAAGAAAATAGCCACATCTTTAAGTCTATGCTTTTCATTTTTAATAACCATTTTCATTTCAAAATTCAGAGTGAATTTAGCAAATTTGAGGTGTCAAAGGGATTACCTTCTCCTCTGCCATTACTACCCACCTCAACTTGCTCGACCGCAACAGTGAAAATAGAACTCATGTGTATAAGGATAACCACCCTTCCGCTAGCAACTGCTTCTTTAAAGGTTTTACCTGAGAAGACATATCATCACTATTTACTTGATGGGTAGGGGGATTGTACCCCCATCCATAAATTCCCCGGAGGGCCTAACCCCAACTTGCGCGTAGAGTGAACGATGGAAAAGAAAGAGAACTAGAGCCAAGCAAAGTAAAGAAATTGAAATCAAATTAAACAAAAGAGTACGGGAGTGCCATAGGGAAAACCTACATGGAGGAGGATGAAGCCTCGCCCACATGGCACTGCACAGATTCCAACAACAAATAGCGTGTCCGTCAACCACCAAGTTGCAGAGCAATCCTCTCCTTTCTTTAAGCTCATGAAACCAATAATCCTCTATATTTTGAATTTTGAAATGATGTAAACCAGTAAAATGTGTATTTTTAGTATATTTTATGTTTGTATTTAAAAAATATATATTATTTTAAAATAGTTTTTTTATAAATTGACACTATAATTTAGTTGTTGATAAAATGTTGATGAGATGTCAATCTTTTTATAGTAATTTTTTTTTTCTTTCAATTTTATTGTGTGTATTTATAACTTGAAACTTTAGTGAATGGATATATTTTTTCCAACTTTGATAAATATATTATTTTAAATAAATATTAAAATATGAGCATATTAAAACACGAGTGTTTCTATTTGACTTCAATTTTCATATCAAATATTTATCTAAAATAGAAAAAAATTATACCATCTTGATATAGATTCTTTTATTTAGTGCATCATAATTTTTTCAATTTTTTAGTAAGTTTTAGTATTTTTCCATGGCATGGTAATCAACCTAATATTTAATGTTGATAACCTAATTTTAGTAAAAATAAAATATAAAATATAAATAATAATTAAACTATTAAAATGTGTATATTTTTAAAAACTACACTTATGGATCTACAAAAGGGTATTTTTATATTTTTTTTAAAAGAGTTGTTTGCACATGAGTAGGAGTTATTGAAAAATCAAGTTCTTCAAATACTTTTATTTTTTTGTTAAATTGGCCTCAAAGTGGTGCTACATATGCATTTAGCCAACAACTTTAATTGGAAACTTTGTGGAGATATTTGACATATCTAGAATTAATCTTACTAGATCATATGTTTGACCAAAATTAATTTTTAATTATAAATACTTAAATTCACTTGTGCTAATAAGTTGGCCAAAAGTGTGACACAACTTTATACTTTAACCCTACAACATCTATTTTATTATGAGATCCTACCCAATTCTTCTCCTTTAGGCCTTGGAACACTACATTTTTATATGTATAATGGTAGAGATGATCTCTTACACCATGTAATACAAATTTATGCTATATGCTCAACTCATACATGAAAGGATGTGATATTAGCCTATTTTTTCCTAACACTTCAAGGATTATACCTTGGGTTGGTTTCATACCTTATCCCATGGTTAATATGTTATTTTTGGACTTAATTAAAGCATTTTTACATCATTTTCATTTTAAAAGTGACCCTAAGGTTAATCTCGCATTGTTTGCATAGTGAAAGAAAAATACCAATGAATATTAAAAATCTTATGCATTTTATTTCCATTCAATAATTATGAAAATAGGTTTTACACTTTTTTATCCGAACCATTTAGATGGAGAATCTTTTCCTAATCATGCAATTATAATTAATTATTTGAATAGATCATTTCTTTTATGAAATCTCTATGACAACTATAGCAGTTGAACATAGATTACTAGCACGTAATATCCTTAACTATAGGAACCTCCTTCCCCTAGTCAACCTAAAGTACACCATGGTATTGACCATCCTAAGTGTGAGAACAATAAATTATGGCAATGGAAATGAGCCTCATCAATACAACAAATCTTAGGTATCACACAAATAAAAAAAATGCCATACCATTAAATGGTCCCCCTAAACAAATATTACAACTAAACTATTCCAATCCTAATGATCACCTTATCCCTTCTCAAGTACAAATAGTATTAGTTGTGTGCATATTCTTTATAAGTCACACTTAGGTATATTAATAAAGGATACATATTCTAAGTTGTAAATAATCTCACTAGTTGTTAGAATAAACTAATTAACTCACATGCATAGGATGGTAGTAGTTACCTTTAGAAAAACTCTATGTATTGCAATGAGTTTTGAATTGAAAGGTTTCTAAGAATATTTATAATTGTCTTGCATGATTTATTTGGAAGTTCCCCCTAAAATTGGTCCTACAAATATAACACATGAATTTGTGTTTCTCTCATTTCTATTATATTTTTATTTTTTCAACATTTTTCATCTTGCAAGTTCATTACAAGTGGTATCAAAGCTCTTTCTCGTGCAGGAGCACCTCTAAAAAATTTGATATGTTTATGTATTTGGGAGCCTAGATTAGGTGTGAACCTTTTTAATGGTATAATAAGGTCAAGATGACAAATTTTTGATGCAATTCATGTGGTGTTAGGTGTCTAGGATGTTGGTTTTCAAAATATGCAAAAATGTTGTATTTATGGTAATATTGCATTATGCAATTTGAGCAATTTTTGGGTAAGATGGAAGTTGAACAGTCAACCTCTTGGAATTTAGTGGCAAACCAATGGAATGTGATGCCAAAAATTTTAAAAGGCCTCTAACACCTTTGAGGCAGTTTGGCTAATGATAGTCTGGAAGAATCAATAAAATAGTGCTTTGTTTTTGTGGTGTTTTACTGTGTTCTCTGCATTTTTTGAACCTGTACGGCTTCGTATAGTCTACCATTAATGTGAAACTTGTGTTATTACATGGATTAATGTGTAATCTTTCGTTTGACTCCATTTGGAGTGAATTTAATCTAGTTTAGTAGGAGATATAGTGAGTTTTATGTAGATTGCTTGATTGACAAGGGTTTCTTAGGGTTTGAAAACCAATATGGAATTTTAGGCCATTCCACTATGGATTAGTGCTACAAATTGGTGGAATGGGACTATTAGATGTGTTTTTTAGGATTTTGGAGTTGCATGGTAGGTTGGTATTGATAGGAAATCTTTTTGCAAGTGCCTAGCTTGACAAGTTGGAGTGTCAAGCATGATTTCAATGCAAATTTGAAGAAACGGTAGGAATAGGTGAAGTCCAATGGAAAAAAATGGTGAAATTGGTTGTTTGGTGACTGCTTTGTGAAACTGGTAAGGTTCTTTTAGTAAGGAGAAAGAGATTCCAAAGACCTCCTTTGGAAAAGAGGCCTAATTCGACCTAGAAATAGTGTAGCAGGTCAGATTTGGATGGGATGCTCCAAAACAACCCTTGGCAAGGTTTGGATATGTTCTGCTACACCTTAAAGGGTATCTGAAATAGGAGGTTTTCAATTCTAGGAAAGGATTGGATGAGAGATATAGTTGAATAAGTGTGTTAAGAGGGCTACAAGGAATTAGGTGGACTATAAAGAGAAGGCACTTAACACAGAGGTGGAGACCCCTGAAACCAGTTGAAGTCTAATTGGAATTGTCCAATATCACCTTTCCTTGCATCAGTTGGTATCAAAGCAAAGGTCGAGATGATTTGCTAGAATTTGTGATTTTGGAAGTTGAAAGGTTATGAAGGCTCTAAGGCAAAGAATTTGGAGATGCCTCCAAAAGGTGGTTCAGTTGTAGCAAGGGAGTTGAGGGCCCTAAGAGAGGCTCAAGAATCCATGGAAACTAGGATGCAAGAAATGGAAACTAGAGAGAGGAGAGGTAAGGGTGTTGCATTAGATAATGACCCTGAAGAAGAGGAAGTGGGACAAGATGAGAACCCCACACAAGGACCACAAGAGGAGTTGGATCCTAAGGAGAGGAAGTTTCTAAAGGTTCTCAAGGCTGCAAAAGGAGAGGCTCATGATGTGAATATGTAACTACCTATGTATGGTGGTAAAATGGATGGGGAAGAAGTGATTGAGTGGTTGGATGCCTTAGAAAACTACTTTGAATATAAGGAAGTAAAAGAGGACAAGAAAGTCAAGTTTGCAAAACTAAGTTGAAGGGACCAGCTTTGACATGGTGGAACTACATTCAAGAAGAGATAACCAAGAAGGGAAAATCCAAGATGAACTCTTGGGATAGGATGATAGCTAAAATGAAGGCACAATTCATATCTAATGATTATGAGATTCAAGTATTTAGAAGGCTGCAGAACTTGAGGCAAAAAGAAATGGATGTTGTTGCATATACTGAAGAATTCCATAAGTTGACAATCAGGTTTGGACACATGGAGAATGAGAAAGAGAAAATTTCCATGTATTTGAATGGATTAAGGTCTGCAATCCAAGATGAAATCAGCCTCACTACCCCTTAGTTAGTAGAGGAATGTTTTCAAATAGTCACAATGGCTAAAGAGAACATAAGAAAGAGGCAAGACAAACAATTAAGGGGTGAGGGTAAGAGTTTCAGGGGTAGAGGTAACTTTGGGGGAAGGAGTTCTCAAAGAGGACCAAATGAGAAAAGTGCGTCACAAGAAGGTAATGGAGAAACAAGAGGAACCTTCAGAGGAAGAAGGCCTAGAGGCAGAGGAAGATTTAATGGATAGAGAGTGGGTTCAAATATCTTCTCTAGAAGATGTTACACCTGTAATCAATATGGACACCCAGCTTGGAAGTGCCCAGACAAACAGGGTACAAGCACTCAAAGTGGAGAAAGAAGGACATAACTTGTCCATGAAGAGGAAGAGGTGGAGAGTGTAGGTTCATCTTCTCTTTGTGCCAAGCCTAAGATTGGAGAATAGTTGATGATTAGGAGGACATTGGTCAAGGTACCAACTACAAATGAACCCCCTCAAAGGAAATATTTGTTTCAGACTACATGTAAGACACAAGGGAAGGTATGTAAAGTCATCATTGACTCTGGTTCAATTGATTAAATTGTCTCCTTGGAAATGGTATAGAAGCTTAAAATGAAAAAGATACCTTACCCTAATCCCTACAAGATTTCATGGCTTAATAAGGGGCAGCAGGTGCTTGTGAATGAGAAAACTTGGGTAGAGTTCTCTATAGGACCTTATAAAGATAAAATCCTTTATGACATTGCACCCATGGATGTGTGCCACCTACTTCTTGGTAGGCCTTGGCAATATGACCAGAAGGCTCAACATGATGGATTTAAGAATGAGTATACAATTGAAAAAGATGGGGTGACAATCAGCTTAGAACCCCTAGAAGAAGATAATAGAATATTCCACCAAGGTCCTAGTGTGATGGTGGTCAAAGAGAATGAGTTCCTAAAGGATCTAGAGCAAGAAAACATTGGTTTTTCCATTGTAGGTAGACCTACTTCTGATGTAGCAGCAGATGGTAAGGAAGAGGTCCCTAAGGAAGTGCAAACTCTACTCAACAAGTATGAGAATATTGTGGTGAAGGAGCTACCGGTTTCATTGCCTCCCATACATGATGTAAGTCATCATATTGACTTAACCTAGTGCAAGTCTCCCTAATAAGGCAGCTTACAAGCTAACACCTCAGTAGAATGAAGAGATAAAGAATCAAGTGCAAGATTTTTTGGATAAAGGTCTGGTGAGGAAGAGTTTGAGTCCCTATTTTGTACCATCAGTTTTATCACCTAAGAAAGATGGTGAGTGAAGACTTTGTACTGATTCCAGGGCCATTAACAAAATAACAATCAGATATAGATTTCCTATACCCCGGATGGAGGATCTCATGGACAGTTTGGTAGGGGCATGCTATTTTTCCAAGATAGACTTAAAAAGTGGCTATCTCCAGATAAGGATCAGGGAGGGGGACGATTGGAAGACATATTTCAAGACCAATGAAGGTCTATATGAATGGTTAGTGATTCCTTTTGGGCTATCCAATGCTCCTAGCACATTCATGAGACTCGTGAATGAAGTGTTGAGAGATTTTATCAAAAAGTTTTTGTAGTGTACTTGGATGACATCCTTGTATTCAACAAGACAAGAGATGATCATATACAACATTTGAATAGGGTATTAGGAAATCTACATGAAGAAAAGTTACTCATCAATCTCAAAAAGTGTGAATGGATGAAAGAAAAGCTTGTGTATTTAGGCTTTGTGATTTCAAAAGGAGCCTTAAAGATGGATCCCAAGAAATTTGAGGCCATTCTCAACTGGCCTACACCCAAATAAGGAGGAGAATTCAGAATTTTCCATGGGTTGGCAAGCTTCTATTGGAAATTCATCAAGGGGTTCAATCATATAGTGGCACCAATGATAGATACTATAAAAGGAGAGAAGAAGAATAGATTTTTGTGGACCTAAGAGGCTGATCAGATTTTTGAGTACTTGAAGAAAAGGGTAGCCCAAAAACCCATCCTTACACTCCCTTATTTTGACAAGGTCTTCACCATAGAGTGTGATGCAAGTGGATTTTCCATAGGGGCGGTTTTGAGCCAAGAAGGGAAGTTGGTTGCTTTCTTTAGTGAAAAACTCAATGATGCTAAAAGAAATTATTCCACCTATTATCTTGAGTTGTATGCTATGGTTCAGTCTCTTAAAAAGTGGAGGCATTACCTTCTCCCAAAGGAATTTATTTTATTCATAGACAATCATGCTCTTAGTTATTTGAACACTCAAGATAAATTGAACCAAAGGCACATGAAGTGGATGGAGTACCTGCAAGCATACACTTTCTGTATAAAATACAAGAAAAGAGAAGCAAATAAAGTTGTTAATTCCCTGAGCAGAAGGTCTATGATGGTGCAAGAGGTGCAGCTACAAAGCATAGGGGTAGATTCCCTCAAAGGCATGTATGAGTAAGATCAAGACTTCAAAGAAGCATATTTTGTTTGCAGTCAGTCCCAAGGTAATTTTCACAATGATTATGTTGATTTTGTTTTGCAAGATGGTTTGTTGTTTGAGGGGGCTCAATTGTGTGTCCCTAAGTGCTCAATGAGAGCCAATCTAGTAAAGGAAAATCATTGTGGAAGTATGAGTGAGCATTTTGGTGTTGATAAAACTTTGGAGCAGGTTAAGAGGTTTTATTATTGGCCTAGGATGAATTTTGATGTAAAGAAGTTTGTAGAAGGATGTGGAATTTTTCAAAGGACCAAGGGAACTAGTTCAAATGCAAGCTTGTATCAGCCCCTACCTATTCCAGACCATCCATGGGAATCTTTGAGTATGGATTTTGTTCTAGGTCTACCCAAAACACAAAGGGGCAATGATAGTGTCTATGTAGTAGTGGATAGGTTTAGTAAGATGGCATATTTTATTGCATGCAAAATCACTAATGATGCATCTCACATAGTTGGTATGTTTTTCAAAGAGGTTGTGAGGATCCATGGATTACCTTTAAGCATTGTATTAGATAGGGATTCAAAGTTCATAGGCCACTTTTGGAGGACCTTGTGGAAAAAGTTGGGAACTAAGTTACAATTCAGCTCAACATACCATCCCCAAATGGATGGTCAAACAAAGGTTGTTAATAGATCTCTTGGGAACCTATTAAGGTGTTTGACAAAGGAGCATGGTGAGTCTTGGGATGTTGTTCTCCCTCAAGCAAAGTATGCCTATAATGACTCTAAGAACCGGAGCATAGGAAAGAGCCCTTTTGAAATGGTATATGGGATGAATCACAGGAAAATCTATGAGCTTAGAGACCTGAGAGACATGGAGAAGAGGAGTGTAGCAGGTGAGGACTTTGCAGTTACTATGAGGGATATTCATGATCAGGTAAAGGAGAACTTGAAGAAAAGTGCAGATAAGTATAAAGAGAAATCATATTTAAGAAGGAGAGATGTTCAGTATAAGGTGGGTGACTTGGTGCTTGCTCATCTCGGGAAGGAAAGGTTACCTAAGGGAAAATACACAAAGCTAATGATGAAGAAGATAGGACCCTACAATATAGTGCACAAGTTCGGTCAGAATGCTTATGAAATTGAGTTGCCTCAAGGAGTTGCCATATGTCCTATTTTCAATGTAGTTGATTTGTATCCTTTCAAATGTTTTGTGAATGTGGGAGTTGTTGTAGGTACTGAAGGTTTTGAAGATGATGGATGGGTCAAAGACCTACCTCCTAGCCAACCACTGAAACTTGAGGTAATATCACCTCACCTTGCATCACTTTCTAGGGTAATTTCCATAGATAGTTTTTCCAATTTAAGGTAATCTAATTTTTTTTCCATCATATGCTCTCACTTCACCTTAGAGGTACCTTGGTGATTAAAACTAAGCACAACTATAGTCCAGCTAAATTTATTACATGTAATTTTTCCAAAAAAAATCTTGTTCATAGTTTCTTTTTCTTTTTCATGTTAGAAACCTTGTGCCAATATTTTTCATTATCCTTAAAAGAGTTTTCATTTTTGGCTAAGATAGATTCCCCATAAATGGTTTCATGAAGCAAGGAGTATTTTGGCTCCAATACCTAGGCCTCATACAACTTTTGTATGTGGTCATGACCTTCCACATATTCATGAGTATATTGGAAGATTTCCTAGTATTTTTTGCAACCTAAATCTAGGTAACTTTTGACCATGTGTATCATATGATGCACCAATCAGTATTTAGCCCTAAAATTTTACACACTACATATCTCAAAGATGGAATATTGGACTATAATTATAGTCCTAACCCTTTATAGTTAGCACTCTAAAATAATGGGCTAACACTATTTATGAATGAGATTTATATATTGGTGAACT
This sequence comes from Sequoiadendron giganteum, assembly GCA_007115665.2. Lineage (NCBI taxonomy): Eukaryota > Viridiplantae > Streptophyta > Pinopsida > Cupressales > Cupressaceae > Sequoiadendron > Sequoiadendron giganteum. The sequence goes on along the minus strand of CM021109.1, from coordinate 533,496,607 downwards.
CATATACGGAATGCCATAAAGACCCTTCCCTCCATATCCCCACCTGTGCGTTATCTACCCTAAATCTTGTTGCATCATTTTTTCTAGTAGTTTTTTAATTATCATCGACTCTACAATTATTAGATTGTTTCTTGCTAATAAAGTCATCTTCAATGTTCTTCTCAATCTATAACTATTATAATAGTATTATGGGTTGGGATATTAATATTTTTTTACCACTAATGTATTGCATAATCAAATAAAACACCTAATATACAACACATAACTCCATATCAACGAATAAATTGAAGAAACTATTCTTAAGTTTCTCACCCACAAGGATCCAAAATTTCTAAAATCTTAAGTTTAAAAATATATTGGGTAAAAAAATACCCTTTCTGGTAGATTTTCTTGTTATGCATATCTCTTTGAGCTAATCAATCTATCATATATCTTTGGGTGCCCTCTTTTTTGGGTTAGGTTCAACTTTTACCCCTTTTAATGGACTGTCTCATTATGCTTATCTCTTCAAGCTATTCATTTTTCCATATAGCCTAGGTTACTTCCTTTATAGGTCACACTCCTCTCTATAGTAGTAGGTCACCATTATTAAGGCCAACTATATCCATCAAAACCCGTTGTGCACACTCAATGAACACCTTGTTCACATATAGTTAATATTAGAAGACAAGCTCTTCCACCTCTCCAATTAAATGAAGCATCTAATCTTAGCTATATAAAAAATCCAACCTTCCTCTCTAACTCCCCCCTTCCCCAATCAAAGTGCCTTTATTCATCCCCCTAAACTATTTTTTTCTAAATATGATGGTATAATTATTCTTATTTTTTGGGCAAGCTCAATTAATATTTTGAATTCTACTAAACTCCCTAGGATCAAAAGCTCTCCCTCGCCTCTATTCACCTAGAAATATAAGCCCTTTAGTGGTATCTATGGTTGGATAAAAATCATCCATCTCTCATGTGGTCAAAATTTTGTAAGTCCTAACATATTTCGTCCCTAATACCTATGAATACTTTGTTGGTATCCTTACTAGATTACACTAGAATATATTCTATCTAGGAGTATCAAAATGAGAAAAAATGGCCAACCAAACATATAACTTGAAGGAATAATTTTTCATATTTATTTTGTTAGTGATACTAAAGAGGAACTATGTGTTGAATATAGGTTGTCATTGTCAAAAGGTACCCATTTATGTTAAAGGAATATGGTCAAAAAATTGATGAGAATCAAATGTACTTGTATTATCATATCATTTTGAGTTGTGAAAGTATATATTACTAGCTATATTAATAAATTTAGTTGAGGGTTGTTTGTAGTATCATACTACATCTATTCATGCTGATAGAAGTAATTTGAAATTCTGATCTAGAATGTTTGAGGTCAATTACTCAAGGTAGAGAGATTTCTTTGGAAATGTATTTATGTTTAGTATTTCTTCCTAAAGGTGAGTTTGGCTCTGCAGTTTTAATGGAGAGTATGTCCACGCATGTTATGCCATATACTAGAGTTTCCAAAAGATATGTTCAACATGCAAAAGTTTTAAGTGATAGAAGGGTCACTTTGCTTATTAGCTAACTAGTTCATGTTCCAGAACTATGTGGCAATGACTAGTAGTGTGTGGTTCCTGGTGATAACTTGGGATGATAAAATAGGTCCAAGTTAAGGTCCCTCTAGAAGCGCATAACATCATGTTCTTTTGGAAGAAACTAATTTGATTTTGTACCAATCTTTACATGTTTCCTGTAATTTGAATTTAGGTCCACCTTATGTTGTCTTGGTTAATTGTCGATCCCTGGATGACATGTAGTTATGTTAATGTAATATCTTGTATATCATTATCATACTTTTTTGCAATTATGTATGTGAAATTGAAGATAAGGTGGTAAGTGAATATATATGTGTATGTGAATGTGAGAAGAAGTTGTGCAAGAGAGTGTTACTCAATGTGAAGCATCTCAATCATTGTATGCCATCATCAAAAGATCTTGAGGAGTGTAGTAGTGTGTTTGGATCAATTTCAAACCTTGTGTAAGATATATAACTAGCATTGAAGATCCACAAGTTTTATCTTTGTAATTCTATAGGATCGGTGTTCTAATATTTGAGTTGGTGCTTAGATATTTGTATTGGGGACTAGTGTCTCTAGTAGGTTGGTGCCTATCGATAAAATTTGGCTTGGTGTCTCCAGTAGGTTGGTGCCTACTTCATATTGTAAATCTCCTCATTATATTCTTGCTTTGTGAGGCTAGATTTTGACAGTAGATCCAAGCAATTATTCTCACCATGGTTTTTCCTATCTTGGGTTTCCACGTATATCTAGTGTTCTCATGTGTGAATGTGTGCTTATGTTGTTTCTTGATTATCAGTAGCTATTTTGAATCAAGTTTCATGTTCAAATATATATGATGAAGTAAAGAGTTTTAAATAGATGTGATCTACTGATTCACGCCCGCCCCCCCCCCCCCTCAGTAGATTGCGTGCCCTTCATTGTGAGGTAAGGTTCTTATGTTTAAACCAAATTCCTATTATGATTCTCTATCCTTGTCATGGCATGTGAAAGACAAATTTAAATCCCAACATAAATTCATTGGCTCAATCTCCTCTTTTAAAACTAAAAAGGATTTATTAGATAACAAAACTAAGCCCCTACCGTTCATATACTATCTTGAGAAGAGATACCAAAGTAAAGTCCAAGGGGTCTTGTATTTCAATTGTGATAAAAAAGGGGAAAAGGGTCATAAATATACTGAGTACTGCTTGTATCTCATTGAATGTACTAAAACACTTAGTGACCCTAAGGAGTTTTCATATTTAGAAGATGATTTGGTTCTATTAAACAACAATCCACTCCAATTTTCACATTTTATTCATTCTTTGGTTGATTTATCTTCTCCCCCAACACTCAAGGTCATTTGATATATGAAAATATAAAGGATAATGATCTTGATAGATGGTGGTAGCACTCATAACTTTATCAACAAATTTTTTTTTGATCACTTACACTATTATGTTCATGCCTACAATTATTTTCAAATTATGGTTCCTATTGGTAATACTATGTATTATGGAGACAAGTGTCACAATGTTAGACTTGTAACAGTGGGTTATCAATTGAGTATATATATGTTTCCTATTTCCTTACAAGGTGCAAATTGGATATTGGGGGTATAGTGGCTATAAACCTTAGGCATGATCACTTGTGACTACTCCTATCTTTGGCTCAAAATTAACTATGAAGAATGAGACTATACATTAAAAGGGTTGAAGGAGGTGGTGTTTAGATGGTTAGCTCCCATCATATGGAAAATATGTCAAAGAAAGGGTGCTCGAGTATTCTAGTATAATTCCACTCTCTTGATCTTAGATAACTGCTCCATAGGATTTTTAGGGCCTCGTTGATAATTATTAATGAGTGTTTGATGAATCCAAAGACCCACCCTCTCCTAATTCCCATGACCATTTCATTCCATCAGCCTTGGTATCCATCCTCTTAATATTTATCCCTATAGGTACCCTTTTGAGTGGAAGAATGAAATTGACAAGATGATGAAGGGACTTGAAGAGGTTTCATATTCACCCTAGTACCAATCCTTAATCCTATGTGTAATTATGGTTCCTACGAAATATGGGGATTAGAGGATACAACCTACTTTTTATGAGCTCAATAAATAAACAATAAAGGACAAATTTCCCATCCTCTTTATTGACGATTTTTTGGATGGTTTTAGAGACCAAATACTTCACTAAGTTGGATCTTTGTTTAGGCTAGCACCAAACCCATGTCAAATAATTTAGTATTCCTAAAACTACCTTCAAGAATCATGAAGGCCATTATTAATTTTTTGTCATGTCATTTGGATTATCTAATTATCCCTCCACTTTTAAGAGCCTCACAAATATATTGTTCCATGGTTGCTTACACAAATTCATCTTGGTCTTCTTTGATGATATACTCATCTATTTTCAAACCTAGACTAGTTATATTCATCATGTGGAGTTCACTCTCAAAATTTTATAAGAGAATTCTCTCTTTGTCGACTACTTAAATGTGTCTTTGGCATCCAACAAGTGGAGTACTTGAGCCATACAATTTCATGAGTAGGTATTCAATTTGACCCCAAGAATATTATTACAATGTAAGAGTGACCATTCCCTAATTCCCTCAAAATTTTGTGAGGATTCTTAGGCTCGATAGGGTACTATCACAAGTTTTTGTGTAATTATAGAAAAAATTGACCCCTTGACAATTTTTCTCAAAAAGAACTCCTTTCATTGGTCAAAATTAGTGGAGGTTCTTTTAATAAACTCAAAATTTCCATGTGTACTACTCCCATGTTGGCCCTATCATATTTTCATGAACATTCCACTCTATAATTCCATACCTTTAGCATGGTCATGGGTATTTTTGGCACTCCATTTTTGTGTTCATTTTTTCTTGAAGTCATAGCCCTCTTGTGCATTTTGGCCTTTTTTATCCCATCAATAATAAATAATATAATAAAAATCTAGATGGTTCTCCCTTTTTCAAGGTTTGCATAATTTTTGTTCTTCAATTGTTTTTATGTGTCTATCATATGTTGGAAGTTACCAAAATCCCAAAAAAATCTAATTTTGGATGTTTTATCTTCAATTTTCTAAGGACTATTCTTATGCCAAAGTTTCAAAGTTTTCCTTCTAAGTATGCCTTCATCTTAACTCCATATTTTCATTTGTCCCTATCAATATATTGAACTTTCCCATTTGAGCATACCATTTCCTTACCCGCACCTTCATCCTATTTTCCTATCAATATTTTAGAGTTTTCTTGGACTAGAATTGATTTCCTCAAGCCTTCACTTTCTCTTTTCTTTATTAGTGTTTCACTCTTTTATAGACCAACATGCTTTCTCTCTAAACCCTAACTTAGCAATTCTTATACTAAGTTACCTTTCAGAATTGGATTTTCATCCATCCCTTTACCCAAGTACCTTTTCCTTAGTATCCATGATCCTCAATTTCTAACATTTTCTTCTATACTTTTTTAAAGTTGGAGATGTGTGAATACTTCTAATATGGTACAAAGTATGAAGTATCTTCAAACCCGATCCTTGACACTTTTCACTATGTATCTCATTAGGATTGTTAGTTAAAAATTATTCTCAGTTTCATGTCTTAAGAGATGAATTCCTTTTTACTCATAATCCCTAACTCCCTTATAATAGTATTATTTGAGGTATCCCTAGTGCCAAAAAAATATAAAACTCTCACCTTTTGCATTTTTCATCCCTACCTACCTCCCTACATTTCCTTAAGAGTCACTAATGACTCGATAAGGCCCTACAACTACCCAATTAGATTCTCTCATCTATAAATTATTGTTTATTCTGTGAAAATGGATTCAAAGGGACTTTTAGTAGTGGAATATTAATATGCCCATAGAAATTAATGTGGTGGTTGAGTTTCAAGCCTTGATGGTTCTCACACCATCTCTTGGCTACCATTTTAATGAATTTTATGAGCTCATCCTTTCTTTGTACACCAATCATATATGCAATCATATTATTAAAGAGATTAGTCCAATGGAAGGACCTAGAACTAAAGATGTCACATGGGAATGTATCAACATCCACTCTAGCTTTCCTCATAGCAATCTTTTAGGATAAATAATTTTGAATGGGAGATAATTTTATGTGCCCTCTTCTAATTTATATTAGCTAGTATTAGTTGGGCACATATGCTTTGTAATTCACCCTTTGGTAGTTTTAATAAATGGATGCATATGCTTTTTAATTCATCTCACTAGTTGTTAGAATAAATTATTTATCATGCATGCATGGGACGATAATAGCTACCTTTAGAAAAAATCTAAATATTATAATGAGTTCTCGTCAAAAGGAGTTTTGGAATATTTTAATTGGAGTTAATGCTCTATTTAGGGGTTTCCCCCTTGAAGTGGCACTATAAATATAATAAATCATTTCTATTTCTCATTTCTACAATATTCTTATGTGTTCATCATATTTTGTCTTACAAGTTCATAGATACAAAAAAGATCCTGAACATGATTATGTATTTCTTTCCTTGTTTATATATTACACATATCATAGGATACTAAGTCATTCCACCAATCAATGTCATGATTTTTTAGAAAAAAATACAAGATCTTATTGATGAGTATCATTTCATTGTTGACTCTACATGTGACACATCTTTCAAACATGATCAATTTATCTCTCTCATAGAACCTAAGAAATTAATGGATTGTAATGATATAACCCTCACATTATCTTATGATATGGCAATATTGATTTGATAGATGATCCTACATAAATTAATATCATACCTCTCACCCATGGTATCCATGAGGATGATTATAAGTATCATAATACACATAATGCACATTTTATTCCTACTTTCCATCCTAAAGGAATTCTCCATACTTCTCACAATATATTATATCCTCTTTTACCTCTAGTTGATTATACTCTTGTGGGTAAACACTACTATCCTTTTCTATCTATCCAAAAGTCTACAACCCTAACATATTGAATCCAAACCTTATCTTTGTCTTTACTTGTGGCACTTACAATTTCACGCACCTCCACACCTTTCCTACTTGGGAGCATTTATTTGTCTTGTATCACAATGTTCTTCTTTGCATATTTCTTGGTATGCATAGCATTTATCTTAAACAATAATATTATTTATATGGTTTATATGTTAGTGATAATTTAATAACTTTAGCTTTTCATTCTTATTGATATTGAAAAAATAACTTCTTGTGCTCTAATAATAAATTTTACACACGTATACTACTCTTTTCCTTCTATTTTATTTCTTGAAATTGATTTTACATGATGATATCTTTAATTTTATAACGTCTATTAGTTAAAGGTAAAATGAATAACATACAATCCTAAGACCATAGTTCTTGACTGTCGTTATTTTTTACTTATATTGTCTATGAAACTCCTATATTTTTTAATATGCTTACATTGTAAAAATCTTGTTTACTTCACATGTTTTGTCTTATAAAGAATAAATTGCACACATCAATTTTAAATTAACAATTGATTGTGTTTCACTTTATGCACAAAATTTTCCCTCACACATTGGAAAAATTTGCCTTGCCCCTATGCTTTAAACTCAAATGAACACATCTTTTAAACATAAAACACGCCTTAGGCCAACATATTACTAAATCATGCTTCTTATTCTCTAAAACCCTCTTTCCTTACCTTGAATTTTTTACATAATATTGCATGTAATCAATTTGAAGTAGCATATATATCTTATTCTACATCAAAAATGCATGTGTGCACACATATAAATAGTACTCTTCATGATTCTTACACCACACATCTTGGTTAAAAGTGATTCTTCATGATTCTTATACTACATCTTTGTTAAATTGACTCTTTGTAGGTCCTACACCAATCACACCCAATTACAAATTCTATCCTATGAGGAAGTCAGCTTAAATGAATCCATGAAAACTACATAAAACACTATCCCTCTAATTGCTCAACCTCTATTTTTGTGTTTTATGGAGGCTAATTCTCTTATCACATTTCCATGAATCCCCTCTATATGTGATAAGAAGGGATTGAATTTGTTTAATTTTGTAGAGTTGTTTATTGAAACATTTTCATTATGTACATTAATTTCTTCTACTATGTATTTTTACGATTTAAAGATGGTGATTGAGAAGAGCCTAGAAAATTAACATAAATTAGCAACATTTGATATCCTTTGAATCTAAATAAAAAAAATTATAAGGTAAGTGTTACCAAAAAGTAAGGGGTGGTAACTCCCCACAAAATATCATTTTCTCTGCAATATGGATGTGTTCCATTCACTCAGCCTTATATTTTATTACAATTTTGGTCTTGTATTAGGCAGTCCTTCTTTATTTCTCACATTATCTCTTTTTTGGCTTATCACACTTAATATTATCTCTCCTTTTAATTGTTTGGGCCCCACTTCCTTGCCTTTGTATTTTCAAGGTATCATTCAATTTGCATTCCCATATTTCCTTCTAATAGTGGTAGTGTTTATGAGGGTATACATGTTTAATGGCATGCTTTTCATTTACTACATATTGTTTGGAGATTAACCAAATCATACTGCTCACCCTTTGTGATGTTTATTCCTTCATGAATTATGATTTTTTTCTACTTCAGCCCTTATGTGTTGCGGCACATTTAATCTTGTCAAAGGATTCAGTTGATATTACCATAATTTTGCATGCTTAGGCCCCTGTTTTAACTTTGGATCAAGATTGATTTCGTTATGAGGAGTCTAGAATTTCTTCTATGATGGAAGGCCCCATTCTGCTTACCTATTATCATAGCTAGTTATGTTTCTTGGGTCGAATCAGATAGCATCATTTGAAATTAGTTCTAATAGAGAGAGGCTTGCTTATAATGAAAGTTGTGAGGCTCATTTTTGGTGAAAGGTTTCTAGTGTTTGAGGAACGCTACTGTGTTAACATAGACATTCCAACTTATTTTGTCACCTCCCTTCTTAACCTATGTGTTCCTAAGGATTTTATTGAGAGTATGACCCAAAAATTGTTTTGCCTACATTTGTTGGGTGGTCTACAAGTTGTTTTGGAGGTTACCTAGCTTGGTGTTGGTATTCCTCAACCTTGGGAGCGAGGGATGCCTCTAGAAGATGGAGTGCAAAATAGAAAAGCCCAACAGATAGGGGTAAGGTTGGGCAAAAAAACCTTCGCCAAATTTAGCAAAAATACCTTCAAATTTGGAGTTCTACCACATTTACAATCCCTAGTAAAAAATTCTCCAAACAGATACAAGATGAATTTATTTGCAAAAAAATATTGCACATATTGGCATGTTTTTATTTTAAAGTTAAAAAGACAAGCCAAAAAAACTATTATATTTTTTTAATAAAATATATAAAAACTATTTTAAAAAAATATATTAAAAATATTTTTTATTGGGCGACAGGGAGGGCTGAGCCCACCCACACCAGCTCAGGGTGGGTTCTAAGGGGCCACCACCTTGCCAATGGCAGGTGGTGGGTCTTAAGGGGCTACCACCTTGCCAATGGCAAGGGGTGGTACCCCTTGGTACCTCTCACTGTGAGGCGAGGCCCGAGGGGCCTGCCACCCCTACCATGACAAGGTTGTGCAAGGGGCAGGTACCCTTGCGGTACCCCCCATAAAAAAATTAAATTAAATATTTTTAAAACAAAACAAAAAATCTGCATAAAAAAATATAAACCCTTTTTTATAATTCTTTAAATTTGCAAGAAAAAATTAATACTTTTTTACCAAAAAATACCTCGAATTGTGTGTTGGGGAGGTCATACGACCTCTTTAGCAAAAAAATTTAACTGAAATGCTCTTGGCATGGATTTCAACATTTTAACAAGTGATCTTAAGGTTTTTGGGCCTTTTGAGCATGATGGCAATGTCCATTTTGGCTCAAAATGCTTTAAAATTGCAACTACCCTCTAGATCTAGAAAAAAACTATTGTAAAACATTGTAGATCTAACCTCTGGAGTCCAAATCAGACCAAAAAAAAGGTAGATCTGACTTTCTCGATAACTCTAAATCTAATGGAAGACTTTGTTTGGTCTAGGATTTACCGAAGGATATCTCAAGGAAAAATAATCTCAAAAGAAGGAGAGGGGATTACAGGTTTGGAGCTTTGAGGCCATGTTGAAGTTGGGAAGAATCAACTCTATAGCTCCCAAGGATCACCTATAGTCAAACATCTATCACGAAAAGAGAATAGCAAAGCTATGGAGGCCAAGAGTTATTGATCTAAAAAATCACGAATCATAACTAATGTGCATCTTAATGATTATATAATAAAGAATCCTTATAAAAGGATAATAAACCTAGAAACCCTAGGTGAGGATAAAACAAGATCATGACATGTGTCCTCATCCTATGACATGAGACATAAAAAGAAGATGACCTAAGTAAGTTTAAGTAATTAGAAGAAAAGGAACCTAATAATTAAATAATTAATTAATTAGGAAATATATTTTACTCTAACACATTGCAACAAGGTCATTTAAGTCTTTTGGATTCAGTCCATTGGGACTAATTTCTACCAAACATCTCTTGTTTATTTGTAGAGTACCTTATTTTAGATCTAGATGACACTATTGAGGACATAGGTCTTCTCTTCAAGGATAACTCTTTGGTCCTTGAATCTATTGATATTACAAATTCTAGTGTTTCTTCTTCAAAATATTTCAACGATTCTTTGCATCAAGATATCCATTAAGGAAGGGGAAAAGAAAACATTTTTTCCATAACTATGTCATAGAAAGGACCTTCAGACTAGTAATGTTATATCAACTATATCCTTGGCTCAAGGAGACCAAGTTTCATCTTTCTAAGATATTTTTAAAGGAATTTGTCTAGTATTTTTCCTCCTCATTCACATAAAGTGGTCCTATGGCTTTGGAGGAAGAAAAATTCATTTTGGACTACATTCCAATTTGGTTTCTATTAATATGGATAATCTACTCATGAGACCAATATCTATAAAAGAGCTTAAGACATTTGTGTTTGAGTTGAAGAAAGGTAGATTCCTTGGTGTTGATGGTTTTTCCATAGAATTTTTAAATAATTTTGGAATATTTTGAAACTTGATCTTTGAAAGGTGGTTTAAGAATCATAGGGCAATAGGATGATGCTTAAAGCTATCGATGCTACCATTACAACCTTGATTTTTAAACAAGAGGACGCTGAATATTTTGATTTGTTTCATCCCATAGCCCTTTGTAATGTTACTTATAAGATAATCACCAAAATTATTTATAAATTCTTGAAGCAATTGTTGTTCTCTTTTTTTTAAGGAGGGTTTGTAGAATGGCATAAAATTATTAATGGTATTATTGTTCTTGTTGAAGCTATCCATTATATGTCCAATTATGAGGATAAATCTAAAGTTGGACATATCTAAGTCTTATGATAGGGTTAGGTGGTCTTTCCTCGAGAATGTGTTATTAGCTTTTGGGTTTTCTTGAGGTAAAGTGACCAAGCTATGAGTCATGAAACTTCTTCTTCCTTTTTATTGCAAGTAACATTAGAATCTTGACTAAAATTATGATAGGCTGTTACACTTTTCATGTCTCGTATTTTGAGAGTTATAATAAGGACAAATTGGGGCACCTAAGTTTGGGTGGTCAAGTATGATAAGTTAGACATTGTAGCTTGTGTAAGGAACATGATAAACATAGACATGAAGACCAAGACCAAGGAGGGACGTTGAAATTTAAACTACCCATTCATTTGGGTTCCATAACTCTCATGGGTTTGTAAATAGTTTTCCCAGACCATCAATGGCTTCCATTTTGTACTTCATCTATTTATTGGTGCTTGGAGTTATATTTTGTGTGATTTATTTATAGGTTTCATTACACTATTGGATTTACTCTAGATTTACATGTCGATGATAATCCTATAATAGCTTTCTTTGTAAGTGTACTCATTCCATTAGTTTACTAAATAAAACATTAGGTTATTTTAGAGTGTGGGAAATATTTTTTCCCAAGTACACCTTGTGTTGTGGTTATTTTTTGCAAGTATGAAGGTTTTTTCATTGATTGTATATGTTGATGATATTGAGAAAATTGTAATAAAGAAGGTTTGTTGTTTGTGCATGTATAGTTGAGATATTGAAGAAGTGTTGTGAGTACATGGAGTTATCCTTATGTTTCTATGTTTAGAAGGGTGTTAGATGTGCTGAATTGATGTCTCTAGTATTTGATCTCCAAGTTCTTTTGCAAAAAAATGACAGATAGTAAAAACAATGTTATGCAGGTATTTAGTGTTTGCTCTGGGATGTGCTCTGCATTTCTTCTAGGTTGATGATATGCTTGTGCAAATCTGAGGTATTGATCTTGGATATTGATAATTGCCTTATCCAAAATTTGAGCTTCTAGATCATCGTACAGTGTGAGATATCTTCACCAATATGTGAGTTGTGCATTTCAGTGAGTCTAGCTACGGTTTGGGAGAAATGTACTTGCAATGCATTTCTCCACATTTTTGTTTCAGGACTTGCGGTTATGAGAATATGTTCATAAGGTTGCTCTCTTCCTTGGTTAAAGAGGATTTGAGATTTTCTATTGTTGATGAAGTTCTGAGCTACAATGTATTATAGTGGTTGACAGGGTTATTCAAATGTACAAAATGATCATGCATTTCAGGTGAAGATTGTTACGAAGCTTCTGGATGAATTTACATGTGTTCATTTCATACTCTAGATCGTGTTCAAGTGATTTTTTTTTTAGAAAGATTGGATTGAGTTAAGGATGTGTGTGCTTAAATGTTTTATGTGTTTTGCATGGGTGTTGGTCAACCTTGTGTTAAACACTACTTGCAAAATTCATGAAAGCAATTTGAGGCATGTTGGGACTCATTTAGGTCCTCATTAATAATATGTATAGGTCGCCCTCATTCTCTTCCACCATGGGAATGCTTTGGTGTTGACCTAATTTGAATTTGTAAATACAAATTGTGTATGGATGACCTTGGAAGGGTTTCAAGGTTCAATACTGTATAAGTATGAGTTGAGATGTGTGTGAGAGAAATAGAGAGATGCGAGATATGTGTGTGTGTGATGCGAGTTCAAAAAAATCAGTGTGAATTTCAAAGTGTTGTGTTCTTGAAGGCAGTGAGTTGAAGGTGTACTCTATCTTTCAAGCATGTCTACAAAAGTGTGAGCAAATTGTAGTGAAATCTTTGTTGCATTGAGATAGTGTTCTCTTTGTAACAAATCTCTTCTATATTCTTTGTAATTATGTGCCAGTGAGCCCTCATTGTACAATGTGTTTTGTCTTGGAAGTGAGGCTTTCTATTAGTGGGCCTCTATATTCAATTTTGGAATTCTTCATATTATGAGCTAATCATCACCATGGTTTTTCCCTCATTGGGTTTTCCATGTAAATCTAGTGTTCATGTGTTGCTTCTAGTTTATGTTTATTCTCTCAATGATTAATCACACTTACAGTGCAAAGGTTATATGAATGCTTGTATATCTAACTTTTGTTGAGGGTTTTGATTGTTAAAATTGCGACAAATGATTCACCTCCCTCTTAGTTGTCGTGTTCAACAATTGGTATCAGAGCAAGGTTCCTCGAAAAAGAGCATAATCGCTTAAGGAAGGTCTAGGATGGTGAACAAGATCACTATTGAGTGTCCTAGGTTCGATGGCACTGGCTATGCATTCTGAAAAACAAAGATGGAAGGATATCTATCATACTGTGGATATGAGATCGAAAAATCTATTTAGAAAACCAATATGTTTCTCTAGTAAATGGTCCAAGTATTGCTGATGAGATCAAAGTGCGTGAAATCAACAATAAGGCAAGGTTTATTATTGTAAATAGTCTTTCAAATTCTAAACTAGTTAAATTTATGAATCTAAAGAATACTAAAGAGGTCCGGGATAAGTTGGAAAATATGTATGAAGAAGATGAAAAGGTTAAACAAGCAAAGTTGTAGAACTTGGAGGCACAATTTGAGATCTTACAAATGGGTGAAGATGAGAATATAAAATCCTACATGTAGAGAGTAGATGAGTTGGTAGCTGGAATGAGAGGACTTGGTGCAAAAATAGATGAATCCAAGCTAGTGAAGAAGGTACTCAAAACTCTCCCTGATATATACAGTGAAAAGATATATGTTATAGAGGGAATTGTAGATAATAATACTTATACTAAAGATCAGTTGATTGGTTCTCTAACCTAATTTGAAATGAGAAAGCTTGGTTTGAAAAATAGAACAAAGTCATAAACGAATTTCAAGGTTGCAAAAGTGGAAGATCCAGATGATGAAAATCTTGATGAAGTGGAAGCAAATTTTGTAAGAAGAATGAAAAAGGACTTCGGTAAGTATCAAGTTAATTACATTCAAAAAAATTCGTTGTGGAGGAATAGGTCATTATGCTTCAAGATGTCCAAAAAGAGCTGAAAGAAATAAACATAGAGAAGGTAAAGAAAATAAAGGAAAAATGATCAAAAGAGCATATTATGCCAATGAAGATGTTGGCATTTCTGATGATGAATCTGATTATGGAAATTTTGATGATAATGAATGCTTGCTCCTAGCTTTAAAAGATAAATCTACTACTGCTAACACTAAAAAATGTGTGAAAGAAAGTGCTCTAGAGAAAGGTACTTTGGTCTATACTCTTCTTGCTAAATAAGAAGAGAACTATTGGTTCGTTGATAGTGGCTGCTCAAATCACATTGTAATGTCATTAAATTACATCCCTTGCAATTTCAAATAAATTCATGTATCCACTTTAGTGTCCACCCTTAGCACTTGTGTAGGCTCATTTTAGCCCTTGCATAAGCCTTTTTCCCCTCTCAAGATGCTCAACACCCTTTTTCTATAGCTACCTTCACATGTAAACTTTGCATCGAACCTTATGCCTTTCCCATTTGCATCATTTTGTAGTGTGATGTGTCTAGACACTAGCGCCACATGGATGTCCACATGTTGTGCTAGCATCCTGCGATGTTTCAATGTTCAAACGACCTCATCCGAGCATGTTCACTGCTTGTCATTTGCTTTTTTTCAGTGGTAATGGCTCGGGATGCCTTGTAACCACCCAAGAAGCTTATTTTTGCTTCTCTTCTCTCTTTTAATGTTATCTTTTCAATTCCATTGCTTCTTCTAAGTGCTTCTATATTTGGCTCTAGCCTTCTACTCCCCAACTTTTGCTTACATAGCTCCATACAACTTTCTACAAAAGCCTCAAGATCTTAAGCTCTCACAACACCCTTCATAGCTCTCTTGGCTCTTGCAACCCTCTCTCTTGTCCTTGCTCTTTTTGGCTTCCTTAAGCCTTGCAGATGATATCTCTCTTGCCTTATGCTTGTAAGTAGCCTATGATTTCACACATCCCCTATCTGTGGCATCTCTACTTTTTGATACGGGTTCTCTTCCTCGAGCAGGGATTGCTTTTATCACTCCTTTGTCCATTTCTCTCTATCCATTTGGCTGTCAGTGGAGGTGGGAACACCAAAATGGGGGTTTGACTAAGGCAAACTCCTATACAACCCCAACATTTTCTTCAGATCTTACGCATGCAGGTATTGAAGATATTCACATGCTGGAAGCTTCACTACTTGGGTTGATAAGAGAATTTTTATATCTCTTACTCTCTTACTCTCTTTATCTTTATCATTTCTATTATACTTTACTTCAGTTTTATCATATTTTGTTATTTTTGAGTACTTTAGAAGTTCTTAGTAATTAGATCGCCAGTAGTCACTTTGTTATTTTTTGTGATAAAATCACTTTCTGACCCATACAAGATGCCAGCATTCTAGAGAGACGCCAACACGCCGCACTGTCGTCCCAAACTTGTGTTGTCGTCCTTTGGCCGAGAGCTTGTTAGTCTGTCTAGAAAATATTTGTGACTTGCTCTTTCTAATTCTAGAAATTTCGCTTTGTTGTTGAGGTATTTTAGGGTAGTTCGCCCTTAGGAATCTCTTGAGAATAAAGAGACTCATGAGTAGCGAATCCCCCTTCTCTACACACATTACCGATGACAAATGTAAGTTTGTTAAACTTGAGAAATATGATGGAGGATTAGTTATATTTGGAGATGATTTTGGTGCTAAGATATGTGGGATAGGTTCAATCACTTTTGGTGGCAAGCATAATACTCATGGTGTCTACTATGTTAAGGGTTTGAGGCCTAATCTCTTGCGTGTTGGATAGATGTGTAAAAAGGGATATAATCTTGTGTTCAAGGATGAAAAATGTGAAATCAAAAAAGGGTTTGAAATTGTGATTGTTGCTAGCAAGAAGACTGGAGGAAACATCTATCAACTTTAAGGTGTTGATGAGCATTGCTTTATGTCTCAGATTAATGACAGTTGACTATGGGACTGGAAGATGTGTCATATGAATTTTGACAACATAGTGAGAATTAGTACAGTATAAGTTGTGAGAGATTTACCAAGAATTAAAAATCCTATGAATGCAGTCTACAAGGATTGTCAGTTCGGAAAGAAAGTTAGAAACAACTTTAGGTCAAAGGAACAATTTACTACGAGACTATTGGAATTGATTCATACAGATCTTTGTGGTCCTATAATGGTGATAAGTCTACAAGGTAACAGGTATTTTATGATTTTTATTGATGATTACTCTAGAATCACATGGGTTACTTTTCTTAGAGAGAAATTTGATGCATTAGACAAATGCAAGGCATTTAAGACAATGGTTGAGAATGAGATATATTTGAAAATAAAATGTTTGAGGTATGATAGAGGTGGTGAATTTTCCTCTAATGATTTTAACATGTTTTGTGAAGTTAATGGGATAAGGAGAAACTTGTTTGCCCCTAAAACTCTTCAACAAAATGGAGTAGCTAAAAGAAAGAACATGAAAATTCAAGAAGTTGCTAGATCAATGATAACAGAGGTAGGTCTACCAAAATTTTACTAGAGAGAAGCAATTCACACTGCTATTTATGTGTACAACTGAGTTCAAGCAAAAGCTATCAGCACTAAGACTTTCAAGGCATTTGGAAGCAAATGTTATATCAGGAGAGATGAAGAAAATATAGGAAATTTTGATGCTAGATACATGATGAAGTTTTTTTCTTGGATACTCCACTAGAAGTAAAGCTTATAGATGTTACAATAAAAGGTTGAGAAAGGTTGTAGAAAGTACAAATTTCAAGGTTGATGAAGCATTGAAGAATTCAATTGAAGTTGATGGATATGTGTCAGATGAACCTGATTGCAGATAAGTAGAATAAATTGTTCGAGAACAAGAAGTACAGATTGAAGAAGAAGAAGCTTCAGAAAGGGTTCCTAAAACCCCTAAGTATGTGCAAAAGAATCATTCAAAAAATCAAATCATTAGAGACAAAAGGAAAGGTGTATTGAGAAGAAGCAAAGTTGTTGAAGTCGAGGTAAATTATTGTCTACTTTCTAAATTTGAGCCTATGTCAGTGAGTGAGGCATGTAAAGATGAACATTGGATGAAAGCAATGGAAGAGGAACTTATGCAAATTGAGAAAAATCAAACTTGGGAATTGGTTCCTACACTAGCAAACAAGAACATAATTGGAAGTAAGTGGGTTTTTAGAAACAAACTGAATGAGAATGGAGAAGTAGTAAAAAACAAGGCAAGGCTTGTGTGTAAAGGCTACTCACAAGTGGAAGGTGTAGATTTCTAGGAGACATTTTCTCCGATGGCTAGAATGGAAGCTACCAGGATGTTTTTGGCATTTGCTGCTCATAAGGACTTTATAGTTTACCAGATGGATGTGAAGTCTACATTTTTGAATGGTGAGTTAAAAGAAGAAGGCTGAATGGAACAACCAGAGGGATTCCAGTTGTCAGATCATCTGGATATGGTCTACAAATTGAAAAAGGCTTTATATGGTTTAAAGCAAGCTGCTAGAGCTTGGTATGCAAGATTGGACAAATATTTGATTCAACAAGGTTTCAGAAAAGGTACTACAAATAGTAATTTATATTTAAAAATTTTAAATGACAAGATCTTGATAGTAGTTGTGTACGTCGATGGCATTATTTTTGGAGGAAATGAAACTATGTGTAAAATCTTTGTTGAAGAAATGAAAAAAGAGTTTGAGATGTCTATGTTTGGTAAGATGAACTTCTTCCTTGGACTACAAATCAATCGAACAAACAAAGGAATTTTCATTTCACAATCAAAGTATGCAAAAGAAATGTTGAAGAAATTTGGGATGGATGGTTCCAAATCGGTATGCACTCCTATAGTAATTGGCTGAAAATTGAGTAAGGATGATGATTCTCCTAAGGTTGATCAGAGAAAATAAAGATCAATGATTGGAGGACTACTATATTTAACTACTACCAAATTGGATATCATGCATGCAATTTGTCTTGTTGCTAGACTTCAAGAGGATCCCAAAGAAACACATGTTGCGACTATCAAGAGGATATTCAAGTATCTAAAAGGCACTTCGAATCATGGCTTAATTATATCCTAGGGATACTAATTTTAAACTAAGTGTTTATACAGATGCAGATTGGATAGGTTGTGTTGATGATAGAAAAAGTATAAGTGGTGGTGAATTCTTTCTTGGATGTAGATTGGTATCATGGTTAAGCAAAAAGCAAGATTGAGTTTCCTTATCCACTACAAAGGCTGAGTATATTGTTGTAGCATATTCCTACACACAAGTTTTGTGGATGAGACATACATTGAAGGATATCAAAGTAATGTATGATGATCCCATCTCTATTTTTGGTGATAATACAAGTGCAATTAACATTTCAAAGAATCCACTGATACACTCAAGGACAAAGCATATATCAATCAGGTATCACTTTTTGAGAGAGAAAGTTATGGAGAATGAAGTAAAGCTTGAGTATATACCTACAAAGGATCAGATTGCTAACATATTTACTAAGGTTCTTCCTAAAGATGCTTTTGAGTATCTCTGGGATAAATTGGGGGTTATTGCCCCTCCTTTCTTGAACTAGATGCATATGGAGATGCATCAGTCTAGTGGATCTATGGATCTATATTTCTTCTAGATTGATGTTGGTGGCTACCTCTCAAGGGGAGCAGGTAGTGTCATGTTTTGTCATTGTGAAATTGATTAGGTGTACTCCTAAGGGGGAGTATTCAACACTAGTATAGTTCTTGGTTCAATGACAAAAGGAGAGAACAATGCAAAATATCGTTTATTTTTGCTATTGATGTCAAAGGGGGAGAGAAAGCATCATGTGAATTTTTTTATCTACATAGGGGGAGAGAAAGTAAAATAAATCATGAGAAAGTGTGTTCAAAGTTGTTGTGTTGTCTTTAATGGTTTTTCACATCATGTGTTGCCATCAATGACAAAGGGGGAAATTGTTTCAAGTATGAAGGTGTTGTCATTGATGTCAACTATGCATACAGAAGTTGGTTATTAATTGTATATATCATGGATATTGAGAAAATTGTAATAAAGAAGGTTTATTATTTGTGCATGTATAGTTGAGATGTTGAAGAAGTGTTGTGATTACATGGAGTTATCCTTATGTTGTTATGTCTGAAAGGGTGTTAGAGTGAAGTAATGTGTTGAACTGATGTCTCTTGTATTTTATCTCCACGTGCTTTTGAGAAAATTTGACAAATAGTAAAAATAGTGTTATGCAAGTATTTAGTGTTTGCTCTAGGATGTGCTTCACATTTCTTCTAGGTTGATGCTATGCTTGTGCAAATCAAAGGTATTGGTCTTAGCTATTGATAGTTACCTTATTCAAATTTTAAGCTTTTTGATCATTGTACAGTGTGAGATATCTTCACCAATATGTGAACTTTGCATTTCAGTGAGTCTAGCTATGGTTTGGGAGAAATGTATTTGCTCCACATTTCTCCACATTTTTGTTTCAGGACTTGCAATTTTGAGAATATGTTGATAAGGTTGATCTCTTCCTTAGCTCGAGAGGATTTGAGATTTGGTGTTGTTGTTGATGAGGTTCTGAGCTACAATGTATTATAGTGGCTAGCAGGGTTATTCAAATGTACAAAATGATCATGCTTTTCAAGTGAATTTTATTGCAAAGCTTCTGGATGAATTTACATTGCATACTCTAGATCGTGTTCAAGTGAAGTTTGTTGTTTGAAAATATTGGACTAAGTTAAGGATGTGTGTGCTTAAATGTTTTATGTGTTTTGCATGGGTGTTTGTCAACCTTGTGTTAAACACTAATTGTGAATACATGAAAGAAAGTTGAGGTGTGTTGGGACTCATTTAGGTTTTCATTAAGAATATGTATAGGTTGCCCTCATTCTCTTCCATTGCAAGAATTCTTTGGCACCGACCTAATTTGAATTTGTAAATTCAAATTTTGTATGGACAACCTTGGAAGGGTTTCAAGGTTGAATACAGTATAAGTATGAGTTGAGATGTGTGTGTGATAAATAAAGAGATGTGAGATATGTGTGTGTGATGCGAGTTCGAGCAGATCAGTGCGAATTTCAAAGTGTTGAGTTCCTAAAGGCAATGAGTTGAAGGTGTACTCTATCTTTCAAGCATGTCTACAAAAGTGTGAGAAAATTGTGGTGGAATCTCTATTGCATTGAGATAGTTTTCTCTCTGTAACAACTCTCTTATATCTTCTTTGTTATTTTGTGGAAGTGAGACCTCATTGGACAGTGTGTCCTATCTTGGCAGTGAGCCTTTCTAGTAGCTAGCCTCTGTATTCGATTTTGAAATTCTTTATATTATGAGCTAATCCTCACCATGGTTTTTCCCTCATTGGGTTTTCCATGTAAATCTAGTATTCTTGTGTTTATGGTTTTGTTGTGTCTAGTTTATGTTTATTCTCTTAACTATTAATCACACTTGTAGTGCAAATTTTATATGAATGCTTGTATATCTAACTTCTATTGAGGGTTTTGATTGTTAAAATTACTACAAATGATTCATGCCCCCTCTCAATTTTCTTGTTCAACAATTGGTATCAAATCAAGGTTCCTTGGAGAAGAGCTTAACCACTTAAGGAAGGTTTGGGATGGCGAACAATATCACTATTGAGTGTCCTAGGTTCGATGGCATTGACTATGCACTAGAAAATAAAGATGGAAGGATATATGCCATACTGTGCATATGAGAGAAAAAAATCTATTCAGAAGCAATATGTTGCTCCAACAAATGGTCGAAGTATTGTTGATGAGATCAAACCACATGAAATCAACAATAAGGCAAGGTTTATTATTGTAAACAATCTTTCACATTATGAATTACTTAAAGTTATGAATTTGAAGACTACTAAAGAGGTCTAGGGAAAGCTGGAAAAGATGTATGAAGGAGATGAAAAGGTTAAGCAAGCAAAGTTGTAGTACTTGGAGGCACAATTTGAGATCTTGTAAATGGGTGAAGATGAGAACATCAAATCCTACATATAGAGAGTAGATGAGCTCGTAGGTGGAATGAGAGGACTTGGTGCACAGATAGATGAATCCAAGATAGTGAAGAAGGTACTCAGAATGCTCCGTGATATATACAGTAAAAAGGTATTTATTATAGAGGAAATTGTATATTATAATACTTGTACCAAAGATCAGTTGATTTGTAAGCCATAGCTAGTGATACTCTAGATATCATGATTTGATTTTGTGTTATGTGGTGTGGTGTTTTGGACATGGATTATGGGGAGACTTTGGTTCATGGATATTGTCATTTTGATTTATTGACATAAACATTTAACCTACATGTTTAGACATTTCTTGTTTATTGATGATGTGATGTGTTCATTTAATTAATTTGGAATTGATTATAAAATGTTTGGGAAAATATTTAAAATTTTGCAAGAATCGATGGCTTTAAATTAATGTGATGGATTTTATAATTAGGAAATTCTCATGTTATATTATGTGTTTTGATTATAATCTCCAAAAGAGTACTGATGTTTTTATTGAGATGTGTAGTTGGGCAACCCAGGTTCTTAAAGATTGGAGGAAAAGTCATATGTCTAGGAATATATATTTTTTTTAATAAAAGTGAGTAAGGGTTTTTATGTTGAATGTAGTTGTTTTTATTCTTATTTTTATTTTGGAGAGAATTATGTTTTATTTTTGTGGTGCTTCCATTTTGAAAGGAAGTTGAATGGTTGTGCAGGTTCTATTTTAGAGGGATTTGGTTTGGTTATGTCTCTTGATTCTTTTCAAATTTTTGGCTAGATTTTCATGGGGAATGTGGATGTGTAAAGATGGTTGATTTTAATTGGGAAGTGGCTGAAAATACAAGGGAAAGAGTTCTTGTTGAGAAGAAGAATTTGAACACCAGTTTTGGATTTGGGCTAATTCTAACTTGGACAACCGAGGTAGGCCTAAGATTTTCCTCTTTTATTCTCTATGAGGTTGCAAATTGTTGTAGTTTTTGTTGTGATGTTAGGGGAATGTGTATTTTCTTTTATTTATGATATTCTTGTATGTGTATGGGGTTTGTGTGTATGGTTAAGGAGCTAATCTCACATGCGAGTTGAGAGATTCCTTCGTGTGGGGTTGAGGAGGGTGCATAGCCTCTCTTGAGGATGTGAAACAAAATGTGAATTTGTGTGAAATGGGAGGAGTGAAGGATAGTTATTTTTGTGTGGTGAAATGGAGTTGTGGGTAAAGGATGGAGGACGAGAATGCTTAACTGGGAAGGAGATATGAAATGGGTATTTTGGATATGAAGGTTTGATGTTGCAGTTAAAAATGAAAATTAATGAAGTTGCAAATTTTGTTCCCCAAGAGGGAAGGGAATCCACCTTCTCCCCTTTGAAGAATCCTAGGCATGGGTTCTTTGTGAGTGTGTCTATGCCAATTTTTTTATGTTTGGTTTTCTATAATTGTGTGGGGGTTTTCCTTGAGATTGTGTAATGTTTTTTGTATTATGTTCCATTTCTTCGTATCTCTGGACTTTGCCTCCCACTCGGGGGTGGACTACCTTGTCCTATGGTTGGGTGGAGAGCAGAATTGGGTTGTTGCAGGTTTATTTCTTGGGAGAAGCTTTAAAAGTTACCACAGAATTGTGAATGTTGTAAATTCTCATTTTATAGTGTAGTGTTGGTTCTAAATGTTTGGTTGTAATAACCAGTGTAATAGTTTGTAAAATATTTCTGGAAGCAAGCAAAAGTTGTTGGAGAATAGATTTTTGAATACAAGTAATTTCCTTAATTCTGTTTTATGTGACATTTAGCAATTATTTATTTATCTAATGTTGCACACGAAGAGATTGAAAGTGATATTTTTGTTATATTGAAAAGATATCTCTGAGAATTTCACATAAAAAGACATAGGTGGTAATTATTTATTTGTCTTCACAAGTCTCTACAAATGTGAATATGGAATTTTAATAATATGTATAATGTAATCTTATCCTGGTTGTTCTTAACCGAAAATAAAATTGCATTAGTCTTGTGGGCATAAGTTTTAGAGTAAATGTTGTTTCCTTGGTATTTTTTCGAGTTGCTTCTGAACGTAGCTGTTAGTAGTCCAAACTTTTGTTTTGAAGAAAGCCACATAATGGTCATATCTTTACACTGGTAATGGTTCTTAGTTTTCACGGCCTTAGAGTCCTAATTAGTTTTCTGTTGATGTTGATTTTCACCTTTCTTGGAATCTAGGCGGTTTGTTGCATATATGCATAAATAGAAATTGATGTTGAAATCTACATTCATTTCTTCTTATGATACAGGCTATGAACCCAGTTTTGTGTTTCCTTTTAATAGTCAATTTTAGATTCTCTTGAGGATACTGTCATCAGCATGCAATATTTTCTATGTAGAATATCATTCCTAGAAGTGGTTATGTGTTTCTCATGCACGACAAATGATATTTTTGTTTTGTGAATGATAGCTCTATTATTTCTTTTTATTTTAAGGTTTTCAGGGACTTTATCCCCAAGTTGTTGTAACCTCTTCCTTTGTCTTTTCAATGATAGGTGTTGTGATTTAATCTTCTTGGCGCCCTGACATTTCACCTTCCCATTGCATATATATAGTAACTACCATTACTTAAGACCAAAAAACATAAAAATCTATAGTTATACCTCCTTTATTGTATGGGTTATAAGTCGATTAGGGATTCTATTTTGAATTAATTTATTCTACTGCTATAAACTTTAAGGACACCATATGCCTAGTCTTTAATGCAATTTTTTTTTTACATGTGTCTCTATAGACAATACTCTTATAACTATTTTGTCTTGCTTTATCTGGCGGTTTATAAGCACTACTCGTTGTGAGTTGGCTTGATGGATTTTTTGCTTTACTCAATCTTAAATGTGTGTATGAAGAAAGTTATGTTCTCCTTTTAATTTAGTTCTTGTCTTGCATTGGTAATTATTTGTTTGGAGCCTTAATTTAGTAAGGAATTAGCATTATTGTCCAGTCCCTGCTATATACTTTTATTAGCATTTCTGGTTAAGGTTCAGTTAACTACATTGAAATTGGAATTTATTGTTCTAAAATCAAAAAGGTAATCTATAACATTTGGCTGTATTCATTTCCTCGTGATTGATGTATCTCTTTTAAACACTATGGCATGCCTAGCCACTAAATTTTACACTTAATATGTACTTAATCAAACTCATAATGGTTGTGTGCATAATGTCACCAAGTCTGAAACTGTGAGTTAAAATTTATGAAAAATGAAACTAACCCAATCTTCATACATATATATAACCATCACATCAGATCATAGGGAATAGTTTTATATATATATAATTGAGATAAATTTGTAATATGATTAGTATTATGTTGAATTTAGACTATAATGTGAGTACAAAGTTACTTGTCCCTTAATATCATTTACAATATGCTACTCACATAAATGAATTTCTTTTATTATATGTTTATTTATTTTTTGTACTTTAAAAAATCCATTGGGTCATGTTTAGGGTATCTAACTTGGTAAATGTTAAATCTATGTTCAACTGTTGTGGATGAATTTTTTGACATTGTTGTTGTTCTACTCATAGTATTGCATAGTCCTTGTCTCAAGAGTGAGTAGTGAATTTGTAGTTGAAAATTTTACTAAAACTATTTATTTCCAAATGTTGGTCATTTTACTATGTTTTGGTAGAAGCATTTTAGGGTGAGGCATTACATAGGTATCAGAGCACTAGGTTGTAAAACTTTGGGAGCTTTGGGGAAAATTAAGGTAGTAATTATGCGATATTATTTCTTATGTGTAGTATGCCTCCTCGACAAAGACCTCATTCCACGCCATCAAAATTAGTGCATTCTAAGGATCATGTTGACCATGGGCTCTAAATACTTTAGACTTTGCAATAGTTGGTGGATGTCATTCAGGATAGACTTCTCGTACCCCATTATTAAGAACATCAGAATTTAGATGAAAATAATTCTATACCTTAGGAGTGCAATAGAATTCCTATCAATGGGAGAGTTGAGCGTCCTGAGGAGTAGATGGGTGAATCCAAAAATTATGGGACTCCTTGTCGGAACACTCGAGAAAGGAATGATGCTCACATTGATATAGATAAGCTTATCTGAGATTTTCTTCATCTTCAACCACAATATTTTTCTGGCTCTATTAAGGGTTCGGAGGTGAAGACTTGGTTGATTATCATTGAGAAATGCTTTGCACTCAAAACCTATAGTAGCAATCTCAAAGCTAGATTGGCCATTTATTTTCTTAAGGAAATGTGAATACTTGGTGGCAACAGGAGGAGAGAAAGGGAAATTTGACTCCGAATAATGTTACTTGGGAAGTCTTCTTAGATCTATTTAAGAAGAGATATATTACTAATCATTTTTTGGTAGTGAAGAATTGATGAATTTCATGACCTTTAATATAGGGGACTTATAGTAGCTCAGTACGAGAATAATTTTCTTGAGTTGATGGAGTATGTTGATTACATTCAAGATGAAAAACTAATGGTAAACTATTTCATCAGAGGTCTTAATCATGGGATTGCAGGACTTGTTCAGTTATCAAAACCTTCTACCTTGAGGCAGGCAATACAAAAAGCTCTTATTGCTGAGGAAATTTATCCAAAGCATCATGATCATCATCAAAATGCACCTCCTCAAAACCACAATAATTTTTGCTCTTTTCCACCACCTAGGAGTGGAGGTGGGACTAACCCTTTTTTCAGTAAGTCAGCACTGCAACACCAACAACGGGGTCAGAAAGTTAGGTCATTTCAGGGAGGTCTAGTTAGATCCTAGCAAGGTCCTTCGTAAAAAGGTGGATAGAGAGCTCAATCACAATTCGGTGGGCCAACTCGCTCTCAACAAAGTTTTAAGGGAAGTTAGGTTAGTTCTAGTAAACCTGGGTTCCAAAATCCAACACCACTTAAGGGTCCTTGTTATAATTATGGAGGTATGGGGCACATTGCTCAAGAGTGTTTTCAAAACAAAGTTGATATAAGAGGACAACAGACAGTAGCTTTAGAACCTACTATTGGTGATGTTGGAAGGTCTCACCAAGTTTTTGTAGCAGTTGATAATTGACAAGAAAATCATCAAGCATCAATTATAGAGGTTCTTGGTAAAATTGGTAAGGTTACTATTTTTATACTTTTTGATTTTGGTGCCACGGATTCTTTTATTTTCCCATACATTATGGATAAGTGTGGGTTGGTGGTTGATAAGCAAGATGTTAGTTGGGATGTTGAGCTAGCTGTTATCACAAGGATTAGCACTCGAGTGCAAAGCTGAAAGGCTCAACAATCCCCTGAAACATGGGAATACCTTCAGTTTGTGGGTACCCTATACGAAAGTAAACCTTCGAATCATAGGTCGACTTCCTTTTTTATTTTTTTATTTTTTAATGTAACTGGATGGAAAAGGGAAGAAAATGCTGAAATGAATGCAAAACTAAAATCTGAATTTGGTGATGAACCTAATTGATATTTAATGAGCAAGTTGATTCACAACTCATATCCACAGAAAAACTTGTTAACAGAGCCCAATTTGAGCACCAAGATCACATAAATAATTCATTAAAAGGCTTTGCTTATTCTTTACCTATTAATGAAAACTAAGTTTTCATGAATTAGAAGAAAGGATAAACTTGTGAAGCACAATTAACGACCTGTAATAAACTGTAATTATGTATTTGTATGAATAAACAAGATAGAAATTTGAAGGTTTTTGGAAATGAAACACATCAAACTTCCATCAAATTATTTAAACAAAATAAAAACACCTGAAATTATGAAGGTGAATTTTGTTTCTATCGGATACTGTGAAGGAAAAACTTTTCAAAATGATAAATTAAGATGACCTGTAAAAGTTGTAAACTATATTAATGGTAAAATGTTGAGTTACAATATATTCCTCTTTGCAGAAAGCAAAGGTAGAAAACAAGAACCGAGAGCAAAAAGACTAAGTCTTTTCCTCTATATATGCAAAGTATGATCAAAGTGCATGAAAAGAGCACTGGCAGTCTAATTGAAGTCAAAAATATCCTTCAAAAGCCTCTCTCATGAGTAAAAGAGAAAAATTCCTGAAAATGGGGCCCACCAACACTGCAAACTGAACTCGAATAATTACAAACTCCTCCCCTCAAACAGTTAGACTGATAGTATGAAAAGAACCTCAGTTGCACTCCAAAATGCATGAGAAGTATCTTCAGTTCCACCTCCTCACATGATCAGTTAACTCCATCGAGACTCAAACATCAATCCTCCTCAAATACTTTGCATGATTAAACTGAAGGTAAGTAATTTGAATAATATTAAAGTAATTTTTTAAGAGCTACTTTAATATGTATGATGTTTTTGCCTCCTTTTTCACATTTGTATGATAAATATTAAATCAATTTATAATTTATTGCTTTAATATTATTTACATTGTTATCTTTGATTTTGTAACCATGCAAAAATATGAGGAATTTAAGGGGCAATATTGAGTTTGAAAATAAGACATTACAAAGGTAAAGGGTTAAATAACACCTAAATATAGCATTTTAAATAATGCAAAGTCTTATTTTTTTTAGAAAAACCTAAGGCAAAATGCCATCGGTCACTTAGGGTAAATGAAAACCCTAATGAGGAAAAGAACAACCTACGACCCTCATCATTTACCTTCATTTGTAACCTAGCAATTTCATTGCTCATTTCAGCATCGTCATGAAAGGGTTTGCTCGATTTGGAGTCTTCTAAGCTTTGAAGCGAGATCTCTATGTTGGATTTGTATCGAGGCCGAGTGGTAAGGCTCTGATTTCATAAGATATCTATATCCTTTCCTTAATTTTGGAAGAAATAAAGATCTCCACTTGCTTTTGCATAGACAATAGTGAAATTCTTGCTATCTATGTTTATTTCATTTGCACATTGAATTTTTTGGAAATGTTGATTGTATATACCTTTATTGCAGGTTGTGGCTTCTCATTTTCTATATTTCCTAAAAAATGATGGAAAAAACCTCTTTATTGCTCTCGACCCTTGAATTTTCCTATAAGAAAAGATAAAAAAAACTTTGTGTTATTCTTCAAGAATCCTGGAAACGTCGAGGGTTTATCCCTATTTGCAAGTCGAGGCTTATATATCTCTATTTTGTCCTTCTGAGTTCTTTGACACTTTGCAAATAGGTTTCTTCATTGCTCTCTCAATGGTCGTGGCTTGAAGGATTTAGTTTTTTGTATTCTATCACTGTGGATTCATGGGTTTGTAAAGTCTTTGTTGTCCTCTTTTGCTAACACCACTGCCATAGATAGGCTTTTGTGGCTACCTTCTATGATAATTATTTGGTGATTGTCCTTTTGATATCCATCAAAGGACATTGTTTTTTGTATGAGTGTGATAGTAATGTCTTTGGAATATTTGTCACCCATATTACAATGTGTTTGCCCTCATGCACACCATCATAGATTGGGTTTATGTATGTGTCTCTTCATTGAGCATTCTCCATTACTTCCAGAATTCACCTAGAAATATCTCAACATGTCCTCCAACTCCATGTCTCTTGCCACTATAATGTATGTTCACAATAATCATTGGCATTGGTAAATCATTGTAACTTCCATAGATAAAACACCATCTTCATGATGGCTGTCCTCCATCTGTTAGGCCATACCCAATCACCTCAAACTCTTGTGACTTTGTTTGACATAGTTGAGGGTTATCCATGGATTCATATCCTTTAGCATCATATCTTCTTAGCTTACTAGAGTTGAAGATTCACTAGTACACATTTACTTCCATGCAAAACAAACATAGTGCCACATTGATCAAGAACTTTGACTGTGTACTTTGCAAGTTGTTGTACCTACACCTTGTTCATTGCTTAGTTATTGGATGCATTATTACTGTAATACCCTTTCCATCATGGCAATTTTGTAATATATCTATGTTTGTTGTTTCATTCTGGCAATTTAGTGAATGTTGAAGAATCTTCTTGTATTTCATCAACTCAAAGAGAACATACTGTAAACATTTCAAGTTATTGCTCCTCAAACTGAAAGCCCTTGAGATGGTTGGTTCATTCAAACCCAATATCATGTTCCTATATAGCCTTCTTAGGTGCCATTTTAGAACTGTTGTCTTTTGTAATGCTTTTAAAACTCTCCTACCATCCCTCTGAGATCACATGTACAGTCATAGAGAGTGACAGTCATCAAGAATTTTACCCCAACTGTCCCTCTTGATCTTGCCTTATGGTATTGTTACAGTGTATTTATGTATTAAACATTCCTACCCATTCATTGTCAGCAGTAACCATATTTACTTTTAATGTGGTGTCTATTCACTTAACTAAATGATTGCATCTTACACCATCAAAAAAAGAGAAACATATATGTTTCCTCAATCATACTAGATCACCTCCTTGGTTCCAATACATTATAGCTATAATGACTGTATTGATTAGGCTTTCTTCATAATCCATATAAGAAATTATTGAACCTAAACAAGTAATAGCTAAGACAAAAGAGGTTTGTCTTTATGTTTCCCATTGTATTGAATGATTACAGGGTACCTTCAATGGACTACTCTTTCTATGGTGATTGAGTATCATGATGTCTCAAATAACCATCAATAAATTGTCATGTGGGCTACCTTTGATCTTTTACTGACTGCATTTTATTTGAAGTATATGCGATGCTTGGTGAAATAATTATTGTGTATTGTCAATGAGTATGATTGTATCTACATAGTAGATTCATAATTTCCTCATTCATTTTCATGCATGGATTTTAAGCCCCTTGCATAGGACTAGTATGCTTATTTCTTATCTGAAACTCCTTTGCAATAAATATTTTAATCAAAATAAGCATCCAAAACAACAGCATTTGCATGAACAAAACATGTCAAGGCAGCAATATATACTCAGACTTGGTGGAAATAGAAGCTTTTCAATATGAGAATAATATATTTGTTCAATTTTGTACTTAAAAAGGCATCAAATAAACTTTCATTCTCTCATAATTTTCAATTTATGACATTTTAGGTTGAATGTTGTGAGTGAATGAAAGCTTAAGCTCCTACAGTTGATTCACAATTTATTCTTTCACTTGAATATGTTTTCCTTTCTCAAAACCCCTTATTGATCATTAAGGGGCAACATGTTGGGCTCGACCCTTGTAGGAGCCCATTTTACTCCACATGCCATTATGTCTTCAAATGGATCAGCAACATGACTTGTCGTATACCTGCATAGGAAATAAACAATGTTAGATCAAAACAATAATTGTAGAGCTTCTCATGATGTTTCCTCGTTTTTGTTCTCAAATATCCATCCTCTGTTAAGTTAATCATGTGATTAATATATTATAGGATGTGAATTATATTTCTATTGGTATGTAAATATGAGAAGATTTATGATTCTTCATTGCTCTAACATCACATTCTAACAATCTTGCAGGTCTATTGGAGTTGGAGCTGAAACAATTGGAGTTGGTTATATGAAGATACAATACAACTGTAACTATGATTCATCATTCCAGGCAATGATGAATCACCTATCTTCTCATGTTTATTCCTATCTTCAGTTGTATAGTTTACCTCTTATGCATATTTACCATATGCTCCTAGTTGTTTCAGGTACTCCCACGGCTTGTGTGGGACCTCGTGTTTTTTTTACAATATGAATAAAACAACATTTCTTATACAAATGTATAATATTCTTTGAAATGTACTTGCATAATAAAACTGAAACTCACTTGTAGCCAATATTTTGCACAATAATGGATACTTAGTAGAAAATTTGTGTACCTAGTATACTTTTAACTTGAATTTACAATTTATCTCTGCCTGTTTTGAGTTGTAGCTAAAAATAGGTAACAATTTGGCGACCTTTGCTGAGTGCTTTCCTGCTAAGCACCATTAGGCTAGTTGCCTTGATAATCCATTAGGTATGGAGTCCATTTTTGTCCCTTTTTTGACTCAGAAAACTTGTAACTCAACTATTGAAACCTTACAATAGCAAACATAATTGAAAGAATCTAATCATGACTCTGTTTATGATGAAGTTATAAAACATGTGCAACATTTGCACTTATTGAAAGAAAAATAGTTCTGAAATGAAATTTTTCGTGGGCACTTATTGAAAACAAAAACTGAAATGAAACTAGTCTACTATGTACATCTACAAACTTTGCTCCTTAATAGGTACTGTTTGAGGTGAATCCTGTTGACAGGGATTGGCAACACCTCTCCATCCAGTTTTGACAGTTGGAATGCATTATGTTGTTTACATTTAGTAATGATATATGGGCCATGCCACATGGCATAAAACTTTATGTGTTTACTAGGTCTTCTCTTCAGCTCATCCCACTTAATAACCAGATCTCCCTCTTTGAATATCCTCAGGACTGCCTTTCTGTCAAATATCATTTTCATTTGAGCCTGATGCACCTCCAAATTCCTTGCTGTTTCTTTCCTTATTTCCTCTAGCTCCATTAGCTATGCTAGCCTAATCTCCATAGGTTCTTCATCAAACAATTCCAGTTCTTTGATCATACTTAATGTAGGCAACTCAATTGAGATAGGTATTTTGGCCTCTTTACCATAAGTTAGAACATAACATGAGTTACATGTTGCTCTCTTAGGTGTAACCCTATCAGCCCAAAGGGATAGTTTCGGCTTACCATGCCAAGTCCTCTGATTGTCCTGGATTGTCTTCTTTATAATCTTAATCAAGTTCTTATTAGTGGACTCTGCTTATCCATTACCCTAAGGGTAATAGTTTGAAGAAGTATTCAGAAAAATGTTATGCTTTACTGACCAATCTGAAACTCTTAGACCTATGAATGCTAAAGAATTATCAGAAATAATTGAATTTGGTGTACCAAACTTGGAAACCAAGTCTTGATAGAAGTTCAAGACAAATGTCTCATTTGCCTCCTTCAATGCAATTGCTTTAGTCCACTTCGTAAAGTATTTTGTGGTTGTAAGTATCTATTTATGTCCAACACTCAAAGGTGGATTAATGGGACCAATGAAATCCAATCCCCACTTTCCAAAAGGTTGCTCCACTTGTAGTGGATGTAGAGGCAGAGCTGCAAGCTTCTTCTTTCCTACAAACACTGCACATTTGTTACATTTTATGACCCAGGCATGGGCATCCTTAAATATATTAAGTTAGTAATGACCAGCTCTCATTATTTTAGGGTTGTGGTTCTGGGTGCAAAGTGGCCTCTTGTGGGCCCATCATGAAATTCTTGCAGAACTTTTTCAATATGTTCTGGTTCTACACATATGAGTAAAACACCATTATAATCCCTTATGTACAAAATAACATCAATTACAGTGAAAGGAATGGCTTGAAGCTTGTAATACATTCATTTTGACTTGTCCAAGCCTTTAGGACAGTCACCTGTGTGCAGATAATGGACCATTTATTGTATCCAATTTGCTGGTGTATCTAGAACAACAACTTGTTTTTCATTATTGAAGGTTGTTTCAATTTGTTGTTTGTCTGGTATGTTGCTTTCTTCATTACCAGCAAGTTGCTCACATAGGCCTTTACCTCTAACAAGCTTGGTAACTTTAATTTCAATGTCATATTCCATGAATTTCGTGATCTAGTCTACTCTCTTATCATTAATGTCTTTGCTAAGCAAAAAATCTTCACTATTGAATGTGCAACCATTAGCTGTATTTTGTTATTTGAAAGCATATGCCTAAATTTCTCAAGGCTTCTTACTACAGCTAATACATGCTTTTCAATGAATGAATATCTTATTTCATAATCATGTAGAACTTGACTAAAGAAAGCTACAGGTTGCTCTAATCCTTCTTTGTTTCGCTAACAGAGCATGGTTGAGATTGTACCAACACTCCCAAACACATATAATATAAAACCTTTATCAAAATCTGGGTTAATTGGTTTTGGGGTTGTAGCAAGTGCCTCTTTAATTTCTTCAAAACTATTCTTACCTTCCTTAGTCTAGTGAAATGGAATTTTCTTTCTCAGCATGGCTATAAGCAGCTGCAACAAGGCTGCAATGCTAGGAATGAATCTCCTAACGAAATTAATCTTTCCTTGATAACTCTATAAGCCTTTCTTATGTGCAGACATTGGTAAAGCTAAAATAGTTGTGACTCTTTCTTGGTTAATGGTAATACTGTGTTTTGAAACAATGTGACCCAGAAGTTTCCCCTCATGGACTGCAAAAATTCTCTTTTTGGGGTTTAATGATACCCCGTACTCTCTGCATCTTTCAAAGATTTGCCTAAGATGAGCAAAGTGTTTGTCAGCTTTCTTTGAAAACACAGTTATGTCATCTAAGTATACAAGAACAAATTTATTAATAAGACCCTAGAAGGCCATATCCATCGCTCTTTGAAATGTTTCCCCTGCATTAGATAATCCAAAGGGCATCTTTTTGTAAGCCATAGTACCCCACTTGGTGGTAAAGGTCGTTTTATACTGATCTTCTTCTTTAACCAAGATCTGGTTATATCCTGAATAACCATCCAACAATGAGAACCTTTCTGAACTTGAAACAACCTACAATATCTGCTCCATTGAAGGCAACAAATAGTGATCTTTGAGTGAAGCTTTGTTTAGATCGCAAAAATCAATGCATAACCTTATCTCTTCATTTTTTTTCCAAAAAGGTACCAAATTTGAAACCCAAGAGGTGTGCTTAATTGAAAAGATAATTCTACCTTTAATCAACTTGTTCAATTTTGTTTTCATGAGGTGTTCCAACTTCAGATTCAGGGGCCTTTGCTTCTATCTTACTGGTTTCGTGTTGGGTTCTAGCTCAATTGTGTGTTAAGCTAACTCAAGGTTGAAACCTTTCAGATCTCCATACTCCCAAGCGAAAACATCACTAAATTCTTGGAAAAGCAAGACAAATACTTGTTGTTCATCCTTGGTACAAACCTTGTCGAGCTTAAGAAGCTTGTCTTTGAATATTTCAATTGGTTCATAGTGCTCTTGCTTCACCATGATGTTGGATTTATCTTTTCTAACCTAACCATCAGTGTTAAAGATTGATTCAAGGGTTACCAAACCCTTTGGTAGTTTGTTAGACTTCAACTGCAAAATCTAATTTTCATACTATTGTTCAAACTTTTGCTGGTTTCCAATAGAAAATTCAGCTTCTTCCATCAAAAAACTATTTGTTCATCATTGTCAAAGACTTTCCAACTAAAGTTATTATCAGGTACAAATGGTCTCACTACCACCTTAACATATTGTTGTACCTCAAAATTATGTATGTTAGTTAGTATATCAAATTGTGATCCAATAGCAACAAGCTTATCTGCTTCCTTATTCAGATTTCATGGAATGGATTGCAGATTAAATGCATCAAATTCTTCTATTAAATCCCAAGTTTTGTGCTTGTACAACTTAAGCAAATCATTTTTAGTTATATTTATATTTCTTACCTGATTTGTGATTAGCTCAGAATCACCAAATACTTGCAAACACTTGATTCCTTTATTTCTAGCCCATTCTAGGCCATGAATTAATGCTTCATACTCGGTTGTATTATTTGAGCAGCTGAAAGCAAAGCGAAGTGTTGAATAGTACCTCTGTCCTTTCGATGAAATCAGCATAGCTCCTCCACTAGCACCTACTTTACTTCTCAAACCATCAAAATACAACTTCCATAGCTGACTAGTTTGCTATTTTGGTTGTTTTTCACTTTTGACCAGATTTGGAATAGTTACATCAGGCTCCTAAATCATATAAACGCCCAAACCTACTTCATCCATGTGACTGAATGGATCAACCTCGTGATTCTTGGCTGCCCACTCATCTAAATTTATGTCGAGAATGCCCTCGATAGGTACAGTGGGGTCGGGGGTCATGGTTCAATCCTCCTGATCATAGAAAACTAGGTTTGCATTTATAGGATTTGCAACATAAGGCTTGATATGGTCTTTATCCTGTGGCTCTAATTTAACAGTTACTCTAATACCATACCTAGTCCTAAAAAACATGTGTGACCAGTTTGATGACAAATATTCTCCTAACTTTGTTGTAAAATCTCTAGAAAGGTAAATGGCAAAGTAAGGAGGTAAATTAATGATGTAGATGTCCCGTGGAATTGAAAAGTTTGGACATGCATGCAATGTAAGAGGCAAACCTTTAATCACTCCAATAGACTTAATGGTTGTACCTTCTAGTTGGACTACCCCTTTTGACAATGGTTCATAAATCAGTCCTAACTTATCTACTAGTTGTTTAGGCATAATGGAGTTGCTTGCTCCTGAATCTATCATGCAATTATGCATTATTCTATCACCAATAATTAGTCTTACATAAAAGGGTGGTGGCTTTACCTCTTGAGTTGGTTGTTCTTTCTTGCCTTTTGAATTGTTTGCAAGAACTCTAGGTTGTTCTTTAATAGATTCATCATAAATTGATATCTTAGCTAGAGCCTCTTGCAGGCTTTCTTTCTACCCAGGAAGATGTAAAGCATCCAACATGGTCATGCTAACTGTGGCCTTTTTCATATGATCAACAATATTAAAAGCAGTACCACTAACCTTTTGTTGTACTTTAGGAACAACAACTTTTTTTGTACTGGTGAAGGTTGAGGTTGAGTTTTCGGCTCCTCTTTAACGGGTTCAGCTTGTCCTCTTGATAAAATCTAAATATTCTGAGTAGAAGAAGGTTGCGATTGCTCATGTTGGGGTGTAGAAGTCTATTTTTTTTGCTGAACAACTTGTTATTTGCCTTTGTCGGCCTATTGTTTGTCTTTATCTGCTTGTTGTTCATTGGAAACAACTTGTTGTCTCAAGTCAATAGCTCTCTTTTTTGACCTCGTATTGGCTGCAATGGAGGTAGCTAACTGATTCTACCCTCGTATGTGACTCACTCCACATAACTTGTTCCCTTTCTAGTTCATCATGGCAACATCAAGGTCATTTTGCTGCTTTTGATCATCTTACTGATCATTTCTCTGTACCATGAGTGCCTAATTAATCACCCCATTCATATAGGTAGCCTAATTATGAGGCTGATTATAGGGATAGCACCATACATAATCTTGTGCTATTTTGTTTTGCACAGGTTGAAGCTCTTTTGAAGAGATAGCAACATTGGGGTTATATGGCTAATTTGGCCTAGCATTGTAATTTCTCCTTTGTCCTTGGTAATTAGCTTGATAAGGCAGTCTATTTGGTTGAAAGGGTGCTTGATAAGGCCTAAAATTCTGGCCTTACTGGTTTTTAAGGCTTACCAAATTGTTACTCATAGTTTGCAGTAACTTGGCCATCTGTTGTTGGTCATTTACCAATTGTTGTTGGGTACCCCTAAGCTCTTGTAGGTTTGAATTTGCTGGAACAACATTATTTTGTATTATTGCTTGAAAACCTAAGGCTGGAACAACGGGTATTGTGGTAATAGGAGGTATCTGGATAGGTATTGATGGTTGGATATTAGGGAAAAAAGGCATGGGAGGCCTTGGTGCAATTTTTCCACCTTGAATCAAGTTATTTTCAACTCTAATGGCTATCTCAAATGTTGTAGGTAATGTAACTCCCCCCATAGATTGTATCATCACAACAATGTCACTATTTAATGCTCTAAGATAATACAAAAAAGTGTGATCTGGTGAAGGCCTTACTATTGTTGGTATTCGATTCCAAGTTATTTGAAACCAAAAATTAAAATCTATCATCTGTTCTTGTTGCGCTCTCTTTACAGTCGTCATTTGCTCGACTAGAGATAGATGATCGAATTTGTCAAAAAACTATTTGCTCAGTTTGTCTCCCAAGTCATCCCAAGTTGCAACAGTATTAGCTCTGAACCATTGAACTGCTTTGCCCTTGAATGACACTACTAACAGCCTCAATGCCACGTTCTCTTGAGTTACATAATGAACTACACAAAGTGAAGCTACATCACTTATGTGTTCTATTAGTGTAGTATATTCCTCACTAGTGAAGAAGGGTAGAATCTTCAAGGCAGCCATCAATATGTCATTGTGTTGGGATAAATTCAATGGGCTACCCCCATTGAATGGTACAAATGCATGTGCTCTAGCTATCGGAGTTGCTCTAGGAGGTGGTACTTGTAACACTGGTACTACACGTGCTATTGGAAGAATAGGTACATAACTTGAAGGCCTGAGACTGGGCGATGTAGAATGAGACCTCAGTGTTGATCGTGATCTTGATCTTGATTTTCTCAATCTCTTTCTTGTTGTTTTGCCTCTTCTCTTAGGCAATGATAGTTGTAGGTATTCAAATGGATCAGTAATTCTTCAAGTCTGAATACTTCTCATGTGCTACTAAGATCTGCAATTTAAACCAGATAAATAGAGTCGCCAATCAAATATAAACTTCTGATAGGTAAAACACTATTGTAAAATTGAAAACAATAGCTTGAAAGCTTTGAATTCTTTCTTTGAAGTGAACTTCAGAGTCCCACCGAGCATGCCAAAAACTATTATCACAAGGATTAACACCCGAGTGCAAAGCCGAAAGGCTCAGCAATCCCCTGAAACATGGGAATACCTTCAGTTTGTGGGTACCCTATACGAAAGTAAACCTTCGGATCATAGGCTGACTTCCTTTTTTATTTTCTGATTTTTTAATGTAACTGGATGGAAAAGGGAAGAAAATGCTAAAATGAATGCAAAACTAAAATCTGAACTTAGTAATGAACCTAATTGATATTTAATGAGCAAATTGATTCAAAACTCATATTCACAGAAAAACTTGTTAACATAGCCCAATTTGAGCACTATGATCACATAAATAATTCATTAAAAGGCTTTGCTTATTCTTTACCTATTAAGGAAAACTAAGTTTTCATGAATTAGAAGAAAGGATAAACTTGTGAAGCACAATTAACGACCTGTGATAAACTGTAATTATGTATTTGTATGAATAAACAAGATAGAAATTTGAAGGTTTTTGGAAATGAAACACATCAAAATTACATCAAATTATTTAAACAAAACAAAAACACCTAAAATTATGAAGGTGAACTCTGTTTCTATCGAATACTATGAAGGAAAAACTTTGCAAAATGATAAACTAAGATGACCTGTAAAAGTTGTAAACTATATTAATGGTAAAATGTTGAGTTACAATATATTCCTCTTTGCAGAAAGCAAAGGTAGAAAACAAGAACCGAGAGAAAAAAGACTAAGTCTTTTCCTCTATATATACAAATTATGATCAAAGTGCATGAAAATAGCATTGGCAGTCTAACTCAAGTCGAAAATATCCTTCAAAAGCCTCTCTCACAAGAAAAAGAGAGAATGCCTAAAAATGGGGCCCACCAACACTATAAACTGAACTCGAATAATTGCAAACTCCTCCCCTCAAACAGTTAGACTGATAGAGACCCTGAAAATTTATGAAAAGAACCTCAGTTGCGCTCCAAAATGCATGAGAAGTATATCCAGTTCCACCTACTCGCATGATCAGTTAACTCCATCAAGACTCAAACATCAATCCTCCTTAGATACTTTGCATGATTAAACCGAAGGTAAGTAATTTGAATAATATTAAAGTAATCTGGTAAGAGTTACTTTAATATGTATGATGTTTTTGCCTCCTTTTTCGTATTTCCATGATAAATATTAAATCAATTTATAATTTATTGCTTTAATATTATTTACATTGTTATCTTTGATTTCATAACCATGCAAAAATATGAGGAATTTAAGGGGCAATATTGAGTTTGAAAATAAGACATTACAAAGGTAAAGGGTTAAACAACACCTAAATATAGCATTTTAAATAATGCAAAGTCTTATTTTTTTTTTAAAACCTAAGGGAAAATGTCATTGGTCACTTAGGGTAAATGAAAATCCTAATGAGGAAAAGAACAACCCACGACCCTCATCATTTACCTTCATTTGTAACCTAGCAATTTCACTGCTCATTTCAGTGCCACCATGAAACGGTTTGCTCGAGTTGGAGTCTTCTGAGCTTTGAAGCGAGATCTCTATGTTGGATTTGTATCAAGGCTGAGTGGTAAGGCTTTGATTTCATAAAATATTTGTATCCTTTCCTTAAGCTTGGAAGAAATGAAGATCTTTGCTTGCTTTTGCATTGACAATGATGAAATTCTTGCTATCTCTGTTTATTTCATTTGCACATTGAAATTTTTGGAAATGTTGATTGTATATACCTTTATTGCAAGTCGTGGCTTCTCATTTTCTATATTTTCCTAAAAAATGATGGAAAAAACCTCTTTATTGCTCTCGGCCCTCAAATTTTCCTATAAGAAAAGATAAAAAAAACTTTGTGTTCTTCTTCAAGAATCCTGGAAATGTTGAGGGTTTATCCCTATTTGCAGGTCGAGGCTTGTATATCTTTATTTTGTCCTTCTGAGTTCTTTGACGCTTTGCAAATGCGTTTCTTCATTGCTCTCTCAATGGTTGTGGCTTGAAGGCTTTAGTTTTTTGTATTCTATCCCTGTGGATTCATGGGTTTGTAAAGTCTTTGTTGTCCTCTTTTGCTACACCATTGCCATAGACAGGCTTTTGTGGCTACCTTCTATGATAATTGTTTGGTCATTATCCTTTTGATATCCATCAAAGGACATTGGTTTTTCTATGACTGTGACAGTAATATCTTTGGAATTTTTGTCACCCATATTACCCTATGTCTGCCTTCATGCACACCATCATAGCCTGGGTTTATGTATGTATCTCTTCATTGAGCATTCTCCATTACTTCTAGACTTCACCTAGAAATCCCTCAACATGTCCTCCAACTCCATGTCTCTTACCATTGTAATGTATGTTCACAGTCATCACTAACAATGGTAAATTATTGTAACTGCCATAGACAAAACACCGTCTTCATGATGACTGTCCTCCATCTGTTAGGCCATACCCAATCACCTCAAACTCCTATGACTTTGTTCTGACATAGTATAGGGTTAGCCATGGATTCATATCCTTTAGCATCATATCTTCTTGTCTTACTGGATTTGAAGATTCACTGGTACAAATTTACTTCAATACAAAACAAACATAGTGCCACATTGATCAAGAACTTTGACTATGTACTTTGCAAGTTGTCGTACCTACACCTTGTTCACTACTTAGTTATTGGATGCATTGTTACTGTAATACCCTTGCCATCATGACAATTTTGTAATATATCTTTGTTTGTTGTTTCATTCTTGAAGTTTAGTGAATTTTGAAGAATCTTCTTGTATTTCATCAACTCAAAGAGAATATACTGTAAACATTTTAAGTTATTGCTCCTCAAACTGAAAGCCCCTGAGATGGTTGGTTCATTCAAACCCAATATCATGTTCCTATATATCCTTCTTAGGTGCCATTTTAGAAATGTTGTCTGTTGTAATGCTTTTAAAATTCTCCTACCATCCCTCTGAGATCAGATGTATAGTCATAGAGAGTGACTGCCATTAAGCATTTTACCTCGACTGTCCTTCTTGATCTTGCCTTATGGTATTGTTACAGTGTCTTTATGTATTAAATATTTCTACTCATTCATTGTCAATAGTAACCATATTTACTTTTAATGTGGTGTCTATTCACTGAACTAAATGATTGCATCTTATACCATCATAAAAAGAGAAACAAATATGTTTCCTCAATCATACGAGATCACCTCCTTGGTTCCAATACATTATAGCTATAATGAATGTATTGATTAGGCTTTCTTCACAGTCCATATAAGAAATTATTGAACCTAAATAAGTAATAGCTAAGACAAAAGAGATTTGTCTTTATGTTTCCCATTGTATTGAATGATTACAGAGTACATTCAATGAACTACTCTTTTTGTGGTGATTGAATATCATGATGTCTCAAATAACCATCAATCAACTGTCATGTGGGCTACCTTTGATCTTTTACTGACTGCATTTTATTTGAAGTATATGCGATGCTTGGTGAAATAATTTTTGTGTATTGTCAATGAGTATGATTGTATTTGCATAGTAGATTCATAATTTCCTCATTCATTTTCATGGATAGCTTTTAAGCCCCTCACATATGACTAGTATGCTTGTTTCTTATCTGAAACTCCTTTGCAATAAATACTTATTATTTTAATCAAAATGAGCATCCAAAATAGCAGCATTTGCATGAGCAAAACATGTCAAGGCAACAATATATACTCAAACCTGATGGCAATAGAAGCTTTTCAATATGAGAATAATATATTTGTTTAATTTTGTACTTAAAAAGGCATTAAATAAACTTTAATTCTCTCATAATTTTCAATTTATGACATTTTAGGTTGATTGTTGTGAGTGAATGAAAGCTTAAGCTCCTGCAGTTTATTCATGATTTATTCCTTTAGTTGAATATGTTTTCCTTTCTCAAAACCCCTCATTGATCATTAAGGGGCAACATGCTGGGCTCAACC
Source organism: Sequoiadendron giganteum (assembly GCA_007115665.2). Taxonomy (NCBI): domain Eukaryota; kingdom Viridiplantae; phylum Streptophyta; class Pinopsida; order Cupressales; family Cupressaceae; genus Sequoiadendron; species Sequoiadendron giganteum. Next base: position 533,455,392 of record CM021109.1, on the reverse strand, counting down.
CTTGTGGGAGCCCATTTTTCTCCACATGCCATTATGTATTCAAATGGATCAACAACATGACTTGTCCTATACTTGCACAGGAAACAAACAATGTTAGACCAAAACAATAATTGCAGAGCTTCTCATGATGTTTCCTCATTTTTGCTCTCAAATATCTGTCCTTTGTTAAGTTTATCATGTGATGAATATCTCATAGGATGTGAATTATATTTCTTTTGGTACGTAAATATGAGAAGATTTATGATTCTTCATTGCTCTAACATCACATTCTAACAATCTTGCAAGTCTATTGGAGTTGGAGTTGAAACAACTGGAGTTGATTATATGAAGATACAATACAACTATAACTATGATTCGTCATTCCAAGCAATGACGAATCACCTATCTTCTCATGTTTATTCCTATCTCTAGATGTATAGTTTACTTCTTATGCATATTTATCATATGCTCCTTGTTATTTCAGTTACTCCCATGGCTTGTGTGGGACCTCGTGTTTTTTTTATAATATGAATAAAACAACATTTCTTAGGCAAATGTATAATGTTCTTTGAAATGTACTTGCATAATAAAATTGAAACTCACTTGTTGTCAATCTTTTGCACAATAATGGATACTTAGCAGAAAATTTGTGTACCTGGTGTACCTTTAACTTGAATTTACAATTTAGCTCTACCTATTTTGAGTTGTAACTAAAAATAGGTAACAAGTCTATAAATGTTAAATGCTATATTTTTTGTGTTACTGTTCATTGTGAATTTGACCCCGTCACCCTATGATAAGGCACTATTCTATACATCAGTTAAATTTAAGTATATCTGGCCAACTGAATTATGTCAAGGAACAATTTATTTAAATCAAATTTCACTCATAATGATGATGGTTGTTGTAATTGTCAATTAATCCACCCATTCTCTACTCCAAGTTGCATAGTGTAAAGAATTTGCCAAATTCGTGCTAATTGTTATTCTTTGAGTATTCAAATGAGAATGTATCTGTTGAATTTACAATGTATGTGTAGATCTTGTGAAACTATGTTATAAGTACATTATGGGATCACCCTCTTGGGTCTTGTAGAGCCCGAAGTGCAAGAGGAAAGCTGAATCGCTTTCTATTGTTCATTGGCCAACCCCTTTCAAGTTTCTCACCATTGGAAACGACAAATCCATAGGCTACCTATAAGAATTTGTTGGAATTAAAAAGAGCCAAGAGAATGGTGACTCTTCTGGGGATGTAAGCTTTCAATTATTAAGTTCTCTAGAATGCCTTATCAAAGATCACTATATTGTATGGTGGTATTTATGTATAGAGTCGATCTATTTGGAGTTACTGCTAAGTATTGCTCAAATCTTTGTTGTATGTCTCACTAAAGTTTATGCTAAGTTTCCCACCCTTTTATTTTGAAAGGATCGTGTCCAAGATCCATTTACAAACATTTCACATTTGTCAAAATCTGTCTAAGTTTCCAAGGATCCAATGAAATTTGCTTAAACCATAACACAATTGCTACAAATTGGGTGGTGACTCTGAAGTCTCTGCACCAGTGTGAGCTGGTGTTTAAAGACATTAAAGAAGTAGCAAAGAAGAAAACAAAGAAACCAAAAAGGTTAATCGACGGGAGGAAGATCCAAGTACAAATGTGGGGAACTCGAGGCCATATGAAGAAGCATCCAGAGCAAAAGATGGAAGGAGAATGGCCCAAAAATATGAATCCACATGGGAAATGGGTAAAGGCAAAGGACACTGAAAAATGCAAGTCTACTCCTCATCATGTCCCTGAATGTGATATCCGTTCTAGTTCTAGTTCAAAATGTGAAAAAAATTGTTATATTTTAGTGATAACAATTCTACTAAGGTAGGGGAGGTCTACATGAAATGTGTTGTGAATGAACAACCTTCAGACCATGAATTAAGAGCCATGGAAAGAAGGGAAAGGGATAGAATATAAAGGGATAATGTTAGTGCTAGACGAGCTAGAACTGAAGGACATTTAACCCTAAATTCCAATCCATATACTCCTATTCCTCTAGATCTGCTAACTAGGGATGATGAATATTCCCATAATATTGTTCCTAATCAAGAGGATGTTATAATAGCATCTAATGGTGACTCTACTTTACCAAAAGAAGAAGAAGTTCTAAATTATATGCAACGGCTTAATGAAAGAACCTCAAAATGTAATGAGAATAGGAAAAGGAGAGATGCGGATAAAGAGAGAAGGATAAGGGAGGCAATAGTTAAAAGAGATATGTTACGAAGAAAGGTTGAGGGGATGGAATAATTGGATAGGTTAGCAATTAAGACTGTCCAAACAACAGGTCTTATTGTCCAAGAAATTGTGGCCAAGGTCCTTGTTATCCCCTTTGTTGATAATATTATTGTGAATCCACAAACCAACAATGTTGAAAAGACTTTTATCCCAGTTAACCCTCCTCCCAAACATACGAGCCATGTCTCCCACAATGCTGATAAAGGAAAGAAACCCATGGAGGGAGTCAAAATAAATGAGGGAGGTCACTCCAAGAAGGACATACCTCAGAATGAGTCTGCCCATTGATTGATAGATTGATGAAAGAGAATGAAGAACTAGAAAGGAAAACGAAAGAGATGGAGTTAATGGCTATAAATAATGAGATGAAAAGGAAGCTTAGTTTCTTGGAATCTACTGTGAGAGGTTCTACCCCTGAAGCCCAGAGACCTCAAGCCCATATATCATCCTCAAGTCCTCATATGAATGAAAAAATATCCCCTAGCAGAAACCCTTCTAGTTCATCCTCACAGCTTGAAGAGAAGGTTAGAATAGTTCACTCCAACCAACAACATGATTCCCAATATAGGAGACCAGAGAGGAATAATGAAAGAAGCAGGAATTATGATGACCAAAATAATGAGGAAGAACCTTTTAGAAGAAGACTATTGCATATAGATAGGTACAGACAGTTGTGTTTTGAAAACATTCTTGGATATCCAAATCTAGTTCCAGACAATGCAAGGAAACATGTACCTAAGTTCACTGGCAATAATGCTCTTAGTGGGAGGATCACTTGAAATATTTTCAAAGCTTTGTGGAGGATTTTGAATTATGGGATGCAGATGTCACCATGGAATATTTCATGCAATCTTTAATAGAGGATGCCAGAGACTGGTACAGGAGTTTGTCGGATGCAAGCATTGATTCCAAGGATTCTTTCTATCGAATCTTTGGAGAATAGCATGGAGACCAAACTGATCCTCGGTTCAAGTTAAATGATTTTAATAACATCCCAAAGGGACATAATGAACTAGAAACTGAGTTCAATGCAAGGTTTCAAAAGATAATGTATAAAGTCCCTGCTTATTTGAGGCCCAATGAGAATGTATGCTTAGTTGTATATTGTAATGCATATGATCCAAAAATGTGTTATCTGCTTGGAGATAAGAACCCACAACACTTAAGGAAAGCTTACAAGATGGCATTGAATATTGAAAATAATAGAAAGGAATTGGGTAAAGTGGGAAGAAGGGATGACTCGACTTTTGAAGAACCCAAGGGCTCATAATGAGAAGATAGGTAAAGTTGCAACCCCTGATGAAAAATTGGATCAGATTCTTAGTTTTTTTAAGGTGGCTAAGAATGATAGGCCACAATTTCAGAGGAATGAAAGGTCTCCAAGACTACAAGATTATCCCTATCATACAAACTGACATAATGGGAAGTCAGTTCAAAATAATCAGAAAAAATCTCAGGGTACACCTGATCCTTTGTAAAGAAATTCCACCAATGTTGTTGATGATTTACCATGGTGTGAAGTGTGCCAGATGTCTCACTCATCACAACAATGCGTTGTTGCAAGGTCCTTAGAAGAGACTCAAGATGACTAAGGAGAATTCAATTCTCCTTAGGGCCATTATCAGATGGAAAATGTGTTTATGATTAAATCAAACCTTGATTGTGGTGAGTACTCTTCCAGTGATGATGTTGATATGAATGATGTAGATGTGCAAAGACAAGAGGCTAGTGTGCATCATCAACAAGTTTTTTCAAATGACAAGGTAGAGAATGATTGCACTATATATACTCTAGAGTCAAATAATGTTTCCTTATGAACACCTTCAAATGAGAAAATTAAAAGATATACAGTCGCGTTGGCTACTAAGGCAAGGAGTGACTGTCATTTAAGAAATAGAATTATGGGTGGTAATCAGGGCAGTCTAGGAAGCATATTTTTTAAAGAGGATAAGGCAGGAAGCAGAGAAACAAAAATAGAAAATAAGAAAGAAGAGGCAAAACCCAAGGAAGGTAAAGAAATGAGAATCTAAGCCAAGAAAGGCACTAAGGTAAAGATTGATGGTGAAACTGTCCCTCAAACTAGGAAAGTCAAAGATCACAAACCCAGTGCTGAAAAGGTTATGAGACATGGTGAAAAGGTGATTCCTAAAGAACTTGTACTCTCTGAATTACTGAGTTATTCCCTTGTAGGTATGTTCCAGATATTGTCTTAGGTCAAAGTCATAGTTCCATTACTAGAGATGATGAGAATAGATGAGCATAAAGATAAGACTATTGCATTTATTAACAGTATTGCTACAAGTGGGAAGGACAAGATGATTATGGATCAACCTAGACCGAGTAGAAGTCAAGAGAAGGATGTTAAGGGTAAAGCAGTGATAAATAAAAACCCCTAAATATATCTGGGAACCACCATTACTGCCAACCCAAGCCAAGTTAATCCATTTTTTCTAAGTCAAATCATTGATGGTAAACTACTTAGAAATTGCATGATAGATTCAGGGGCCTCCAACAATGTAATGCCAATAAAAATCATGGAGGAAATGGGCTTAAAAGTAGATAGTACATATGGGAAATGCTATGTTATGGATTCAAGGGAAGTACCTATTATAGGGGTGATCAACAGAGTTCCATATAGATTAGCAACTTTCCAAAAAAAGATTTGTTTATGAGCATCACAGTGGTAGACATCCCACCAACCTATGGGATGTTATTATCAAGGCAATGGAGTGCTTCCATAGGTGGGAGTATACAATGTGACCTATCATTCGCCACTTTCTCCATTGATAGAAGGATGTCAAGATCGCAAGGGAGCCAAGAATCCGTCACAAGATTGAGTATGTTGAAGAACCAAAAGAACCAACAAGGATACATTTTGTTGATACTGGTTTGGACACCTTCCTGGTTGAGGAAGAGATGTTAGAAGAGAAGGTAGAGCCTGCGCGAATTTGTTGTGAGGTTGTTGATGACCTACAAGGCGATTCTCCCTAGACTATGTACTTTAATGGAGCTTGCTCCAAAGAAGGCTTTGGTGTAGGAATTATTCTTATCTCTCCACAAGGTACTACTTTCAAATACTCCTTATTGTTGCAATTTGCTTGTACAAATAATGTTGCTAAGTATGAGGCTCTTTTGCTTGGGTTAAAATTAGCTTCCAAACATGGCATTAAGTTGTTAAGAGTATTGGGGGATTATGAGTTGGTAGTTTCCCAGTTTAGATCTATATTTGTTGCTAAAGATAAAATGCTTAGGCAATACAAAAATGCAATTTGGGATACTATTGAGGCCTTTGATGCCTTTGGCATAGATTGGATAGAAAGGGGAAAAAATGTCAAAGCAGACTTATTAGCTAACATTGCAGTCAAATTAGATGATGTCACCTTTGATGGTGTCTCACAGATAGAAGTACAAACTAGGCCTGCAGTACCCGACAACATTTGCAATTGGCAAGTGTTAGATGATGATGATGACATTTTAAGATTCTTGCATTACATCAACCAATATGAAAGTGAAGAGATTGACTTTGGCTCATTTGTGGTAAAGATTGATGGGAAAGAGACGTTGTTTGGGAATGAGATAATTCAATTAAAAATAAATAAGATTCCTAAAGGACTGGTTGCACTAGAAAGGGTCTTTGATGGCCCTAACAAATCAAGTATAAAGCAAACACATTCTCATAAGGAGGAATTGGAGGAGATAAACCTAGGGATAGAGAACTCTCCTAAGAAGGTGTACATAGGAAAAAAGATGAAACCCCATGAAAGAAATATGTTAATTGCCTTATTGAGGAAGTACAAGCATGTCTTTGCATGGTCATATGATGACCTTAAAGCATACAGGGAAGACTTATTCCAGCATGAAATCCCTTTGAAGCCTGATGTGAAACCATTTAGACAAAAACAAAGGCTAATCAATCCTATGTTGCAACCAAAGATGCAGGAAGAGCTTACAAAGTTAAGAGATGCTAGGAGCATCAAACCTATTAGGCATTCATCATGGGTCTCAAATCTGGTTCTTGTTAGGAAGAAGAATGGTGATATCAGGTTGTGTGTAGATTTCAAGAATCTTAATGCGGCTTCTTTAAAGCATAACCATCCTTTGACTAACATGGAGGCCATGTTGAAAAAGGTCACAGGGTGTGAATTACTTTCAATGATGGATGGGTTCTCAGGTTATAATCAAATTATGGTGAGAGAATCCGAACTGTACAAGACTACATTTACCACACCTTGGGAAACATACATGTATGTAAGGATGCCATTTAGCTTGATGAATGTTGGGATCTTTTCTTTGTCGTATACCAAGATGACCTTACTACTCATAATAAAAAGGAAGAGGATCGTTGTTCTCACCTGGAGAATATTTTTATTAGAGCTTTGGAGTATGGGATCTCTTTGAATCCCAATAAATGTGCTTTTGGAGTTAAAGAAGGAAAGCTACTGGGGCATATTGTTTTAAAGGAAGGAGTCAGAATTGACCCAAAATAAGTACCAACCATAGATAAAATCTCACAATCTAGAAATGTGAAAGGGATCCAGTCCTTTTTCGGGAAAATTAATTTTGTTAGAAGCTTTGTCACAAATTTTGCTGAGATTGTCTAACCCATTTATAAAATGCTAAAAAAGGGAGAAAAGGTATCATGGATAGAAGAACCTACAAAAGCCTTATGGTCCATAAAGGATGCAATTAAGGAAGCGCCTATTCTCAAATTTCCAGACTATGCAAAACCATTTCAACTTTTCACATTTTCTTCATTTCACACAGTGGCAAGAGTATTACTACAAAAGAATGATGAAGGTTTTGAGTAGCCTATTGCCTTATTTAGTAAGTCTTTGAAAGTTTCTAAACTTAAATAGGATGCCACAGAAAAACAAGCCTACACCCCGGTAAAGGCTGTAAAGAATTTCAAACCATATTTGGTTGGAGCCACTATTGTAGCTTATGTTCCCACCACAACAGTCAAGGATATATTCACCCAGCAAGAGACCACAAGTCATCGATACAAGTGGATCAATCAAATCTAGGAATTCAACATAGATATTCAAATCACTAAATTGATGAGGGGACAAGGTCTAGCCAGATTGATGGTTGAGGCAAATTTGGAGGCCAGCCAAATAAACCAAGTTGAGCATGAGAATGTTGCACCTATATGTGACATGTAAACTTGTGGATGGTATAGGAGGATTGTTGAATATTTGAAAACTATGCAATGCCCTGAAGGTTTTCCTCATAATGAGAAAAGCACTTTGAAGCCACAAGCAATCAGGTATGTTATCATTGATGGTGAACTCTGGTGGAGAAGCCCAGAGGGTATACTGCTCAGATGTGTAGATGGTGACCAAGCAAAAGACCTGTTAATTAAAAATCATAAAGGAGCATGCAGAGAAAACTACATGGCTAAGACCACCGCTCATAAGATATTGAGAGCGGGTTTTTGGTGGCCAACTATCTTCAAGGATTCTCATAGTTTTGTAAAGAAGTGTGAAGCTTGTAAAAGGTTTACTGACAAGTTAAAATTCTCAGGAAATTTTCCATTGTGACCAGTATCTGTACAAGCCCCTTTTCAACAATGGGGCCTTGATTTTATTGGAGAAATGTCTGTGAAGTCTAGTGGAGGACATGCCTGGATATTGGTTGCAACTAACTATTTCACAAAGTGGGTTGAAGTCATTCCTACTAGGAAAGCTACTAGCAAAGTAGTTATTGATTTCTTGATGAACAATATTTTGAGTAGGTTTGGAGTTCCTGAGAGAATCATCTCTGATAATGCTATGTGTTTCACGTTTGAATAATTTACTAATTTTTGTAACCAACATGGCATAGGCATATCCTATTTTTCCCCATACCACCCCCAAGGGAATGGGCAAGCTGAATCTAGCAATAAAAGCTTAATGAAGATTATCAAGTGAGTATGTGAGAAGAACAAGAAGGCTTGGGACTCAAAGTTGTAGCTCACATTATGGGCTGATAGAACTACTATAAAGAAAGTCATTGGAAAATCCCCTTTCAACTTGGTGTATGGGATTGAAGCTAAAATACCACATAATAATATGATAAAGATGTATAAATTCATCCAAGAATATAGTGATGACATTTGTGACGAGATGAAACATAAGATGGATGAGTTGACTGAGCTTGATGAAACCAGAAGAGAAGCTCATAAAAGAAATGAGAAGTTGCAGTTACAAGTTAAGCACTTGTATGACAAAAGAGCCATTGAAAGGAAATTTGAACTCAGGAGTATGGTTCTAATGTGGAATGCAAGGATGGAAGACAAGGGAAAACATGGGAAGTTCGACCCTTTGTGGTTGGGTCCTTAATTAATTACTGAATTACACAAAGGAGATTCATATTTTTTACAATCCTTAACAAGTAAAATTCTTGAACTGCCAGTACATGAACAGTTCTTGAAACCCTATATCTCTTGAAATAGGTTATATTTCCATGTACATTGTACACTATTGTAAATTTGTATATTGGCTTGGTGTGTTTCCTTTCTATTGTGTCTGCTTGTCTTGTCTCGACAAGTTCCTAGTTTTTGGGTCCTTGTGTACTTGGTCTACTTTAACCAGAGATCTGAGATCTTTCTATGCCTGCAAGAGGCATACATCCCCAGTCGGAGCCACTGGTGGAACCCCTAAAATTTTCATGGTTCAACTAAATTTCATGATTAAATCCTGATAGCTCAAGTCTTGATTGTCACTAGGGTTGGGGTTTTAAGGTTCCCATTTATGTTTATACCCTTGTTTACTCCTTGAGCTTCTAATTTTATGTTGACTGATTGTATCTAGTTACTGATTGCCTCGTAATCCTTTTATGGTCTCGAGCCTCATCGTTTTAGTAGCCCCAACTTTTGTTTTCCTGTTGTGGCTAGGAGGTCCCTTCTTTAAGAACAACTTTAAGCCCACGTGCTTTCAAACATCTTAAGTCAAGCCCCGAGTAGTCTATCGCCCATTACATGTTCTTTTAGCGTCGCTACGAAGCAACACCCGATGAGCAATGCGGTTAATCATTTAACTCATCGCTGGCCCTTTAACTATTGCTGGTTGTTTTGTACAGACTAAGGGTGAACCCCACGATTGCCGATGTGTGAGTTACTTCCCATTGCATGGAAATGAGGCCTCGCCAATTGAGATCGCCCAAGGGAGGGAAAAACCATGATGAGTGATGGAAGTCAAGCTTATGACCAAGATTCATTTGCGCTTAAAATCAAGGGTCGATATCTCATCACTGGCTCTCTTGCTATCGTTGGACGAGATCCTAGAGAAAACTTAGAACTGGCGATGCTCGATGCAGTATTTTGGGGGGTGACATGTAGCAATCTCCTTTGTCCATCACCTGGTACGTATCAAGTCACGAAAAAGGCATCATGGTAAAATGAGGACATGCGAACCATAGGATGAAGTTTTAAAGCTTGTAAATCAACGGTTTGAATTCAAACAAGAATGAGCAACTGACATAGTGGTTGTTTTCACTCACATGAGCTTTCTTGTACCATTAATGGTGCCTATACTTAACTGAATGGATGTATAAGAGTCTATGTTTGTTCTCCTTCTGCCTTGCACATGAGAAGTTGAGAAAGATAGTAGCGCGCCAAGGACAGAGACAAAGGAAAACTGCAAGAGTTTTCTCGGGTAAGTTATTGTTGAACGTTGCAAAATTTCATTCTTTTGCAAGAATTGTCTAAGTATATCAAATGTCTATAATTGCATGATAGGTTGAAAATAGAGTTTTTTAAGTTGTATGAATTGGTCTGTATTTCTGGCTAGGGTAGAATAGAAAGGATAAAATTATTCCTCAATTTTAAATTGTTCAGGTGTATATTACCAATTCAGGACCTAGTTTGAATTCATATTCGAAAGAAACCCTAGATTAAGGTAGGATAAGTCAGCCAGTTGAATCATCATCCTCTAAACCTACATCCAAGAGAAAGAGACAACAGGTCTCTCAAGAAATGACACAACTGTTTGAAGGTCTTGATACGAAGAAAGGGCAACCAAAGAGCTATGTCTGTTTTATGGATAAATTTATGCCTCTAGATGTTAAGGCGAGCAACAAGAAGGCCATAGGAGAAGTAGTATTGACCACAAATTTCAAGGACCTTGCAACCAAAATTGGTGACATCACTGTGCCAGAACCTGGATGGGAATTATTCATGTATTCTTTCAAAAGGAGAGATGCTGTGAACCCTGGTCGGAATGTTCAAGGGTATGACTTGGGGAATTTGGTTGTCCCAAACATTTTTGTGGAGGTAGACCTAATGCTGCAACTCAAAAATAGGTATGATGATGTCAATAGGGTTATCACTGACATAGATGGTAGGAACATCTTAGAAATAAAGAGAAGCAAAGTCATAGATGTTTTCAACATGAACCCTGATGCTAATGAAAATATTAGCGTGGAGAAGTTGCAAAAGCATTATGTTGATCATAGGTTTGGGTATAGAAGAGGTAAATTACCTAAGCACATACGAGAGAAGGGTTCTATTGTTGCACTCAAAGAAGTTAATCCATTGGATTGTAAAGAATTTGTTGATTACTTCAGGTTTACATATTGTATGTTGTGTTAGGTGCTTGGAATTAAGTGTGATGGAAGGATAACATCATCCTTGTTAGTTATGATTGTGGATATTCAACACAAGTACCAAAACAAGTGGTTTGACTATGCTCACCGTATTGTTGAGAAATTACATTATGACTTGATAAAGTTGAAAGAGAGGAAAAACCCACTGACTTTCAGGCATTATTCATTGTTGATGCATATTCTTCTATATCGGGGAAGAGAGGTTTTTGGTTGAGCCTTGCAATTGAGATAGGTGGATGAAAGAAACTGTAAGTTGCCTGTGTAGATGTGGACTTATATCTGGGATTTGCATTGCTCCACTTCAGATTATGTTGGATTTTATAATGTAATAAAGCACACTATTCTGGTGCAACTAGGAGTGAGGCCAACTGAGAGAATCTACAATTAGAGGTTTGTTGAGACCAAGAGAATGTGGAGATGACCCCACCTATGAATGTAATTGGGGAGAGTGGTATTTGTATGAAAATTGCACTATTATCAGGTGTTATGGAACTATTGTGGCTCCACATCTATTGCCTAGGTTTTCTTTAGATAGGTTGGCATTCATGGATATTATGTGGCAAATGGATAATAGTGATGTTGAGAACTTTAGGTTGTCTAGAAAGGTTTTTATCATTTGATTTTTTTGTTGTCACTGCCAAGGAGGCCTATGAGGTATTTGGTATAATGATAAACAACTTGAGGATGGGTACAACCCCTATTAGAAGGTTTGATCCAAAAGGACTTATTGATAGAGAAAAGATCAAATGAGGAATCTCAGGGTATGGGCCTCACACTTTCTACTTTAAAGAAGATGTGATAAGAAATTTACCAGCAATGACTACTATCCAGGATAGAGAAAGAGTATGGTTGAAAGTTGTTGAGGTTGAGAAGAGAGCTCTTGCAAATAATTCTTATTATGAAAGCCCATAAAAACATATCAGTAGCAAGTTCAAAAAGATGGAATTGATCCTTAGTGACTTTAGTGATGGTAGTTTTCTGGAAAAGGTACAAGAAGCAGAGTAGCTGGCCCAAAGTGCCTTGCAAGAACATTTTTTGAAGACTAGTGGCCAATCAAAGGAGCCTGTAGCATGAGAGGTTCAACAAAAACCAATTTATATTAAGGATATTCCTGCTATGGAATCACCTCTTGTGAATGTTGATGAGGCACAAAGTGTTGAAGTAGATATACAACAACCTCTTGTTGAGTCAAATCCTATTGAGCACATGATAGAACAAGAATTCTCCTACCCTGATGTTGGAGATGTAATGCAACCATTTGTTCTAGATGATAGGTTGGTGCCTTGGGAATATGATGAGATCCAGGACAATGATGCAAGGCTTTTAGCTCGTGCTAAGTTTTTGAAAGATGACTCTTTTGTGACAACGCAAGAATCAGGGAATTCATTGCTGAGTTGAAGGCTTAGGAAATAAATGATAGAATGCAAGAGGCACTTGAGGGAGTTGACCCCTCCCAACAAGAAGAGATAAAGAAGAAGACTAAAGAGGAGATAGTTCGAGAAATTGAGAAAATGAATCCCACAGAGGCTAGAAGATTAATTAAAGATAGTGGGATGATGGTGATGCCTGGATGGAATTTATCTTCCATGATTAATTTATATGTAATCAGAAATGACCCAAATGCTTTGGTATTAGAAGAGGCATTTGATGAAAAGACTTTTAATTCAGGGTTCAACCCCAGTCTACATGCATTGGCTATTTGGTCATTAACTCCAGATTTAGGGAGATGTAGACTCGGTAGAACGATGACTAGCCTTTTTGGAGATGTGATCATAGGGAGAGCTTCTGAGATGACAACTCCATAGGCTGCAAGATTGACAATGCACTCAACTATGTTGACTGTTGATATTGCAAAAATTAGTCAAGCCAGGTATATGAAATTATTGTAAAAGCACAATAAGTTAAATGAGGAGTATAACAAAGTGAGGGTTACTCTGACCAAAGCAAATTACAAGACTCTGCCCACCTCTCCATCTGGTACTTCATAGCAAGATAAGGATACTCTAAAGTTGAGAATTGATGCATTAAAGAAGGAGCTCCAAGCAACCAAGTCTGAAAATAACTAGCTCTAGGAAGGCATGAGTAACATTACAAAGGATATGGCTAAAGGTCTCCTTAGTTACAAATGGTCTAGAGTTTCTCTTAAGGCAGAAACTTCATGGTTGACATATAAGGGAATCCATGAAGCATATGGGAGGTTTCAATGTACCCAAGAGATTTTCATGAGTACTTGGAATAAGTGGAGCAGTAGATTAAATATTCTAAAGGAAATTCAGACAATTGCAAAGGGAGACTTTGAAGTCCTGAAACATCTTCATGATACAATCAAAAGGATTGTAATTGTTGGTGAAATCATAGGCTTCCATGAAATAATTGGGGGAAATTGCAGGGTAAGATAAAGGGCTTCAGGGACATGGAAGAGCAAGGTTTGCCCAAAATTCTCAATGAAGAGGAAGAAATAAAAGACTATGCTTCATGGAGAGCTTTGTTCAAGCATCAGACGACTAAGTGTCCTGAAATGGTGTATGTTGATGATAAGTTGGACTTTTCAATATTGAATACTTTGATTGAAAACTTCATCAAGATTGAAGTAGGTATGGACACCTTTGTGAAGGATGCCTAAGTAATAATAGATGCAAGATATAATGGATACAATGTCAAGGTGCAAAAATTGATAGATATCAATTGGCCCACTGAGGAGGAATACAAAAGTTGGTTGGAGAAATATATTGAGTAAGCCATAAGGGGTGATGGGATGGATATAGAGCATGGTCGAGTATAATATAGGTCTGACCTTTGAAGTAAATTTTCTAAAAAGAATCTATATCCTCTCAGTTAGAAAAATGCACGTGGAAATCCATCCAAGTTTCTTCTCTCTACTCTTTGTCTTTTTCTATTTGTGTTGCTTTACATTTTAGAGTAATGTGGTGACGTGGACTCCTAGAGCAGCAAAATACAAACTCAACATGCTTATACAAGTGTTTTGTCTTTTGTATTTTCCCCCCATTTCATGAAGCACAAATATAATTGCTAGGGGGTTGAAATGAAATGAAATACTTCAAAATATAAATTGAAATGTAATTTGATAGGCCAATAGCTCGATGCTTGTTTTGCTCCCTTAACCTTATAAAAGGGAATTCAGGGCTATGGTGCAAGGGTCTTTGAAAATTTTGTTGGATCTCAGGTATTCTCGGAGAACACTTCCATGAAGTATGCAAGTAGATAGAATTGCTCACTGAGTCTAGGGTTATGAGTTTGTATTTACAATTAGCTTAAAAGTTTTGCAATAATTGTAACACTTAACATCAATGATGAAAAATTCAAGGCAATTTTTCTCTTGTGAAGTGGCTCATGAATTAGTAGTGAGATAGTTAAAGATTGTTTCATTGGTCTCCAATTGATGTGGTTGGATGTGTGTTTGCACTATATGCTTTAGTTCAGAGAATTGATTAAATGCTTTGATGCAATCACTGGTTCATTTGTCAAGTCATAGGATTTCTAAGTATTTTTTGTTTGGAATGCTTGAGTTATGAATTTGTAATGCAAATCCATAATAGTTTATAAGCGTTAAATGCTATATTTGTTGTGTTACTGTTCATTGTGAATTTAACCCCGTCACCTTGTGATAAGGCACTATTCTATACATCAGTTAAATTTTAGTATATCTGGCCAACTGAATTGTGCCAAGGAAAAATTCATTTAAATCAAATTTCACCCGTAATGATGATGGTTGTTGTAATTGTTTGTTAATCCACCCATTCTCTACTCCAAGTTGCACAGTGTAAAGAATCTGCCAATTTTGTGCTAATTTTTGTTCTTCGAGCATTGAAATGAGAATGTATCTGTTGAATTTACAATGTACGTGTAGATCTTGTGAAACTGTGTTATAATTAAATTATGGGATTACCCTCCTGGGTCTTGCAGAGCTCGAAGTGTAGGAGGAAAGATGAATTGCTTTCTCTCATTCGTTGGCCAACCCCTTTCAAGTTGCTCACCATTGGAAGCAACAAATCCATAAGCTGCCTATAAGAATTGGTTGGAATTAAAAAGAGCCAACACTTTTGATAGGCTATAAGGCAATGACTAAAAATTATCTATTTCTTTGGTTGATGGTTATGATTCGATAGATACTATTTTTGGTCTAGGTATTTGATTGCCTATCTTGGGCATAATATGTGTAAATTTACTACCTAGTGGTTACCATTTGAAGCACAACTACCTCATTATAGACTTATGATAATTTTATCCTAGATATCCCACTACTGATTTCTAATATCTATTTACCCTAGTGTGGATTCTCTCTAGAACCATACATGTATGCATCAATTCGCTACAAAAGTGGAAAATCAATTAGGCTACTGAAACTCAACATGGGGTCTTATCACTATGATACATGCCTAAAGATTATGTAATGTCGAATTTGGTTATGTGATTTTTTAATTATTTTAATTTTGGTCATCATCATTCTTTAAATCAATGCAAAGATTCATTCTTGGGTTGAGTTCTTACACTATAATAATTGATGCTTGGGTAGTAGAATATTAACATACTATTATTTTATGTTGTGAACTTTGAGTTACCTTAAATTGCTTTTCTATTGTACTTATTAATTTGAGTGTGAAATTACTTGGATTGGTTACCTAACATTAGGCCCCTAGTCCTTGATTGCATTAACATCCTCAATATAGAAAAAACTATCTATTGACAACAAATAGATTTATATAATCGCTAAGTCTCCCACAAAAAAAATCAAATCTACTCAAGTAATCATGACAAAATCATCCTCAAAACTTTAAAGACCATCCATTTGAAATGAGTGGATTCAAACTCAACCACATCACTCTCAAACCCCAACTGCATGTGATTAGGAATTTCCCATGGTAACATGGTTTATGTCCCAAAAGCCCTAGGTCAAGCACATGATATAATATTTCTACTTGAGAATATAATATTTTCTTTTAGTATATAAATATACTTCACATGTAATTTGTACTCTAATTCCCAACATAGTGGTCTTTAGCATCATCTGACATTCTTCCTTACCTGAAAATTCGTGCTCACCCAAATCACACTTCTTTCTCATAGATAGTTTATTGCTTGATAAACCAAAGGATGTTGAACACCAATGAAGGATATTTTCCTCCCATTTGAGAGGACAAACATGACCCTTCCATGAATCACAATCATGAGTGGAGTCATCAAATAAGTTGTACCTCTCTATAATTATCTCTCATAGTCAATGAATAACTCCCCATGAGGAGTAACATGGAAAGATGCTCTAAAATCAATATACCATGCATCATCACATTCATGCATATAGAATACAAAAAAGGTATTATGACCATTATTATGAAAATTTTGATTTAAAATCATCATTGGGCTCCTCATTATAGTCCTTGATGCACATAGTCTTCCCACAATTCCAACATTTGAACTTGGATATACCAAAAGAATTCTACCCCCCCCTTATAATTTTTGCATGCTTGTATTTTCCTTTGAAATACCTCTCATTGTTAAGACATATTTGAAAAACTCGTGCTTTTTAACCTCATCTCCTAATAAAGTAATTATCCCACCACCTCATCAAGCTTTAGCTTTGATATAATGCTACTTATCACCATCATGAGATTATCCCAAACACCAAGTAAATAACATAGGATGGTTATGCACTAATCCTCTTCATCCATATGAACATCTATGGATGCTAGTTGATTCAATAAGGCATTATATACATTTAGGTGCTTCATTATTGAATCATCATTAACCATCTTCAAAGTACAAGTTCCATAGAGAATCCTTGTTAACAAGGGAATTTATCCAATACAAGATCCCCAACTTATCCCAAAGCTTCTTTCTTGGTGGTGCTCTCTCTTGAAATATTTAGGAGCTCTAAATTTATAAGGAAAATATTGATGAGGCTCCTTGCCTTTCAATCAATAAGTAACCATTCTTCATCTTTCATGTTGACATATTTTTGATCTATAACTGCTAAATCTCTATCCACGAGTACGTCCTCCATCTCAAGATTCCAAAGCTCAAATTTGGTTCCATTAAAATTCCCCACCTCGATCCTAGAAGTGCTTTTCATGTTAGTTTCTTAAAAATAAGCTCAACGACAATAAACTCGTACTAATTCAGAAATGGGAAATATTATCACCTAGAATTGTACCCTTGCTGAAGTCGTTGTTCAACAGTCTAGTGAAACATGAGAATGATCTAAAAGTGTAGGATCTTGTAGATGAAATCAAACATCCAAAGAAGGTTGATTCCCCTTTGACCTAAATACAATAATGTTGGCCCAACCCAACACTCAATAATCCCACAAATAATCCTATTTTATTGATTCTCCAAGGAAACAAGTAAGAAATAATATATAAAAAAGGAAAGGGTGGTGATGCACCTAGACTAAATGATGCCTTCTTGCTCATTACAACATAAAGAAGTTAATAAATTACATTGAGAACTCACACAAATCTCTATTGTATCATCTCCTAAAGGGGTGTATGGAGTTTAGGGCTTGACAAGTGCTAAAAGGGAAAACAAGTATCCATAGTTAGCTCGTGCAACACATGTTTAACACAACATACAAACATGGACTTAGATAAAAAGTAATCATTCAAATACAAAGGTAAACAACCTTCATATAGAGTGCAAGAATTGAGAAGAGGTGAAAATAACAATCTTTATTTATTTAGAGGCATGAAGCTTGTTTTACAAAAGAGTTGCAAAGATGTAGATCCCTTGAGAAGAAAACTAGGGAATAACCCTTTACAATTGAGCACACAATGCTTTTTATCCTCTAGGAGGCATTGAAAATGTTAGAGCAAGTGGAAAGAGAAGTAACCCTAGTCACCATCACATACAAATGACCTGTAGACATGTGTACATTGAGATCTAATCAAATATGAGAGAATAATTTCTTTATTAGTTTTTCAATGATCAAATCCACCCACAAAATCTATTGCAACATAAACTTGGGGAGATGGTATGTCAAAAAAGGAAATTTTGCAACAATAAAGGAAGTATTAGTGTTGTTGCTTACCTTAAAATTATGGAAAACTCATTAAACCATCAAAGAAGGCACCACGAATCGAAGACGAACAACTAGGAAGGTCACTTTAGCATTCACGACCACACAAAGGAAGATACGTGCAAAAATGACACATCATTATTTCTCTCGTAGTAACAATCAATTTTGACTTTTATCTTTCCCAGTGTTCAACTTATCTTAATTGCCTACAACCTTAAATTTATTCAAGTCAAAGCTTATGAATCCATTAGGAACTCAAATCATCCCCTTATCCATCACACTCCTAGTTTGTCCACTTGCCTTAGTCACCAATATCTCTATCCTTATCCCATCAAGGGTTCCACAGGAATTGGGAACCATTGGTTTCTAGTTCTTAAGTAACCAAGGCAATTTCAAAATTTGAAACTGAGTAATTAACTAAGACAAGGAAACAAGACCCACAACCTAGAGGTACACATAACATGACAACCCACACTAAATATCTCTGATCAATTATCGTTTATGGGAAAACAAGGGGTAGCATAAAGTAATAATAAGAACTTCACATTTAAAGGAGTTTCCATTCTATTTAGTTGGCTCATTTCTTCATCTTGGATTGTAAAGCTATCAAAGAGGCTATATAGGTGGGTTCTTAGCAAATAAACCCTCTAGGATGATCCTTACATGCTATATTACGTAGAAGTTGTGTCACTATTTCTCTCAAATTATATGGACCTCCTTAGCTACCTCATCATAAAATAAGTTTAACATTACTATAGAAATGTATTATTTCTATCATGGCTTTGCATTCATTGGGGTTTGAAAGAAATTTAAAAGGACCCCATAATTGTTTGCGTCTTTAGTGCTATACAATCCATGCTATTAAATGATTATGTAGCTATTATGGAGAATGCAATGAATTCTCACCTTCTAGAGCTTGGGCTTGTATTTATGTCCATAGAAAAACTTACTTTTCGTGCCCTACAATTTCCCCTCGGTCATATTCCTCATTAGCTCCCTCTTTCATCAATTGCTCCTTTGACCATTACAATTGACACCATGCACCTATTTGTTGAATTTGCTTCCAGCTCGTCGACCATTGACTGATAATTTGTGAACATTGCTTTCACGACTTCTTTATTTTGTATGACTTGATTTTGAACTTCTAATATTATAATACTTTTATGTAACTAATTATTTTAACTCCTTAAACTTTATATTATTTTATACAATTACATTTAATATATATTTTTAATATATTCAAATGACAACATCTATTTCTAAAAAATAAACAATAAACTCCCACTTAAAAAAATAATAAAAATAGACCCCGCTCCTAACAAACTCATTAAACTTTAATACAAAATAAAAAGAAAAATACTCCAACTTAAACATATTTTACATATTTCATTATACTTGAATTTAGATTATAGATTAAAGCAACCCATCTTAATCATAATAAATTAGTTTTTAAAGTTTAATCTTTTTGGTTTAGAGACTACATCATAACTATTGTACCTCGCCATGCCACTAACCTAAGGCGTATTGGACTTTTCCTTCCATTGGGGGAACATAAAATCATTAGACTAGATAACCACTGTACAATACTCGCAAACTTTTTAGAATCGAAGGCTTCTAGCGTTGCTTTACCGAAGACAGCCCTCGCCCTTCTTATTTCCCTTTTCAACACACTCTTCTTCTTCATGGCTTTTCTAATTTTATTTTCTTTCTAATAATAATCAATATCGTCTTTACTCAAATTTCTCCTACCCATTTTATTTCCTTTCATTATCGTGAACTCTCTTCCTGCGTGTTGTATTATTTCTAGCGTGTTAAGGGTTTGGGCGTGCGCGATTTTTTTCTGCGTGTGTACGGGAGGAAGCGGAGCAGGATTAATGGCTGATAACAAGGCGGAGCTCACACTAAGAAGGATGGATTCCTTCAAGGCGAAAGGTACGGTACACACATTTCTGTGTTTTAATATTATTTCCTTCTTCTAGTCTTTTCGTTAATATTTGCCGGTTATTTGTCTGTTTGACCTTCTGGTTAGCGTCTGTGAAGCATTTTTAAGGGTTTTATTTTACGGCCGATTTTGCCGGCCGTTACTGTATTTCGGCCCTTTCTGTTTGATTGCTCGCGGGTTTGGGTTTTAGTGTATTGCTGCTATTGGATTACTGAGCAATCACTTCCGTATGAGGCTTTTTCAGACTATTTGTCGGAATT
This sequence comes from Sequoiadendron giganteum, assembly GCA_007115665.2. Lineage (NCBI taxonomy): Eukaryota > Viridiplantae > Streptophyta > Pinopsida > Cupressales > Cupressaceae > Sequoiadendron > Sequoiadendron giganteum. The sequence continues at coordinate 533,435,311 of CM021109.1, read as the reverse complement.
AGGGTTTATGATCGATTCTTATGAGTGCCTGTGGTTTTTGGATTTCTGTTGATTTTTGTGCTTGTATCTTTCGATAACCTGGAAGACTAAAGTTTTGGAAAAGGGTTGTTTTATATTTTGATTTTTGAGCAGATTTTGGGCGCGATTATGTGGAGGAATTGTCAGCCAGGTTTCATGTGTTGGGGTCCCGTTCATGGCTTTTTTATGTGGGTTTTAGCTTTTAGTCGCAATGTACTTGGTTTTTGGCATCGCTGACCCAGTAGTTTGTGATCATATGCGAATCCGAACCTAGAGCCGACCAAGTTGACCTTAGATGATCATGAAACAAGGAGCTTCAAGTATAACTTATCTACACATTACAGAGATAAGCACTGCATAGATAAGCTGATGATGATGTGCTTGCGAAGGCGGAAACAATTGGATCCGTTTGAGTTGTTCTTTTGGTCATGGTATAAGTAATTACATCTGAGAAACAATCAATTTAATGTGAGTATAAAGTGGGCTTAGTACAATGATTGGGCCGTTGCATTTGCTCACTACCTCCCATTTTCGCTATGAAGTTGTAATGTGTGAGGGGGTTGTTGCTCGAATGCAAATGACTGGTGTGCTTGAGCATGCTTTAAAATTTCTATGGTACACACTTTGACTCATTAAAGCATCTAGTTTACAGATCTAGGTGCTTTAAAATATTTAGAGCTGATTCCTGTGCAATAGTGAAAGCAATATGCAGTAGCTTGGACACTTTGGGCATGTCTTGACATGGCTATCTTTACACAGATTTATGATCTCAGCACTAGCAGTGCCTTCGTTATGTTTACAAGCATTTTGGTATTTACATGGAGCAGAGCTGTCTACTTTAGATGCATATGCCCTGAAACTTTATAACCAATCATTCATATGTTTGATGACTAGAAAAGAAAAGTTGTGACATTTCACATTTATTGTAGTTTGAGCTTACTTTTTGACCGTATATGCCTATCTTTTCTATGATTGGTAAAGTGCTCCCTTTTTATTACTGTGGGATCTTACCCATGGCTTGCATGGCAGCACCAAAGGTTATCTTATCTTTCAAATTTGCCCTAGACTGGTGCATGACCATGTCTATTGAACTATACCACAGCCAGAATTGGATGTAGTAGTTATTCCCTGTAAGATATTAATATTGAGAATTTGGACCTGGAGATTTGATATGAAAGAGTTGTAACTGCTAGAGCTCGCAGTTGATGACTGTATTTAATTATCATTTTAGTAGCTTTTTAGCAGATTTCTTGGCAAATTTTGAACCTTGAGAGTTTAACATTTGCCATATATTGTCTTGGTTTAGATTGGCTATTTATTTAAATTGTTTATGAGCATTTGTTTGTTCATGACTGCTTTTTTCGCTTAGTGGAGAAACTGAGATTTTCTTAGGTATTTAGTTGTTTTTTGTTAGCTAAATAAGAAACATTATGCAAGGCAGACGCTGTAGAGCACTGTCAGGAAGACCTTTGGCTAAAAGCTGTATTTTGAGGGTTTTTCAAATTTCAATAAAAAGAAAATCCACCTAGGACTTGAATTTGGCATTATCCTTGTGTGTTCTGCTTAAGCACCTTTCTTGCATAATCAATGTGGAGGCTATACCAGTGAGGTTGAACTTTTGTTATAGTTGTAGCAGTTTCGCCTGCCTTAAACACTAGACCAATGCTTGTTGGAATATTTTCATAGCTGTAGCTGGATATGCTGGTTTATATGTTTGTTTTAAGGGAACATTTTTCCTGCTTATAATGAAATGATACCACAAAGCAATCATACTTAGGTTACCTGGTTATGCTGAAAATGATATTGTCCTGGATGGTTTATTACACGACCAACAATTACCTGAGCCTTAAATCTCTAATGCATGTCGAAAACTACAATATCAGTTGTTTCTGTCACAAGATGAATTTGCACAGGCATCCAAAAGTCTCTGCATTTTCTGTTAAATTTTGGGGAATCCAGTGGCACAACTAAGCAAACTTGGTCAATACTGTCATTACTATATTTGACTTGTAATTTGGTAATAACATTTTGAAGTCTAGGTTTTTAGTCTTAGCAGCATGGTTGCTGTAAATTTATTAACTCTTCCTATTTGTCAGCTTTGGAAATGCGTAAGGAGTCTTTCTCCCATTGTGTGAACACACACTTTTCTCTTTATCCTCTTGTATGAAAGTTGAAATTGAAACACTTATATTCAGATTTGTACACAGGTTTTGATTTGCTTCTAATGTACTATATATGTAGTGCCCCAGCATATCCCCACATAATCAATCTTCCCTCAAATTCCATGTGATATTTTCCATAATGACAATTATATACATCAGGTTTTCTATAAATTCTATCTAATAGTCTTTGTAATAATAAACAACATAATATATACTAGTGGGAAAGGCATTCAATTTTTAATATTGACAAGATCTCCGCCTGGTAGATCATGCATTTAAACTAGTACAAAGCTAGCTATTACAGGAACTGGGAGGCAGGTCGTTTTGTGATGAAGTTCATTCGCAACTAAGGCTTTGGTACTATATATGGTACATGTATATTGTCTTTTTTAAAAGAATTTGTTTTATTTAATATTGCATCTAAAGGTTCTGCTGCCATTTTTTGAGGATGGGGTATGAGTTTCAGGCGGGCTTCATGAGTAACTCCACTTGTTTAAGTAGATGGTGTATGTAGAATGGAAAGAGCATTTGGTAAATATCTTTCACCTAACAGTGCAATAACAATAAGAAGTTGATATCCAGTTAAAATATTGCTTTTTTTTATCATTACCATTTTATCATAAGTTTAGAACTGACACAGTGACTGATAAAATAAATATATCTATGGCCATGCTTAAATATGGCATGCTTGACACATTACCCTGATGTGATCAAACAATGGTTTGGTCTCAATGGTGCCATGTTATTGCCATTTTTTTAGGCACATCAAATATCTTAAGTGGCACCCATCCATAGTTGTCTACTTTTTTGCACTCAACATTGTTTTAAATTTTTTTTTGTGGAATCTTTTTACATCTTATCATGTTAAGAGGCAACTTCTTTGATCTTCTTACTGAATAATTGGTTAATTTTTAGGGTAGGGAGTTAGGATTTGTTGAAACATTTAGGTTCTAAATAAATGAATGATAAATCACTTACTCTGCTCCATATGCCTCCCTGAAAATCAGGAATGTCTAAATGTCTCCTATTGGCCAAGAGATGATACAGTTATCTTTTTCCATCTTTTGCAAAGGGGAATTACTTATATATTTAGCTGATTATCTTTAGGTCTTGTGCCCTCTCCCAAGTGAAGCACGGATTTCCTTTCTTAAACCTAGTGTTACTGAAAAGTGTAGTTTATCAAATAGACAAAACTGGTATCTCATTTCCATATATAGCCAATCACTTTAACTTCATACCATAATTTAGTGGCATGTGACATGTGAAGTATCGATATTCATGACTGCATGAACCCCTATAGCATCTGCTATATAATACTGGTTTTCACCCCTTGATCAAGTAAGGGAGTAAACCAAAACCTTGCCAATCTACTTACGTCCAGAATACAAAATAATGTTTTATTTAACAAGCTCAGGAGTACACCAAAGTTTGCTAATCCACCTCTACATGTATACGATCCAAATAAGTGGTTTCATTCTGACCATTATGGTCCATATGTGTTTTGCCAATACATTGTTAGAATAACCAATTTCCATAATTTTACCATTTTCCATTAATTTTACTAATTTCCATAATTTTACCATTTCCATAATGTAACTAATTTTCATAATTTAACTACTCTGTACGGCAGTCTGCAAGAAAATCTCTTTCCTGTTACCTTAATATATTGTTCAAATATAAACATTGATTTTCACCTCATGACCAAGTTAGGGAGTAAACCAATATCTTGCCAATCTCTACTTGTACCCAGAATACAAAAATGATAATTTATTTCAACAAGCCCAGGAGTACACCAAAGTTTGCTAATTCACCTCTACATGTATATAAACCAAATAAAGGATGCTATTCTGACAGATATGGTCCAAATGCGTTTTACCTAGAAATCAAGAGAACCAATTTTCATAATTTTACCAATTTTCATAATTTAACTAATTTCAGTTATTTAACCACTCTGTATGACAGTCAATTTGAAGGACACAAATAAGAGAAAAATGTAGAGTTTGCACCATACTGCTTCAAATTGTTGGTTTATAGTAAGGTCAAATCTGTATCTATCACAGTATCTTCAGGAAAACCATGAAATGACCTTGGCAGATTGAATTCCACTAGCTGTGCTTTTGATCCAGGATAATTTGATTAATTATTTGGATGACAGACATCTGCTCAAGCAAATACCAAAGTTACATGTGTGACTCCTTCTGAAAGAATTGCTTCCCAAGGACATGTATTCTTTGAAAACCTACCTTGTCAAAAACCAAAAAATTGTAATTGAAGGCTAGCAAAACTAAAACTCCTGGTGTAAAAAGTCCTCAATAATTGAGATTACAGGACAAGTACAAATTCCAGAAATATTTTTATGAAATAAAACAATTTGATAGTCAGAAGAAGCCTCAGAGCCAAGCAGTGAACGGCATTAACCATAATCTATGATTTCGTAAGTCTACTATGGACTAGTATCCAAATCAAAGATTAACAACCTTGGTTCGACTAGGAAATCATCCATATATTAGGCCCATAGGGTGTTTGTTACTAGCTGATATATCTTAAACATATATATCTGAAAAATGCTGAGAAATATCAATCTCAAGGTGGCTCTTACACCAAAATCAAGATAGACACCTCAAGATTGATGTATCATCTTGTGTGTGTGTGTGTGTGTGTATGTAGTTAAGATATTTGAGGTAATGTCTAAATGCTTTTCTTTTCTTTCCAAACAGATTAAGTAACTGATCAATTAAATTAACAAACATACCTCTCATAGAATCTTAATTTGATGCTGTACATTTTAAACTACTCATATATTGTCTTAATTAAATTTAGTAATGATGTTTGTTTAAATTATTGTTTATTGTTGGCCATTGTTATTTTTGGATTAAATTAAGGTCGGCCATTATTTGTGAACCACTCATGGACATTAGACACCACCTCCACTACCCCCAGATATAGCTGTAGGTTACTCCTGTTGGTATAATTATCAACCTTGGAACTCTGTATGCAAAATGTAGAACCAAGTTTTCAGGAAGGGCATATTAACTTATTTGGATAGTATAGCCATGCTCTTACAAACTTTATTACTTTAAGGCTAAATGATAGAACGTGAACAGAGGGTTCAGTACAATATCCGTTCAGCCTTTAGTCAGTAGAAGTGTTAAGACATGAGGTGCAGCTACTTTCTGATTTTTTAGAGGGCTAGAAACTCGTGGGTCTTCAAAATTCCTGCTAGCATCCTCATGAATGATTTCCAAGTTGTCTGTAGGTGGAAGGCACTCAGCATGCTTGCTAGATATCAAAAAACTAATCTTTTCTATCACCTCCGTAGGTTGTCACATGATTATATACCTCAAGGTCTTCAGGCTTTCCTCAGTGTCAAAGTGAGATTGCATTATCTTTATCTCTCAAGGTGTGAACCACATCTCAATCTTGTGGCACTGCTAAAGGTAATTGCACAAATTGTACAAAAGGAAGCTAAATTGTCACATGGATAGGAAATCCATGTTGCAAAAGTTCTTGTTCATGGGCAAAAATGTAAAAAAAAAAAGAGCATTAAACTGAAGTTGAATTTAACCAAGAACAGCTATATAGAAAACCTGATTTCAGGTTGATATATTCTATGGCAATATCTTTCCTGCTGTTTTTGCTTAGTAGTTCATTTGCATGTTGTTCATATCATGATGCTTGATGCTAGTTATCTTGTGAGAAAATTCCATAAGAGCCAATTTTGACCATTATTCTCTCCTATGTGGTAAAAGTTGGGTCTATCTACCTGTGTGTCTAAATTCTTAATATTAAGTAATTGCACAGAGTTGAACTAGATTGAGTATATAATAAAATCATGTATGGACTTTTGAAATAAGATTTGAATAGAAAAATATTCATACAAGAGTTCAAAATTTAACCATCCTTCTTAAGATCCATGAGATCCTAGGTTGTTTGATAATAATATATATTGAATAGTGTGCTGATATATATCTTTGCAATGATTTCAGATATGCATGGCCCTGAGAATTCCATTCCTTTGTCCCCACAGTGGCTGCTTCCAAAGCCGGTGGAGACTAAGCTGGGATTAACAACAGGGGTACGTCCTTATATTGCACATTTCACTTTTTTGTTTTTTCATTATTCTATATTGATGTTTTGCATTGTTATGTCTACTTTGATCCTGATCCAGTTGAATATTATATCTTGAAATATATTTAATGCATTTTTTGAACTTAAGGTTTATCCTTGTTGTTTGTGTGATAGTTGTTTTTATGTTTGTTTCAGAGATTATGTTTATTTATAGGATGATTTCACAACAATTTTTTTGATTGGATATGGTGCTTTGTATAGAGAACCTTAGCACATCTTTTTTGTTTTTTTATCTGCTGAGTTGATTTTCTGATAAATGCAGTTATAATGAACAATTTTCTTTCTATGTCAATATATTTATGCAGGTGGGTATACAGGAACTCCCCGTGAACTGTAGCCCTAGTCATGGAAGTCGCAATGAGTTTTTAGCTAAAGTATCTGGGAATGGGGAAGAGACTTCCGATACAGAGAAAAGGAAAGATATCTGGCGATCTACCTCTGTGGAAGCTGAAACAATGCGCCGTGAAAATTGGCGGGATGAAGAAAGAGAGAATCCCAGTGTTCGACGGGACCGGTGGAGAGGTGACAAGGACTCAGGTGACCACCGCAGAACAGAGCGCTGGGAAGAAAATCTCATGGGAAGAAGTCCGGGGGAGATACGGCGACTCCTCTCAGATCGTTGGAATGACACTGGAAATCGTGAAACTAATTATGAGGCACGTCGTGAAAGTAAGTGGGATACTCGTTGGGGACGAGAAGACAAGGATACGGAGAATCGGCGTGAAAAGTGGCTAGAACCCGGCAAGGACGGGGAGGGGCAACGAGAGAAAGGTTTACTTATGGTGTCTGACAATAGTAAGGATTCTGAAAGGGAAACTGAGCAGAACCCGCGCCCGTGGAGGTCAAATTCTCTACAAAACCGTGGACGAGGTGAAGGATCTTACCTATCAACTCCAACACCAAATAAACACACTCAGGGCTTTTCTTTTGGTAGGGGGCGGGGTGATATGGCTAGTCCGGGCTTTACTGCTGGCCGTGGCCGAGGAAATCATAGTGCAAGCAGTTTAGTGTCTAATTCTTCAAACTATATTTCTCTTGGTGGATCTTCAGAAAGGTGGGATACTAATCTGGGAAATGGATCTACATTAAAGTACTCTAGGGCAAAATTGTTAGATATTTACCGTAAATGTGTCATGAAACCTTCTTTTGCAAGACCCCCTGATGGGTTTACTGAAGCTCCATCCCTTACACAAACGGATACATTGGAACCATTGGCTCTTTCTTCTCCCAGCCCTGAAGAGGAGGTAAAAAGATGTTCTTTTGATTTCTCAAAATCCATAGTTTAAATCTTGACACTATGTTTTGTGTTTTTTAGATTATTTGATTGTTATCTATTCATCGTAAACATGTTGCTGATTATGTTTCTGCTTGACATTTTTGTCAGGCTATTATAGAAGGAATTAACAGGGGAGATATAGTAAGTAGTGGGGCTCCTCAATATTCTAAAGATGGGACACTCAATCGAAACCGTGAAGATGTGTCGAATAATCGAAGGCAAAGACCTGGTATGCTGTCCTTTATGTTCCATTTTATTGTTTTTTTGACTTAGTGCCTACAATCAATCAGCATTTTTGTAATGTCAATTGTACCTATTCTTTTTGAAATCCACTGAAAATTTAAGCAGGAAGTCGAGGAGATGGGACATCTGCAATGGATTGTAGAGAAGACAACTCCAGTGATTCGAAAGTCAATAATAATTATAAAGATACTGACATAATTGACAAGAGCACAGAGCTCTATTTGAGGGATTTGAAGATTGGAGAAATTCAAGAACAGCAGCCTTTAGATGATAATGGCATGGATATTGAAGGTATTCTTTTTTAACTGAAATAAAAGATTTAATCTCCCCATTTTTTTGAAATACAAACCTTTGAATTAATTACAGCTGAATGAATATTGTTCAGATTGAGTGAAAACAGCTAGCTTTTTTTGATTTTAGGGATCATTTGAATATTGCTACAACTTTTTTCTTGGTTTTTGTAGTCTCCAAGAACTTAGAATTACATCACAAGCATAGAAACGATTCAAGTCAGGGATCTTCTGCTCGCATTAGTGGGTCATGGAGGTCAGGAGCTACTGCAGAAGAGTTACAGGGACCTTTACATGATTGGCAGGGCATCAAATCTGAAATTTCATCTCAAGAATCTGATGCAAAGAATGCAGTCTGGCCAAGGTCGGTGGCAAATAGAGATCATGACCATGAAAGGAATGTTCCAGGAACAGTGGTTTCTACTCCAAGTGAAGATGGAATGGGATGGCATTTACATGAAGCTCTACAGGCTGACACACACCGACTTAAACACCATCCCTCAATGGGAAGCAACAGGATGCTTGCCAGTGAAGGCACTTATGTGGATCAGGAGAAGGTGGGTGCTAGAGAAGGTATTCGACATATTCCACCAGAAGAGTTGTCTTTATTTTACAAAGATCCACAAGGTGATATTCAGGGTCCATTCTCTGGGGCTGATATGATTGGCTGGTATGAAGCTGGATATTTTGGTATAGATTTGCCAGTTCGTCTGGAAAGTGCTCCAGTGGATGCTCCTTTCAAGTGCTTGGGAGATGTTATGCCACACCTGCGAATGAAAGCAAAAGCTCCTCCTGGGTTTGGCATCCCCAAACAAGGGGATGCTACTGATATATCAGTTGCCAATAAATTTGGCATCCATGCAAAGGGGCAAGGCAATATTATTGGCAGTAGCTTTGAGCTTTCCCAGAATGAACAGAAAGGCAAAATGGATACATTAGAAGCTGAGAAAAGTTTTATGGAATCACTTATAAATGGAACTTTCAAAAATCCTCAGCCTGTTGAACATGTAGAAGGTTGTTTACTATGATACTTAAATTTGCTGGTTGAGTTAATTTGCAGATAATTTCTCAGGTTTTACACTCATAAGAAATGCTTGATAATTTCATGGATTAAGTATTGTTACATTTTTTAGGTTTTCTGGCATGTTATTTTAAAAACTTTGCTTTGAATGTCCCACAAAAATAAGAACAAGTTGTTTTATGCAAATTTCTTAAGCAGTTTTTCTGATTGGCACTTATTTTGTAGGAGTGTCACTTGGATTCCAAGGGCTCAGTCCTGGGGGAACATCATCGATTGCAGCAGAAAGTGGATTGGACATGAATTATGGAATTGGCCGAAGGATGTCTCCATACCATTCTGTGGAACGGCAGAAATCTCTCCCAAAACGTTTTCCTTATGTCTGGTCGCCAGGAGATACATCATCTTTGGCAGCTAACAGTGAAACTATAAATGATGTTGGCAAGTCATTGCCTCAGTTCACTGCTATGACATCAGATGTTTCTCATACCATATCTCATGGCAATCAACATGGAGACATTATGTCTATTCTGCAGGGTGTTTCAGATACTACTGTTGTTTCACCTATGAACAAAGCAGTCAATCTATGGGCAAATTATGGAGACACACAACCTCGGGGAACTCTTGGTCATGGTGGCTTAGATATCCCTCGTCAAGATCAGGTAGATATGCACCATCTACAGCGATTCAGTCCGGTTCAATCTGGGTTTCCATTGCAGCACCAGAGACAGCAACAGCAACATCAGCCGCTTATGCAACATCTAATGTCTCCGTCTTTGGAAAATCGTTCTGGTGGGGTGCCACGGGAGCAACTTCTGCCTTCTGGCCTTTCACAAGATCCACATGCTTTGAATATACTTCACCACCAACAACAGCAGCAGCTTTTACTCTCTCAGCTTCAACTACGCGCTCAGGCTTCATTGCCATCACAGGTATCTCTGCTTGATCAGATTTTAATGCTTGAACAGCAAAAACAGCAGCAGCAGCAGCAGCTTTTACCTCAGGTTCTATTGGAGCAGCTGGCACATCAGCAACGCCAGGAACCATCTTATGATAGAGCACAGGCACCTGGTTCTGTAGGAAATGCTTCAGCAGATCATGGCATGTTTAGGCAAACTAGTGATCCATTTATGATGAATGCCAAGTTGCCCCAGCATGTGCCCCCTCAACCTTCAGTAATTGATAATCTTTTCAACCTAATGAATCAGCAAGGCTTGAAAGGAACAAACCTGTCTCAGCAGGTTGAATTGGAGGGAAATCTCAAACTCAATCAACTGTCATCCCTTACAACACAACAAACTACAGTTGGGTTTAGTCAGCCATCTCCTGTTTGGGGAGTCGCTGAACAAGACAAATTTGACAAAATTCGGGCGTCATCTTTTTTGCCTACATGTGAAATCTTAGAAAAGGTTTCAAAGGAACAACAGGTGCTTCATCAATCAGGCAAAGGTAGCTGCAATGCCCCTGTTTCAAATTTGTCTTCAGAGTTAAATTCCCAGGTGGCACCACAGGTGGAGCAATTACTGACTGATTCCGTGTCCTTGAGAAATGCCGATGTAAGAGAAAAAGATGTAACTACTGAAATTTTGATGAGTTCTGCGTCCAATCCATTGGTTGGTTGCTCCACTGAACAGGTTATTGAGAACATGAATCGGAGTGAGATGGAGGAATCAATGACTTTGGTTATTGATGAGACAACTCTCCAGGAGAAACTAGCCAGAAATGACACACAAGCTTTGGTTGAAACGAATTTGATAGAGGCACCTGAGGTAAAGAAAAGCACTGAGAAGAAATCCAGAAGACAAAAGAGTTCTAAATTGTCCTCTGAAAGGCAAAAAGGGCAACCCGATGTAATCAATCGGCATGAGGTAAAGCAAGAAACTGAAAATTCGAGAGAAGTTACTCAAAATCTAACTTCTGAAGATACAAATTTATCATCTGTTCTTCATGTCCCTGTTTTACAGTCACCAATAACCCCAAGTCTGCCCACACCTATGTCGACTTCTAGTTCAGGGGAAAGTCTAATGGTTGAGAGGATCGCTGCAGCTAATGTTGATTTGCAATCCAAAAACATGGGCGCACCCTCTTTATCGCAACGTGCTTGGAAGCCTGCTCCATGCCCAAAGCCAAAGTCTCTCTTGGAAATACAAGAGGAAGAACAGAAACAAAAAGTAGAGTCAGAGAAAGTCGTTTCTGAAGTTGCTGTTTTATCAACTGTTACTAGCTTGTCAACTCCTTGGGGTGGAGCTGTAATTGGTTCAGAAAAACCCTCAAGAGATAGTCAACATGATGCGAATGTTGCTGCTGCAAGTGTTTTACACTCTGGTTCTGGAAATCTGGATAATGGTTATGTCAGAACCAAGAAGAGCCATTTGCATGATCTGCTGGCAGAAGAAGTTTTGGCTAAAACAAGTCAGCCAATCCCAGAACCATCAGTTGCTGCCAATATTGAGAAGCCATGTGAAGTATTGCCTTTATCTGCAGTTTTGCTCCCTCCGGAGGTGTCTACTGGAGATGATAGTGAATTTGTTGAGGCCAAAGAGTCAAAGAAGAATCGTAAGAGGGCAAATAAGGGGAAGAATGCTGCTGCAGCTAAAACTAGCACGGTTGCTTCTCTTGAGCCTCCTGTGTCATCTGTAACAGTTGAGAAAAACAAAGCTGCTCGTCAAATTCAACAAGATAAGGAAGTACTCTCTGTTCCACCATCTGGTCCGTCCTTAGGAGATTTCCTCCCATGGAAGACAGAATCTTCAAGCTCTCCGCCAGCTCCAGCTTGGTCTGTTGATACAGCAAAGCTGACTAAAACTGCATCACTGAGAGAGATTCAGAAAGAGCAGGAAAGAAAGCTCGCTTTATCAATGCAGTCCCAACAGCAGGTTGTGGCTCCTCCCAAAGTGCAGGCAAGTCGTAGCTTAAGTGGAAATAGCAGTTTATGGTCAGCGTCAAAATCTGCAAGTCCAACTCAAAGCATTGCAATCCCTTCCAGTTCTTCAAGGTCTAAGCCCGAAGATGAGCTGTTTTGGGGTCCTGTTAACCCAACGAAGAAAGAGACTGAACGGTACACATCTTGTTCCTTACCTCTTGCAAAACAAGTTACATTTAATAAATTAATTGTACTTTTAGGACATGGATTAAAACATGCTTCATCGTATTCTTGATATTAGTATATATTGTTTTGAGAAGGCTCATTTTACTTCCCAGAACAACTTGGAATTTTTGGGGCGATGTTGGGGTGGCTGGATTCTTGGGGAAAATTGAATGCCAACATTCTGAGAGTTATTTAGCTGTAAGTTATTATTATAATAAAAAGAATACTTATTGGAGATGGTAGCACATTTAAGCTTCAACATTGTTTCGATGTTTGCCGAGAGTTATCCAAATGACTTTAGGTGGCAGTTCATCCAAAACATAAGCTTAAAAGCATAGAGATTATTATCACAAGTCTTTTTAGATACCTCTTGGCGCATCTTAGATCCATGTTAAGATGGGTCTCACTAGTATAATAATACAATTTACTTTGAACTCACCAAATAGATGATATACATCAATGTTAGAATTTAGTACATGACATAAATTAGTTAATAATAAATAAATTAACATGATATTGTTAATTTAATAAATAAATTAGGTTTTGATAGTTATATTCCCGTAACTAGTTTTATACGGGAATATTGGCCTTTTAAAGGCAATACAATGTAATAGTTTTTAGTGTAATGTGAATGACTGAATTTTAATTCGAGACCAATCTCTTTTTTTCTCTCATTTCAATATGGTATCAGAGAAGGTTTGCTTGACCTCTTTGTTTGCCTTCCATTTGTTTGTTTTCATCCAAAGTGGTGCATTCAAGGGCCAAGCAGTGCAAACTACGTGTAACAGCCATTGATGTCCGTCCACAATTCTTGCATTTTGTCAACAAAGGAGCAGTGCAGACCACGTGCAAATTTGTGACATTCATCACTCATTTGCATTTTTTCTCTCTTTCCATCTTGGTCCCTCCCTCCATTGTTTCTCCTCCATTCAGTTCATGTTCATTCCCAAAATCTGGAAAATAAAATAAAAATAAAAATATAAAATTTTATATTCCCCAATCTATTTCAAAAGTGTTTATTAGAACCTATATCAGGCATTATGTGTTCTATGCCGCTAGCCGTTTAGAAGACGAATTAAGACATTCATGGATGCACAATTGATGGTCATTTTCATAGTAAGATATATATGGCATCATGCTTCAGATCGTTTCCTTCATATTGCGTTTATTCACATCTTGCGGATAGCATTTCACATTACTGGGCCGTGATTGTTGTCATTGGAGGCCTCATTCTTGTCGATGGGCCAAACATGTGACAAAAAGACACCAAATAGACTTTGGCGACATTCCTACATTCCGGTATCGGGCCTATGTATTATTCTGCATATAATTTTTGTCTGTTGAATGACAACGCACATACCTGAAGTTTGAAAGCTTGAAAAAGACGTTCATATACTTCAGAAAATACAAGCATAGTTTAATGTCCTATTAAATGCATGAAAACAAAAAGGCCGAATTGATTGGCACAGTCTGCAAGTTCAAATTCAATAGCAAACATTACAAAGGCTAATTCCCAGTGCTCGTGAAGTTTTTATCTATCTAACAACAACCTTAAAATGAGAAAGATTCTTAAGGGAAACCATCAATGATCCAGATCCTATCGAGCCAGCACCAACAAAAAGATCATCCAACATTGCGCTAGCAAGCACGTCCCCTGAGAAACTTGGACTATGCAGCAGCAAAAGAGAACATGCGACAACAGAAAAGAAAACGTGGCAGAGAAAAGAACACACAACATAGGCGTCGAACCCAAGATAACGACTAGAGGAACAAGCGCCACACGTCAAACACATGGAGCCCGACAAAAGAAAGGGGAGATGACTCAAGAGAAAGCTTCGATAGGAAGCCCCGTTTTCAAACTCTCAGCAAAAGAAATCGTAGTGTGGGCCCGACTCGGAAAGAAACAAGTGAAGGCCACGCGTAAAGCAAACAGAGCTTGGCAAAAGAAAAATGATACGACCCAACAAAAAGCTCCGATAGGACGCCACGTGGCGACCGTCGAGAGGCTGCAAGTGATATGGAAAAAAGGCAAAGGCACAGACTGAAAAGAAATTGCGGAGGAAAAAGCGGTGCATGAATAAACATTCACAGTAATTGATAGAAATCCACAGATATGTTGCCATCGTGCACTTGATTTTTTTTTATGGAATTTTTCCTAATGATTTCTTACAAATGAAAATCTTTTTCCTTTAGAGTTTTTTTATCCCATTATTTTTCTTTCCTTTGCGACTTTGAATGAGTATAGTTGAGGCAGTTGAATTTGTGGAAAATGTGTTTCTCAGTGGCTTGAAATTAGTTGGAATATGACGATTAGGTGTTTTTGAATTTACGGTTTGAAGTTAGGAACTAGCAAATGGGATGTTAAATTTAGGATAAGAGTAATTTACAATAGAAATTTTGAGTTGATATATGTGGTTTTATGGGGATGAATTCTTTTCTGAGTATTTGAGTCGGTATCAGAAATTAACGAAGTGTTCCATGAGTCTTGGATCGTTGTAAATGGAAGACATCAAGCCTTCAATGAGGTTAAATGAATTGAATCTCGAAATGGATGGCATGGAATCTCAACTCAAAGAATTTTGCTAGGTATTTTGTGGATTGTTTTGGTTGTGATTTAAAAAAAAGATTTAATGAATTCATGAAGTCCTTGATTGTGGTTTTTTATGACATATAGATTGCGTTTTCACATGATTATTGTTCTTGAACTCTTATCATGGATTTTTGTTCACATAGAGAGGGTTGTCTTTGGAGGAGGAAACCATAGAACATGCACTTTATTTGTTTAGAGAAACCAAGGATTTTTTGTTGACAAATATGAAATCCCTTGCCAATGGAAATGTATTGTTCTCAATTCATCTTGTCTGTAAAATGTCTTAGTGATCTACATTACATGTGGCATTTTTTCCAATAGTTAATGTGTCTCCAAAATCCTTGTTTCCAAGAGTTTAATGTTTTAGAATTATATGATAAATAATTTTTTAGCACACTAGCATTATAGCATATAAAATTATATTGGAATTAGAACATTTATATTGAAATTATAAAGTTACGTTGACATTTTATTAATCAATAATTAAAAGTATGTTCTTTAATATTTGCAAACATGATTTACATTCATTTTATTTATAACTCATAAATGTAAGTAAGGAATAGAATATTATTTATGATATTATAAAAAGCAAAATCATAGTTGATATAAAAGAAAATTATAATAAGTGAAATAGCTAGAGTTTCTAAAATTATAAAAAGTGAAATAGTTAGAGTTTCTAATATAATCAAAATTATAATAAATAAAATAGTTGAGAGTTTCCAAAATTTAGAAAAATAAATATGGTTAAAAAGCACAACCTTGGGCAATTTATTATCATTAGATAAAGAAAAGTGGCATATACAATGAACATGTAGTGCATGGATTTGATTTGAAAACTAGGTTTGCACCATTGTTCCATGGAGTTTTGGGGACAGGGGATGAGGGGATTGAGGACTCTAATTTGGTACAGCGGCCGGCAGTGCAAACATAAGCTCTTGTGGGGTATGGGGGCAGTGCCTTTGTGTTCCCTGCCGCAATATAGGGCAAGGTTGAGGGGCAGAGCCACCGCCACCTTGCCCAAATTAAGGCCTTCGAGACTGCGTGGATGTTCATTGTGCACTCCTTTGTTAATAATTTTATCATTATGTTGTTAATTGTTATTGACAATAAAGCATCATTATTTCTGACTAAATGTTTATCTTCAGAGAATTAACGGAGAAGCTGAGTAATCTGACTGGTCTAAATTATGAGAGCTGCACAGTTAAAGACAGTAATATTATCATTCTTAAGTATTTTTTATTTATTCTCTCTGGTTTTAGAAACTCCTTACAGCTTTCAGTAGGAACAAAAACAGCAACAGCTAGGAGAGTGTGCATCTGAGTATCAGTCAACAAAAACAGAAAAAGCCGTTTTGAATTTAATAGTCTATTTTGCTTCCAATACAGTGTAAATATTTCTTCTTTCTTCCAAGGCAAAGATTTGACACAAATCAAAATTGTTATTATAATTAGAGAAACTTTAAAAAAATTAAAAAACATTTAGCATTATTGCTTTGAGATGGTCAAGGGACTTCTAGAAATACCTGGAGATGTCGGGGCATCCTCCCAATGTCTCCAACAGGGGAGGGATGCCCCAGAGACATTCGCTGCTTTTGCAGGGTGTCCTGGAAACGTCCCCACTCTGTTGGTGGCAATCAAGGAATGTTTTGCTCCCTTCCCTGAAACATTCCTATTTCTGAAACTCTGCACTTTTCAAAACTATGGTTCGCACTCCCAGGAAGATAACTTTCATATTTGACTAATTAATATTCTAATCTAAGCATTTCATCTAATAGAATAAAGCGCAAATATACCATCACCAATTACAATTGGGTCTTTGAGTGACAATATACAAAACAAACCACATATGAGGTAACTATTAACATGTAGCTTCCTTGTTTGTTTTAAATGTTCTTTTATAGCATTATTAAAATTTAAAACTATATATGCATGCCTCTAAGGTTGATATCTATTGGTGTTAAAACAAATATCTGTATTGAAGATATCTGAGCTGGTATGTAAGTCCACAATGCCATTTATGTTGTTAATCATCAATTGGTTATTACATCATTTGTCCTACTTTCAATAGAGATTATTATTTGTTTTGGTCTTGTATGAATTTTTTTCATCTTCCTATGTTACATTGCAGTGTCTTTCCCTGCAACAATCAAATGGCCATTTCTTCATGTCTCTTGTATTTCTTTCTATCTATTAGGTCATAGTTGTATTGGGTGGGCCTTTGTCTTTGGATGCCTTTGTTCGTTGACAATTCTTTGGTCAGGATTAATATGGCAATTAAGTTCAGATCTTTGCAAAGCTTCTTGAATCATAGGCACGTGTACATTACTTAAAAGATCAGTAGAGCAGTTGTGTTGAGGTCTTGTCAAAGCTTTTGAAAGATAGGCACGTTAATGCTTTATGTAGACTTTTCTGTTTCTTGGTCCATGTTATG
Source organism: Sequoiadendron giganteum (assembly GCA_007115665.2). Taxonomy (NCBI): domain Eukaryota; kingdom Viridiplantae; phylum Streptophyta; class Pinopsida; order Cupressales; family Cupressaceae; genus Sequoiadendron; species Sequoiadendron giganteum. The sequence goes on along the minus strand of CM021109.1, from coordinate 533,418,068 downwards.
AGAATTTCTCAATTTTCTGGCTGGCTAAAAATTCCACTTTGTTGAGATTTTCCGTTGGGAACAATGTTTCAGTTTGAAACTTTTTATTGGGTCCTATGTTACTTAGCTTATGATTATTCCAGAAATAATCTTTTCATCTTTCTTTGAAGTTTTTACTTTTGTGGTATGCTCAATGGTTCTGTATGGATTTATTATTATTTTTAATAATTTAGGATTCCTTACTAGAAATTGTTTACGATATATCTTACAATAAGGATAATGAAGACCTTCATGAGGATATGTAGTGTCAAATGAAAATCAATTCAGATTATGAACATTTTGTTGGGTCCCAAAATTATTGCTCGTACTTTTAGAGGTATCAATCATTTTCCAGGAATGGGTAAATGTTGTTCTGCGGGTGGATTTAGTGTCAAATGAAAATCAATTCAGATGATGAACATTTTATTGGGTCCCAAACTTATTGCTCACACTTCTAGAGGTATCAATCATTTTCCAGGGATGGGGAAATGTTGTTTTGAGGGTGGATTGATCAAATCATCAATGAAAAGTGAGTGATGACAGACCAATTGCTAAGACTGGATAATTTGTCCTTCACTTTGAGCTCAGCCGGATCCAAGAGGGTGTACTTAGAGATAATATTTAACAAGATTTAATTGCAGCTGAAGATTTGCAAATAGACTAACTACAGTAGCATCCAAATATATGTCTGCTCCCAAAATTTGTCACTAAATCAAGAGTAACCTATTGCACATATAACCTCTATTAAGCTGATGAAGATGTGCAGGACAGGATTCTCTAAGATGAAAAATGTTATGGATTGCTTTAGATATTTTTCTTCCGTAAATTACTTCCTATGAACTACTTCCTATTCCTAGGCTATTGGTCAATGATATTGTTCATTTTGAGGTGCATGGAGGGTCAAAGTTTTTAGGACTGGTGCCTTATATTGGGTTATAGAGTCACAATTACTAGAAGACACAACAAATAGAGATAAGAAAAGAGACATGATAATTCGTCTCCAAACTTCCATATGCAATATTGGAAAGACCATTACAAATAACCTCTGCAATGTGTTAAAGTGATGCGACGCTTATCAAATCAATATTACTTTCACACTAGCAAATGTGGTGAGAGAAAACCCCAAGCTAAGAAGAACCTATTGCACTTCGTCATTTGGAAGTTTCCTTGAAAATCTACAATTGGCTAAGGAGACATTCAATTAAAAATATTTGCGACATAGTAGCCGCTTTGTGATTTGCAAAATGAGCCACTCTAATGGTGATGAGACGTGCAAGGATTGAAACCCTAGATCATGTTTGACGTTGCAATCATGTGGAAATGGAGAAATGATTGACTTTTTCTCTAAAAGACAAACTAGTCTATATACCAATTTATTTGGTTGTTGAATCAGGATTGGGTGTCATTAATGCTACATGTTAAACAAGTTGAGATCCTATGAAATCTATTGAAATGGTAGCTTGGAGCTTGCATGGAAGTCATTCACATCAAAAACCACAACCATTGCATTAATGGTGGCATGGTGTTCTTATTCTTTGCTGTTTGGATTGTATGTGAATCTAGACCTTTGAAATAAGCAATTGGTTTTGGGTGGGTAAAATCCTTTGGAGTAGTTACGACATCAAATTTGATCATTAATGGCGATCTAATGGAAAGGGGTAGCTAAGAGTGAACAATGCAAAACATGAGAGTTTCAAAGTATTGGAGATTGAGGGTTGGGGATTCCTCATAATCCATACCACATTTTAGGGATCAAGGATTGGAGTAGTACCATACGTAATGCTCAAAGTAGACTAATAAAGGTATCTTTGCATCATCGACTCTGAAAGGATGCATGAAGGGAAATATTGAGAGTCGGGGATATCGAGGAATCCATTCCACAAGGCATGCAAGTAAGCATAGGTCTAAACTCACGAACTTGATAAAATAATAGTGGGAAATGTAAGGGATTGGGAGTTGGGAGTGCTTAATAACTCATGCCCAAAAGTATCACGTTAGAGGTATTCTCTCATCTCCGATTTTGATAAAATATATAGAAGGAAATGTCGGGAGTTAGGGATACCAAGGAATCAATTCCAATATGTGGGTAAAGGGATGGTCAAAACTAGGACTTTGACAAAAACATAGTGGAAAGGATTAGGAATTAGGGATACACCATACCTCATGCCACAAGGGATGTAGATAAGAAGATAACCAAAATTGTGACTCTAAAAGGTAATTTAGTGTAAACCATCTTAGTGTGGGGGTCTAAGAAAAAGCATGCTAGGATGGGAAACTCTGAAACTTTGACATTTAAAATAATCCATGGAATTTGAACAGAAGACCTCCACGCTTAGAAGTTTTGGGACCTTTGCAACTTCCAACACATGATAGGCACATGGGCAATGGCAAAGAATAACACTTACAAAAAATTTGACCAAGGGAGACCCATTAAGAACTATCTTAGATTAGCTATAAATGATGGGCAAAATAAGGCCAAAATATGTAAGGGGGCTAGGATTCAAGCAAAATTTTGTATTATTAGATTGTGGCTCAACACATTTTATGACATAAGATGATCAATTGTTGTGTACAAACCTTACTAAATAAAAAAAAATCTTAGTAGTGGCCTTTCAAAGGTTGCAATGATCCAACCTGAAATATGCTGCATGCAGGCAATATTTAAAAGATTGTAGGATTTAAGTAATAAAGATGTTGGGACCAAATATCTTCATTATAGGAAAACAGATATATGGACATATACTTATAGTAAACCAAATCATATTAGGAAGTAAAATTAAAACAATTAATTGCATGCTAAAATCATCACCTATATTGGAACAACATGTTGAATCTAACTGCTCAGATTGTGATGATCATCTTCATTCAAATAATTCATAAAGTAATAGCCTCAAGGCATTTAGCTATATATTTGAATAGGATTGGCTTTCTGTGCTATGAGTAAGTACAATTTTATTTGACATAGAGGTACTCTTTCACAACAATTTGTTAAATCCTTTTGGAATGGATTGTGTTTAAGTTAATACTGGTTTCACCTGCTTCTCCTAGAGGCTTCATCTTCATCTCATATCTAGCATCCATTCTTATTCCAAGAACCATAGTTGAAAAACTTGGACTTGGTAATAACTTGGTAGATTCAATTTTTTTTAAGACTTGGGACTTGACAAAAACTTGAGGAAAAACTCGACATAACTTGGCAAATTTATTGAATATTTGAAAATTCATAATTTTTAAAATATTCTTTAGAAACTCACATATATTGAATTTGTAGAGTGTGTTATTGATTTCCATCATATATAAATCAAAATTTGAGTTTAGTACATATTATAGACCAAAAAACAAGTTCAACCTTTGAATACATATGAACTTCAAGTTTTAGTATCAATGAAATGTATAAGTCATAAATTTTGCCTACAACTAAAGGTTAATAAAGTTTGTTGCTGCTGTGCGGGTGTTGCTGAAGTATAGTATAACTGCAACATCCTCTATAGGAGCCTCAACATGTGCCTCATCCATAGTGATAGGTTCAAGTTGTGTACGTGAGGAACCTACTCCTGATGGATGACCAACCTTGCCTTTTGCCTCCTCATATGTTGCCACATCCGCTTCCCATGCAATTGCCTCCCTCTCCAACTTAGCTAACTCAACATTAGTTAACAAGGAATCCACATCAACATCATTAGGCGCAACAATCCAATTTGAATATGGATCAATGTCATCAAGGTCAAGTGCTTCATGTGAATCTTGCCCTTGTACCTTCTTTTCATGCAATTGAAGGTTGTACCACACAAACAAAGCCATTCAAGTGCTTTTGAATCAACCTATTGCACTTCTTTGTGTGAATGGCTTAAAAAACACTCCAGTTGCACTCACAAATTAAGTTACCGATTTGTTTTTGGATTTGGGTACGGGTACGCGAACGCGGTACGAGATTCGGTCAAATTTTTTTTTGGGGTTGGGTACGGTTTGGGCACGTAAATACAAAATACATATAAAAATCAGAAATATATACATATTTGCAAATAATAAGTTCAGAATACACCACCATATTAATAGTCAAATATGAAATAACAAAGTAAAAATATATCACCACTTTCATAGTCAAATATTAAAATATTAGTGATAGTAGAATGTCATGATATTAAAGTTCAAACATAAAAATGTCAAGTGTTTACAATCAGCCATTATTGATCATTGATCAATCTGAATCATATGGGTCATCAAAAAGAGCATCATCACATCATTAGATGCTATATCATATTAACCTATCTTCACTTGAGAAGCAGCTCTTGTTTATCCATATTGTCCCATGCAGAAACTGTATCCATATATATTTAATGTTGGTAATTTGCTGCCTAGTCTCACTTAGGGTTTCACCCACCATACAAACTCCTTTTCTGTTTTGTAGAATATTATTTATATACTCCCGTGTTGCTTTAACATTCTGGAATAAACTTTTGATTCTCATTGATGTATATTGACAGTAATGGATGGACAGTAGTATGAAAATTTGCTTGAAAGGAACCTCCATGTTAAGGATTTAATATGTTCATTCTTTCTAGATTGAGGTTGAGGGATCTGCCATTTTCAGACCAATATAAACAGCTCTCTGCATGATGAACAAATATACCATGTTGCCAATTTTTGCACAGATGGGGAAAAATGTCAAGCTTTCAGGTCCTTGTGAGGCAAAGATTAGGGTTGGAATTAATATTTTATTATTTAAAAGTCAACTTTTAGTCAAAAAGATAATAAAAAAATGCAAAAAAGACAGTTTTTCCACGGCCTAGGCGTTTTGACTTCTGGATTTGAGCCGGATTCACTTCGGATTTGGCTGGGCGAATCTTGGATGAATCCACAGTGGCGTTTTGAATCGACAACGAATCCACAGTCCAATTTTCGTATCTAGAGGCTGGGAGCGACGAATTGGTAACATAGCTCACAACCATAAGCACTATAAGGTTGGGTTAAAATGCAGATGTCAAGCTTTTAAAGATTAGGTGTTGTGACATCATAATATTTCCACCACAAATCTGCCATTTATAACTTAGTAAGGACTTTGATAAACTTAAGTACTCAAATAAATAGTAAATTAAAATTAAATATATGTTTCTTTTTACCTGGTTGTAGAGTGGCTCTCCTATGAATGTAAAAAATTTAAGAAAATAATGCCCCCTCGGCCTTCTTATAACTTTGTATCTCATTAAGTATAAGGTTTGGAAGGTCATCATCATCAACCAATCTCTCAATACATGTGTTGAGGCCAAGAAGAACCTTTGCATATGCTTTGAAAGTAGGGGAGAAATAAAAATTGGGGTTCAAATAGTAGGCAGCAACATTAATAAGTCGGTGGAGTTGTCGGTTCCACCTTTAATCAATTATGCACCACATGAGTTCATATTTGGTCTTGTTTGACCTATACAAATGTTGAATTGCCTTTTTGGCCCTATCCATGGCCTCATATAGATACACCATGGGGTTTTGATTCTCATCAACCAATTACATAACCCTAACCAATGGTTTTGACATCTAAATATTAATATTTAACAAAATCAGCAAATTGTAACATTATAAAATAAAAATAAAAAATAGAAATTGAAGTTTGAAAACTTACATTGATAATCTCCTCCATGACTTTGGCAAATGGCTTCACGATTTTCTCTGTTTCATCCTTCCTACAATAAGGACTGTCCAACCATCTTTCACTCACAATCATGCATTTAAGGGTGTGCATTGTAGCTCATATATTCTACAAAGTGAGGAAATTAGTAGCGAAGTGTGTGACTCCCGATTGCACGAGATCTTTACCATCAGTGCAGTTGTAGTTGTGCTTTGTGATATTTCTTGCATCTTCAACCACATTCTTCACCCAATTGAGTTTACCTATGTTATTGAGTAGGTCAAGACAACGGGCAACACAAAGGCTCCAAAATAGTGTTGGGTGTTTCACCTTTAGAAGTTTATGGCTGCCACATAGGTAGTTGCATTGTCATTCACTATTTGTATAACATTTTTCACTCCCACCTCTATCACCACCTCATCCAACATGTTGCACGAGGTCTCTACATTTTTTATTTCATTGGAGGCATTAATTGATTTAAAAAAATACTAGCTATCCCCCCCAAGCCACTAAAAAGTTGACGAGTCTTCTATTTTTGCCATCTGCCCACCCATTAGATAAAATGGTGCAATAATGGCCCACTCAACTCATGACAACTTCGGGCTTTGAACCCCTTATCTGCCACGATCAATGCATTGACCAATTGTTCCCAATAAGGATTTGAAACAACATTGAACTAAATATTATTATAGTACCAAAATCTTGCACATGCAAACTTTGCCTAATGTTGCAATTCTCTGTTCCATGTATTACCTTCCAATGAAGGCTGCCCACACTTCTTGATGCTTGTATCTGTGGGTTGATGGAAGAAGAGCCCACCATATCTCCCTGTGACCATATAGAACTGGAAACTGAGATTGGGACTGCCATTGCCTTTATTTTTCTCTTTTTTTTGCTTTCCTTCTAGAATGCTTTAAGGAGTGCTTTCACCTGCTTCTCAACCTTTGGAGCAGCTATTGTACATTGTGTAACATCTCAGCAAGGGATCCATGCAGGGTGATATCTGAGTTGATTTATGCCACTGGTCATAGGCTTAGTGCAATGGGTACAAATAACCTCTTCTCGTACTGCATCTGGTGTCCCATGTTTTCAGCGAGGATCCCTTGGTTTGCCACCGATTCTTCTATTTTTGAAGCCATATTTTTTTAGAAAAATAAAAATGAAACCTAGCAATATGGAGACAACATAAAAAATTAGTAATACTCTAGTTAGCAGTGCTGGAACCTAAACTTAAAAAATATTAAATAAAAAAAAGCACAAGACAATGTAATAAATCATTTCACTTTTCTTTGTTGTTGGTCTGTACTTGGAGAATTGATGAATGCATTTTGAAATGAGGGGCAACTAACCTATGCTGTATGTTTCTTAATTCAAATTCATCATTTAATGTTCACAGGTTGGCATAAGTCAACTATAAAGTTACAGCAAATTTAGTTACTCATGTTTTTATTGTACTAGAGATGATGATAATTCAGAATTTAACCATATATTAATCATTTAGCAAGTTGTATGCACCCTCTCTACCAGGCCAGCCAGGAAAAACTCAAGTAAGATAATGCTAATTGATCTGCAAATGCAAGATTACATAATCTTTCAGTTGAGAATTATGTTTAACCTTCGTTGCTCAAAGTTCGGTTCAAACTTTATACAAAATTAGTTCTGCTATTAGAGTCCCTACCTTTAAAGGAGAGAAGGTTCATGAAAATTTGGCACATTATATCACTGACAACAATTTCTCTATCTACCTGGTTCTAGATTCAGATACATTCTGATTCAGATGAAAGTGTAGCAAATATCACAGAAACAATCAATTCCTTTGTATCTTTAATGTTGTCCAAAAAACCGAAAGAATAAATATTGCTGTTATATAATTTCCTTTTTGCTGTTTCAACTCAACAATGGTACTGAGTGTAATACAAAGTTCAAACCAGCAGGGATACTCAGATCTATAAATTGAGCAGTCTTTCCAATCTAAAACAAAGATGTATCAAAACTCCATCGAATAGATCTCAACAAGAAATCAGTGTCATACAAGTATGGTTAGGTATGCTTATTGAAACTATGTTCTTATACTCTTTGTGGTAATCATTCTCTCTTTTACTGAACCAGGTATTCTAAGACAAGATACCTCATTGTATGACAATATAAATCTCTTCCACATGGTTGTAACATCACGAAACAGAAAGCATTCTTAAGAACATACATCTTGAAGGTCCGGGTTTGTGATGACCTTTTCCAACCCATATCTGATTGTCTAAGTCTCTAACAATGACTGCAAATAAGCATGAGTTGCATGCAGGTAAAAGTTAAAAAAAACCTTTGTTATCATGCTTTTAGTCGTGTGGTGACATACCCTACATTGCTGCAGCTCCTCAATTGCATCCCAAAAATGGATGAAATTGCTTAAATTTTTTAAACATTTGGCGAAATGTAGGTTTTATATGTGAGTTTTGGAATGATTTTGTTGAAAAAAACATATGTTTTTGATGATTTTTCATAAAAAAATCGCTGCTGGATTTTTTAAACTTCAGCGTTGAGTAACTTGTCTCCAGTTTTGGCACAAGTACTCGCAATGCTTATCAACTATGTCAAGACCAATTCCTTTAACGAATCAAAGAGTTTTCAATATTCCTTTGATTGATAATGTACTTTTTTCATCCATCATCTCTTGAGATGTCCATAATTTCAAAATGGCTTCGAATTGCCTTTGCACTGGCCAATTCCATGAGTGTAACTATGATCAGAAGTTGAACCCAAACATGGTGATGGAGCCAAAGACACCTTTGATGGCCTTTTTAGTGAAAACAAACAAGGCCAAAAAGATTGTTGTTCACCTAGGGATATGATATTCTAATGTATTAAAATATTAAATGTAATATTAATGGTCATCTTTGCTTTTATTCAGTTTTAGTTATCTTAGGTAGTTTTTAGTAACTTCTGTTTATGCTTTAGTCGTTTTAGCATCTTCCAATTTTTTAGCTTTAGTTTTCCTCAGTTAATGATGGCATGTTATGTACGTAGGGATATGATATTATAATGTATTTAGGTGGAGATGCCAACATGTGGCACACATACCTTAAGTTACTTATATTGGGTCATGGGACAACTTGTGTGATTAATTATATTAGTTGATGAGTAGGCCTCCATTGGGATTACCCTTCCATTATGTTATTAGAAGTTCTTTATAAAGGAGGTGATCATCATTGTAAGGATGTGTTGAGTTTGATATCGTGTTTGGGATCTTTGGGAGATATAGCATGGGGTGGCTTCTTCCATAAGGAGTATTGTGTGGTGTTATCCTACCTCAAGTTTTTTTTTTTTTTGGTTGCATATTGAATATTAGAGAATCTTGGCCCACAAACATCTCATATGGTATGTGTGATCTATTCTACATTATATTATTTCTATTATTATTCTATTATAATGTGTGGATCTATATGCAAAATAAATTAATGGTGTATCATTTCACTAAAAGACATGCTACAATGGCAACAAGGGGGTTGTAATTGTTAGTGTTTCTTAGATCAGATTAGATAATCAATTTATCAAAAGAAATGCAACACATAAGACAATGAACACAACAAGATACCCTGGGAAAACCCTCCTCTTGAGGGAGAAAAACCCAGCAAATATATCTCTTATATATTGAAGGAATAAGAGCAGAAATCTGCTTGAACTCAGGCCCAACACAATGCCGAATTTGATACAATGAATAATAGCACCTCTCCTAGATGCAAAGATACGAATGAATATGTTTCTCCTTGAAATCGGTCTGCTGCTACAAAATGATGATCTGCTGCTAGAAGATGATGATCTGCTGATTAAGTATGAACTTCTTCTAGGACTGCGAATTCTGCTCATGAAGAATAGTGCGAACTTGCTTGAGATTCCATGTCTTTACAATGACAAAGTGACCTTGCATATATACATCACAAGGTGCCGTTTCACTTAGGTCGGCCTCTTTAGTGAAACAAATAAAAGATAAAATATAAATGAGGTCGGCCCAAACAATAATAGATAATAGGGTCGGCCCTTTCTTCTTTTATGTTTATTGTATGCTATAAGTTAAATAGCCGAATGGCTATACATTTAATTTGCTTTCTCCTTGGAATTTGTGCGATGAAGTGCAGACCATAGCTGCAAAACATCAACACTCCCTCTCAGCTAGGGATGAACTTCCATCTGCACAAGACACATCATATTAGAATGAAAACAAAATAGAATATCACCTCAATGTGATGTTGTCACCTCAACGTGACTTTTACCATGGCTCTCCCAGAGAGTGATACATAAGCACAAAATAAAAAATCATCACGGATTCCCTCACGTGATGCTGTCATGGAGTCACACACATGACATCCACCATAGCTTCTCCCAGAGGGTGGTACATAAGCACAAAATAAAAAAATCATCACGGATTCCCTCACGTGATGCTGTCATGGAGTCACACACATGACATCCACCATAGCTTCTCCCAGAGGGTGGAAACAAGGGCTTTCACCTCAATTCTCTCTCAATAGAGAATTGCATTATCAAGGGCTTACACCTCAACTCTCTCTCAGCAGAGAATTGCATTATCAAGGGCTTACACCTCAACTCTCTCTCAGCAAAGAATTGCATTATTAAGGGCTTGCACCTCAACTCTCTCTCAACAGAGAATTGCTTTAAACAAAGGAACACTGATACTGAGACTCCCTCTCGATCCTAGCTTCAGAGATTGCAAGGAAGACTTCTGGAGATGTACTCCCTCTAGCCACCAACTCAGTCCCTCTAGTGTTTACTCCCTCTTGATCATTTCTTTGGTTGACATGACTTCTTCACAAGATGCCTCAAGCTTTTCATCACTAAGTAATCTCTTATCATCTTCTTCTCCCTAAACCTGTCCAGGAAGCATTTTAGATAGAGATTACCAACAGTCCATAATTATCCAAAGAAATATCAAGATTAGAATTGTACAAGTTATGTCATGAATGAAATTTTTCCACAGATCTTATGCTAGTGAACACAACACAATTCAAGAGAATCTACTATCTCTCATAATTACAAGATCCAAGGAATAAATAAATGATATAACTCAGCAACCAAAGAATACTTATCTTTTTAACTATTCTGATAGGTCCAAATGCTGGACATAGTGTGATACGTTGTACTTGAGCTCATATCAGTCTGTAGCCTTCATAGTTTGAATACAATGATGACCTGAAAGGTACATTGACTTCAAGAGATATCTTCAGTCATCAATGTAGCCCAATGATTGCAAGCTATGACTCCAAGCTTGATCATTTCTCCATTCAGTATGACTTCGATATCCAATCTTTCCAGATGCAGATTGCTTGATGCTCAAGTTGTCTCAATGTTAGAGCATGAACTAATAACTACAAACAATTTATGAACATTATTCAACCATGTAATACTTATCTCATGGATTTCAAAATCTCCTGAGTAATAGATAATTAATTCATTAATCATGACATGTCTTTCTTTCAATTTCACAGAAGAGCTAATCTCAGCAAAATAAAGGACAAACTTCACAAATTGGCATGATCCTACTTGCAATGAATAAATCTAAAGAATCTTATTACAGTGATCATTATTTACTAGTCACACATAATCCTAAGTAAATAATGTCAGAATTGCATAACTCAACAAATTGAATTTTACCCTAGAATAGTAAATACAAAAAAACAAAGAATACTTATCTCTTAAATATTCAGAAGAGTGGACACCGTATGATATGTTGTTCTTGCGCTTAGTACACAACCTTCACAGCTTGAACATAGGCCCATGACTAGAGTAGAAATTCACTAGAATCATTTTGGGGAGAGATCTCAATCATATCCGCAAATGAAGCATGCTGATTAGGCCTAGTAGGACAATCCCTCGCATAGTGACCAAATTTGTCACATTTAAAGCATTGAACATGAGAGAGGTCCCACTTCTTCTTGAATGCAGGAGCACCATCTGACTCATTATCTCGATTCCTTTTAAAGAATCCTTTCTTCCAAACTTTTCCTTTCTTAGATGAATGAGAGGCGAGAACATGTAGATCTTCATTCTTAGAACTTTGACCAATCCCCCTTGCTGTTAGTCTTGACTCCTCTTGAATGCAGTCAATCCTCAATCGATCAAACTTGGGAAGTTCAGATCTTGCACTGATTCCTTGAATGAACGCTTCCCATGAAAGCGGAAGACCATTGAGAGCAATCATGGTCAAATCCTTGTCATCAACAACATGACCAATGGTAGAGAGTTGATCTCTCAGTTCGGAAATCTTCATGAAGTAGGTGATGACAAACTCTTCTTCCGCCATCTTAATGTGAAGTAGTTGTTGCTTCAAGGCTAGGACACGACTGGTGTTGTTGATTTCGTACATCTCTTCCAATGTTTTGAACATCTCTCTTGCTGTATCTAACTTGAAGATAATTGGTACAATATGATCCTTGACGGAATCAACCAATGCTTTCTTTGCCCTAGTGTCTTTCTTTCTCCATTGCAACTTCTCTTCTTCCCCTTCAGGTTCGGGAACTTTTGTTTTCACAAACTCAGCCAAATCATTTTCTTCCAAGGTCAGCATGAACCTGAACCTCCACGATGTGTAGTTCGAGATCCCTTCGAGTCTATCCTCGATTTTCAGACCGTTCACCATCTTGAGAAATTTAGAATATAGACTGAAAAGAAGAGATAATGAAGATTGCAAACAATAGATCTGAATCTGATCACGATCTTTTCACACCCGCTCTGATACCATGTTAGTGTTTCTTAGATCAGATTAGATAATCAATTTATCAAAAGAAATGCAACACATAAGACAATGAACACAACAAGATACCCTGGGAAAACCCTCCTCTTGAGGGAGAAAAACCCAGCAAATATATCTCTTATATATTGAAGGAATAAGAGCAGAAATCTGCTTGAACTCAGGCCCAACACAATGCCGAATTTGATACAATGAATAATAGCACCTCTCCTAGATGCAAAGATACAATGAATATGTTTCTCCTTGAAATCGGTCTGCTGCTACAAAATGATGATCTGCTGCTAGAAGATGATGATCTGCTGATGATGATCTGCTGATTGAAGTATGAACTTCTTCTAGGACTGCGAATTCTGCTCATGAAGAATAGTGCGAACTTGCTTGAGATTCAATGTCTTTACAATGACAAAGTGACCTTGCATATATACATCACAAGGTGCCGTTTCACTTAGGTCGGCCTCTTTAGTGAAACAAATAAAAGATAAAATATAAATGAGGTCGGCCCAAACAATAATAGATAATAGGGTCGGCCCTTTCTTCTTTTATGTTTATTGTATGCTATAAGTTAAATAGCCGAATGGCTATACATTTAATTTGCTTTCTCCTTGGAATTTGTGCGATGAAGTGCAGACCATAGCTGCAAAACATCAACAGTAATGGCATGAGTGTGTTTTCAAAAACCCCTTTGCGATGGACATATTGAAAATTTAAATATACAAGAGCTTTATTTTTAAGTCTCGTGACATAATGTAGGGATATAATTTTAATATTTGAACACTCTATGCATATTTAAACACTAATTAATATATTATTAATTATAATTATTCAATATAATTGAATAATTTATAATTATATAAACAAAAATAATTTATATATAAAATAATTATTAGTATTATATATAATTGTCCTAACAAATAATATTTTATTTGATATATCTAAATAAAAAATTATTGTTTAATTATTATAAATTAGCATAAATATTTTAAATATATCCATCTTAAAGGCATTGAGTTATATAGGATAATGCAGTGTTTCAAGGGAATGAATGTGTTCGCCCCCAAAATTCCCACGTTTCGAGGATGGGGATGTCTTTGGGACACAAGGACTAAGAGGGGACGCCCTTTGTCGTCCCACGAGCATCACTCAAGACTTGGGGACACCCCTTGGGTTGAGGATGGCTTGGGGACTCCAGGATGTCCTTGAGACGTCTAGGGGACTCCATGGAGTCTCTCATCCATCCTAAAGACTTCCAAGTATCCCTGTGGCAGCAAAATAAAAAAACAATATTTTTAAAACATAAAAAAGTGTTTTTAGTAAGGACTTGGTGTTGCAAAAAATGTGATAAAATTGTGAAAATGATTTTCACCATGAAGGTTTGTGTGTTTTTGAAGGCCTTAATTTCCGCTTGGTGGTGAGGGCTCTACCCCTCTACCTTGCACTGTATTGCACTAGGGAATGTGCCAAGGGTGTTGCCCCTTGATCCTGTTGGGTGCTTTACCCCCAACCCATGAGGGGCACTACCCTTTGTTCCTATTGGGGGATTTGTTCCCTAACTTCAACCCACCATTGTTAATGTTCAATGCACCTGTTGCCACGATTTAATGTTTAGTAGTTTAAATTGTACTTAGTATGCCAAAGTTTCATTTGTAATTCTTATACTTATTCCTTACACATCTTTCTATAACTAATTTTTCAAGTATTATTAATTTATTTGTTTTTGTGCCACCAACCTGCCACCCACGCTGTCCCCCTGCCATCCCCCCGCCGTTCCTTAACTTAGCCCCTTGGTCCCCCTGTCCTTGAAACTCATCCCCATAATGCTAGATTTAGTGTGGATGTCTTGATACTGGTATGAGATATCTGCTATGTTCCATGGCATTTTAGGGATGGGGACGACAAGGGATGCATTTCCGGGACATTCCTTAGGGGGGCATTTTTAGGGGACGGCAGGGGACGGCGATATATATATACACCATGGTTTTATTGATGTTTGAGACTGCTGTTATAATGCTTTATTGACATTTATTATGCTGTTATACTACTGCTCTCGTGATTTATTTACATATTGATATTGTTGTTATCAGTTATTGACATCTCTCTCTTTTCCTCTCTATAATATGCTAATAACTGATAACAACAATACTTTAATGTCTCGCTATAATATGAATATTTGAATGCTAATAACTGATAACAACAATATCAATATGTAAATAAATCATGAGAGCAGTAGTATAACAGCATAATAAATGTCAATAAAGCATTATAACAGCAGTCTCAAAGATCAATAAAACCATGGTCTATCAATATCCAAATGTGTCAAACATGTATGCAGAAGTCTCAAAGATCAAACATGAAAATACTAAATACATCAGTCAATGAAATTAAGCCTCATTCGGGCTATATGAATATCCAAAGACTTAGAACTATCCGAGTCACTATTATCCTCTGGCAAAAGTGGATCATCCAATGGTAGCTCGACCAGTCCTGGTTGCACCTCCTCTTGATCAATCTGCCTAACATCATCAGGATCAACATCCCATTGTGCTGCTGGAGTCTGCTGATACTCAGTAGTCTATCGGTCCTAAAGTCTCAAGGCACTATGAATTGCAACTAATTTCTCGGCTTGTTTTGAAGTAAGCCTGTTTCTCTTAATGGAGTGAATGAAGCCATAGGTGGACCAATTCCTCTCTGCAGTAGAAGAACTAGCAATTTGTGAGAGCAAACAAATGGCAAGTTGTTTCAAATCCGGTGTCTCTTTCCAATGAAATGTCCACCATCCAATGGGGTTCTGTGCAATGGTGGCCCTATCCGTCCTAGCCTCTGGTTTGTTGAATTTCGAACCTTGAAGATCAACAAACTAAAGCCATTGCTCTCTAAGAACAGTTGCTTGCTCGTTGGCATACATTTTACGAAAGGCTGCTATAAGCCCCTCTATCACCTCGTCATCCTCAGAAGGAAGCATTCGACCAGGTCTAGGTACATACTACTTTGGATTAAGAGCATAGGCAAGCATATGAAGAGGGATATTCATTGGGTTCCACCTCTTTGTCACAATAGGCCTAATATGGTCCTCTTAAAATTGCAACTTAGGATTCTTTTGACGAATAGCTTGCTTCATTTGGTCAAGCATGCTGTCAAAACTCTCATAGATCTCTCCCAAGCTAAGAGAGTCTGTATTTGCATATCGGATTACCCCCATAGTTGGTGATATGAAAGAGCAAATATACTTGCAAGCAACAAATTAAAAATTAAAACTTTTAAAATACAAAGTAAAACAAAGTGTAAAAAATTCCAAAACAATTTAAATTTTCAGATTTCTTACTTGATATTGGCCCCATGTGTCATTAAGTACTCTTTCTCTCAAAAGCAACAAATTAAAAATTAAATTTTTTAAAATACAAAGTAAAACAAATTATAGAACAATTTAAATTTTCAGATTTCCTACTTGATATTGGCCCCATGTGTCATTAAGTACTCTTTCTCTCACTGCCTTGCCTTCATCTGTCTTTGATAGAGCCAACTTTTTCCAATCTCCACAAACAACCATGGATTGTAGAGCATCTTGGACCTCCAACATCCTCTCCAACAAAATATAGTAGCTAGCATATTTAGTTTCAACTGGTTTGAGGAATTCTTTCTTTGAATAAGACCAGAATAGTGCAAGTGAAGTGTGATGGTTACATACAAACATTTGTATGTCTCTAGCCTCTGCAATTGTAGCCTTCACCTAATCTATTTTGCCAATGCCTTTCAAAGCATTATTCAAAACATGTACTCAACATGGAGTCCATAAAATATGTTTGTAAGCACTCTCAATCATCAAACTAGCTAGCTTACAAACACGAGCTGAATCTGTCACAACCTGCACAACATTAGAAGGCCCAACCTCCTCTATGGCCTCCCTCAAAATGCCAAACTGAAAATCAGCATCCTTAAGCTTTCCAGAACAATCAACAGCTCGAAGAAAGTATGAACCAATAGGGCATGTAACAATAACATTAATGAGTGGCCTATGTTGAATATCAGTCCACCATCCATGACAATGGAACAGCCAGTCCTAATCCATGCTTGCCTCATCTCCTCCATCATCATGGTGGCTTTTGAATATTGCTTGTCAAGGAGGGAGGTATGCAATCTATGTTCTCCAGGGGGGGCATAAGAGGGTCCAACTGTCAATATTTCGTTCACTATAGTTTTGAAATTAGGTGACTTTGCCAAATGAAATGGAAGAGCATGTGCATAAAAGAATTTGGCCACTGCATCTTCAGCTTGCTCATGTTTTTGCACATTTATTAACCCCATGACTGAAGTTTTCTCAGTTGCTTTTCTCTTCCCTCTATTACAACTCTCTCCAATTGATACATTGGAAGATGCATGCAAGTCAGTTAATGACTGCTTTTTATTTTGAATGGTAATGATTTGGTCCAACTATCAATATTTCGCTCACCATAGTTTTGAAATCAAGTGACCTTGCCAAATGAAATGGAAGAGCATGTGCACAAAAGAATTTGGCCACTGCATCTTCAGCTTGCTCATGTTTTTGCACATTTATTAAAACCCATGGCTGAAGTTTTCTCACTTGCTTTTCTCTTCCCTCTATCACAACTCTCTCCAATTGATACATTGGAAGAGGCATGCAAATCAGTTAATGACTGTTTTTATTTTGAATGTTAATGATTTGGTCATCACTTACTCCAGCCAACTTTGCCATTTTAAGCTGCTGCTCCAATGTGATTGCCTCACAAACTCTTAACACCCTTTCCATTGTCACCCACTAGATGGCCTCTAATCCTAGTATAGCTCCCATGGTAATGAGTATTGCAAACATGACAAAACCATTTCTTGCTGCCCTTTGAATTTTTCCCATTGTTGGCCGTCACATCTGTGGCAAACTGAAGCAATTATTTCTTGTGGTTGAAAAGACCTTTTGTAAACTTTTGAAGAGAGGGTGTAGGGCATGCATAACGGTCTGTAGAAGCCGAGGATGGATTTTCAGAAGTAGAAGAAGGGTCTAATGACATCATGTTAACTTCATTTTCACTGTCACTACCCTCATGACTGTCACTACTGCTGTTGCTGCTCATTTTGTATGTTTTTTTTATGGCTGAAAACTTGAAAGTCTGAAACCAAATCAATGAAAATATTTTTCAATTTACGAACTCACTCGCAAGGTAAAAACTTAGAAAACTATAAATTTTTTTGAAATACCTTGGCTGTAGCTTAAAACTTGCAGCTGGTAACTTGTTGCAGACTTGAAGCAAAACAAAAATCAGTCCAATATCTCCTCAAATCAGTCCAATCTCTCCTCTATATCATGCCAATCTCTTCTCCAACAAGCAAACTCTCACAACAAGGAGCACAAACTGAGAAAATGAAAGAGCATAATGGTGGGTGAGTTTATGTTTTGATTTTGTTTTATGTTCTTTTGGCATTTTAGGGTTCAAATTAGGGTTGGACATCATTGTGGGTCTCCCATGTCCCTAAACAGCAGAAAAAACTAAAAAGAATTAAAAAAATTAGTTTTTAATGTTTTTTTTGCTGCTGAAGTATCCCAGGCCGTGGGATGTCCCTCAGCCGTCCCCAAATGGATGGGGATGTTTTGGGCCGATCCTTGTTGATTTGCTTGGTTCGGGGATGGCAAGGGGATGTCCCCTTTGCGTCTCCCTGTCCCGGGGATGGCTGGGGATGGGGACATGCCCCTGTGTAACACAGGTATCTGTCAACATCTTTTAGGTAGATGTATTTAAGATATATCCATGCTAGTTTAGATCCAAAACCCAGTACATACTGTATAAGCTAACTTTGTCTTTAACTGGTATCATAAAAGACAAATTAAATTGTTCATAAGCTATGCTTATGTGTTTTTGGATTCAGAAAACAGTGATAAATCAATGAATAGTCACTGGAGTAAGTGGAATAAACAAAAGTATATTTAATGCAATTCTCAATTCTTGTGGATTGAAATTGGAGCTTCAGCTGAGATTATCCTGTAAGTATTTGGTATTCCTCCAGATTTGTATTTTGGTATGATCTACAATCTTCTTTTGTGTTAATTTGTTTATGTCTGCAGTTAGTTACATGAGGGTCATTGTGAGCAGAAGCTGAAAACCTAAACATGGTAAAAGACACGTATCATAGCTTCAATGATAACAAGTATTGCAGAAATTAAAAACCAAAGGACATAGGCTTTTGCTCAGAAGCCGAAACAAACATACAAAGTCCCAACAGTGGCTATACCTTGTCTCGTTGATACAATAAAGGGCAGAACAAGTCCTTCATAAGCATTGTTCATGTAGAATATGTGTACACAAAAAATGACGGCAAATTAATAGTCAGTCAGTAGAACAGCATTAAGCTGTTACCTCAAGTTGAGATTCTATTTTAAGTGTTTTTAAATTTCAGAATAGTATAAAAGTTACTCATCTCTTTTTCAATTTTTGTCTGTATTTGAATTGTTTTTGCCTGCAGCTAATTCCACAAGGGTCATTATGAGCAGTTAAGCACCAACGTTTGTATTTGAGTTTGAGTTAGGTGAGGAAAACATTCGTAGCAAGTAAATCAGCTGATAAAAAATCTGAATTTTTTTTTTGATTAAGATTGAAATATATAAATTTGCACTTATTATTTATTTTATTTTCAAAATAAGAAATAAATGTTAAAAAAAGAAATATAAAATGAAAACAAATAATGTTTTTAGCAAATATTAAGTTAAATTTAATAAATTAAAATAAAGTAACAAGTAGTTGAAACCCTTAAAAGATAAATCTAGTAAATAAATATTGCAAGCTATATTAATAATATCAAACAAGTATTAAAATATTATAAAAATTAAATTCGAAAACTAAATTAAAAAAAATTAATAAATTTTAGAATCTATTAAGAGTTAAAATAATAAAACTTAGTAAAGTGTCTAAAATATAAAAATAGAAAGAATTTAAAAGATAAAACTAAAATAATAATTTGTTGAAATATATAAATGAAACACAAGACTAAAATTAATAAATTAAAACAAAGTGGAATGGAAATGTGAAATTATTAAAAGTTGATAATGATAATTTAAAATTAAAAGTAACAAAAATATTAAAATCTAATTAAAACTATTAATAAGATTTTAATTCACAATTTAAAATTAAACCAAATTCTAACTTGCAAACATCTTGACAATGCAACAGTGTTATTCAAAAGCAGTCAAGAATGGTAACCATTGACCTTCACAGCAATGCCCAGTACTAGTAGTCTTCGAGCTTGTACAACAGCTTTGAATCAATATGTTATAACTGTTAGTGTTTCTTAGATCAGATCATATAACAGAAAGTACTTAAAATAATGCAACACATAAGATAATAAACACAGCAAGATACCCTGGGAAAACCCTCCTCTTGAGGGAGAAAAACCCAGCAAATAATCCTCTTATATAAGGTAGAACAAGAGCAGAAGTCTGCTTACAACTTAGGCCCAG
Organism: Sequoiadendron giganteum; assembly: GCA_007115665.2. NCBI lineage: Eukaryota > Viridiplantae > Streptophyta > Pinopsida > Cupressales > Cupressaceae > Sequoiadendron > Sequoiadendron giganteum. The sequence continues at coordinate 533,398,217 of CM021109.1, read as the reverse complement.
CAATGGCCAATAATTGATACAATGAAATTGCACCTCTCCTAGATGCAAAATATACAAATGAATATGATCTTCCTTGAATTCGGACTGCTGCTATAAAGGTGTGAACTTCTGCTCTAGATGCAAATATCCTTGATGAACTTGAATGATAAATGACAAAGAGTGACCTTGTATATATACAATTGAGGCACCTCCTCAATTAGTTCGGCTCCCTTGGAAGAATATATAAATATATTAAATACAATGTAGGTCGGTCCAATGTATAAACAAAACATGCGAACCACTATAGGGTCGGCCCCTTTATGTTTATCACACATTAACAATATAAATTAAATAGCCGGCAAGCTATCATTTAATTTATGCTTTCTCTTCGAAGTGTGTGCACTGGAAGTGCAGCCCTAAGTTGCTTATAACATCAACACTCCCTCTCAGCTAGGGATGATACTTCCAACTGCACAAGACACATCATCTCAATGTGAAATAGAAGCTTATCACCTCAATGTGAAAAGCAAATAAGATATCACATCATCGTGATATCGGATATCACCTCATTGTGATATCAACCATCATGGCTACCTCCATAGATGGTATGTACAAGTGCTCATCACTCAATGTGATGTTGTCACCTCACTGTGACTTTCACCATGGCTCTCCCAGAGGGTGAAACACAAGTACAAGTAAATCATTACGGACTCCCTCACGTGATGCTGTCATGGAGTCACACACATGACATCCACCATGGCTCTCCTAGAGGGTGGAAACAAGGGCTTTCACCTCAAATCTCAAAGAGAAATGCATTATCAAGGGCTTGCACCTCAAATCTCTCTCAATAGAGGAATGCATTATCAAGGGATTACACCTCAAATCTCTCTCAATAGAGAAATGCATTATCAAGGGATTTCACCTCGAACTTCTCTCAAAAAAGAACTCATTAAACAAAGGAACATTGATACTAAGACTCCCTCTCAGCTAGGACTTCATTCTCCACCATATCAAGCTTGTCTCGAAGGTACACAACCATTATCCCAAAAAATGCTTGATGAGAATGACTGCCATCTGCTCATTAGTGCTGATATACCTCAACTGAATATCTTTCCTCAATACCATATCTTTGATATAGTGGTATGCTTAGTTTTGTCATGAAACACATGGAAAGACAGAAAGCTTCTCAAAGCTTTGATTAACACAAAGGATGACAGTTGGCTTCAACGATTGTTCAACCAATCTTGCAAGGAGCTTTCGAAGCCACACTACTTCTAGAGCTGCCACAAAGGACTGCTTCCTGCTATAACAGGATATCATTGCAGACATCAACTAAGACAACATCCAAGGCAACACAACCATCTTCTTTAGGTTCAGTAGGCTCCCTCTGAATCTTCAATCACTTGCATCAACCACTTGACCAAGATTGCCTGCAACGCTTGCTTTAGAGAAATGGTTTCCAACGCACACCTCTGTAGAGATTCAGGGTTGTCCTCTTCGACCGCATCCCAGATCACTCTATTCTGAATAGGTTTGCGGAGCTACCAATCTAGGTTGACTTGAGCAATTCAGAACCCAATTGCTAGGAGGTACTTCAACAATTTAACATCCGACCTTGCAACATTGCAACCCTTACTTATTCTCAGTGAGTCATAGAATTCCCTCTTAAGGTTAATTCTTTTTCTTCGAAAAAAATTGTCTTCAGCTAATCACTTAGCCTCATAGCTACAAGTAGAGTCTCATAGGATGCATCAAACTCTTCTTGAAAGCAATCTCTTACGCTTCTTGATTTATCTTGAAATCATTAACAAGAGATTACTAATAGTTCATGGAACTCAACTATCTCAAATAGACATACCATAACTAGGAGCATACATGATTGACTATCTCAAAAGCATGAATTAGTAGCTATAAAACAATTCATGAACATTATTCAACCATGCAATACTTCAAAATCTCTTGAGTAATAGATAATTAATTCATCAATCATGACATGACTTTCTTTCAATTTCTCAGAAGAGCTAATCTCAAAAGACAATCTTCACAATTTAGCATGATACAACTTGCAATGAATAAATCTAGAGAATCTTATTACAGAGATCACTATTTACTAGTCACACATAATCCTAAGTAAATAATGTTAGATTTGCACAACTCAACAAATTGAATTTTAGCCTAGAATGGTAATCAAAACAAAGAATACTTATCTCTTAAATATTCTGGACATGGTATGATACGCTGCTCTTGCACTCAAATCAGTACACAACCTTCACAACTTGAACATAGGCCCATGACTAGATTAGAAATTCACTAGAATCATTTTGGGGAGAGATCTCAATCACATCCGCAAATGAAGCATGCTGATTAGGCCTAGTAGGACAATCCTTCGCATAGTGACCAAATTTGTCACATCTAAAGCATTGAACACGAGAGAGGTCCCACTTCTTCTTGAATGCAGGAGCACCATTTGACTCATTATCTCTATTCCTCTTGAAGAATCCTTTCTTCCAAACTTTTCCTTTCTTCGATGAATGAGAGGTGAGAACATGTAAATCTTTGTTCTTTGAACTTTGACCAATGCCTCTAGCCACCAACCTCGACTCCTCTTGAATGTAGTTTGCCCTTAAATCGGTCAAACTTGGGAAGTTTTGATCTCGCATTAATTCCTTGAATGTAAGACTCCCAAGATGAAGGAAGACCATTAAGAGCCAACATGGTCAAATCCTTGTCATCAACAATATGACCAATGGTGGATAGTTGATCTCTCAATTCGGAAATCTTCATGAAGTAGGTGATGACAAACTCTCCTTCCGCCATCTTAATGTGAAGTAGTTGTTGCTTCAAGGTTAGGGCACGACTGGTGTTGTTGATTTCGTACATCTCTTCCAATGTTTTGAACATCTCCCTTGCGGTATCCAACTTGAAGACAATCGGAACAATATGATCTTTGACGGAATCAACCAACACTTTCTTTGCCCTAGTATCTTTCTTCCTCCACTGCAACTTTTTTTTCTTCCTCCTCAAGTTCGGGAACTTTTGTTTTCACAAACTCAGCCAAATCATTCTTTTCCGATGTGAGCATGATCCTAAACCTCCATGATGTGTAGTTAGAAACTCCTTCAAGTCTATCCTTGATTTTCAGACCATTCACCATCTTGAACTTTAAAAACAAGAAGAAAAGATAGACTGAAAAAGATTAAGGTAAGTGCTTGCAAAATAAATCTGATCACGATCTTTTCAAACCCGCTATGTTATAACTGTTAGTGTTTCTCAGATCAGATCATATAACAGAAAGTACTTAAAATAATGCAACACATAAGATAATAAACACAGCAAGATACCCTGGGAAAACCCTCCTCTTGAGGGAGAAAAACCCAGCAAATAATCCTCTTATATAAGGTAGAACAAGAGCAGAAATCTGCTTACAACTTAGGCCCAGCAATGGCCAATAATTGACACAATGAAATCGCACCTCTCCTAGATGCAAAATATACAAATGAATATGATCTTCCTTGAATTCGGACTGCTGCTATAAAGGTGCGAACTTCTGCTCTAGATGCGAATATCCTTGATGAACTTGAATGATAAATGACAAGGAGTGACCTTGTATATATACAATTGAGGCACCTCCTCAATTAGGTCGGCTCCCTTGGAAGAATATATAAATATATTAAAAACAATGTAGGTCGGTCCAATGTATAAACAAAACATGCGAACCACTATAGGGTCGGCCCCTTTATGTTTATCACACATTAACAATATAAATTAAATAGCCGGCAGACTATCATTTAATTTATGCTTTCTCCTTGAAGTGTGTGCGCTGGAAGTGCAGCCCTAAGCTGATTATAACATCAACAATAACCATAAACTTTAAAAGCACCAGATAAATGCAGCCATAAATTGTCAGAGGTGTGAGGTTACACAAATAAACAGCAAACAGCAGGATTAAAGCATACAAATCTTTGAAAGAGGGCTGAGGCTGCAGACAATATTTACAGAGGTCCAGGCTAGTCACAGGTTGAAAAAAGACAGAAAGCCCCCAGTAATGCCAATGTTTGATATTTAAAAAAATCAAAATAAAAACTCTAGCTATTTTTCCATACAAATATTTTGGGGTGAATCATTATATTTGATGAATTTTGAATTTATTCAATATATTCTGACAAATTTGTGATAAAGATGGGCAGAAGTTGAGTTCTTAACAAGCTAATGGAAGCAAGCAATGCAGAAGCTAAATGATGGACAAAACAAAGGCTTTGCTTGGAAGGTGAAACATACAGACTAAGAATTTAAACTAAGCACAATGCTTATGTATGTAACCCACCTTACCCATCATTTGCACAATAAAGTGTTGATTGAATCCTTAATAAGCTTTGATCATGTAGAATTTATGTATTCACAACACTAACAGCAAATTAGGAGTCCTATATGAAGCTATCATAGGTTTAATATAATGGAGTTGGAACTTAAAGTGGTTAAGCCTTGTGTATTCAATTTTGTATGGTTCTGTTTAGTTTGAGTTTCTCCTCGTATTTTTTCAACTCCAAGGTTCTACTTTTGCAATGAATATACTGCTAAGGTAAAATAGTTTTTTGTATATATTTTTATCTTGTTTCATGTGTAAATTACTGGATTGATCTGAAGTACATAAGTATATTTGCTCTTTGTGCAGGCCAGAGTTTCCGTCACTCATTACTGGCAAAAGTTTGACATCAAAGAGCAGTTTGGGGAAAGCTTCGCCTGGCTTGTCATCATCACGGAAAGCATCAGCAGCATTCATCACTGCTAATAAGTCTTCTGATCTCCCTTTGTCATCATCAGTGAAGGGGAAGAAGCAACTTGTTAGCAAATATTCTGGTAACGATCAAGTGTTTGTTATGTTTTAAATTTTTAATAACATTGGACTGTCAATTTATATTTATATATTAGTGGTTTATATTGAGTCAGACACTAGTTCGAGGTTTTCATGTCTTGACACATCTTTCCCTTTGTTCCTTGCAGAAGCAAAAGATTTCCATGATTGGTGTGAAGCAGAATTATGTAGGCTGATTGGTAATAATGGTATCCTTTATTTACGGGTTATGCATTTTCTGATTTTTTCTTCTGCCTTTTAGTTTTTACTGCAATAATGCTATTGTTGAAATTTCTGCATGTCAAGTTAAACATAGAAATGGCTTCTTGAATTCTGGACCTGTAACTACAACCTTTCTTTGCATGAGATTAGCTTCAAGAAAGAACTCTGGTATATTTGAAGCATAATTTTTTTACTACAGTGGAAATTTTGTCAACTTAAGATAATTGCTTTATTCTTCATCTTTTATAGTATTAGATTTTGACGCTTTAGTACCTGCTTTGTTTTTATGAACTAGATGTTGCTGCCTGTTTGTGAGTACTGACTGGTAGGGATCTTTTATGGTAAGAACAGAATGGTTGGTGAATGCTTATTGAGTCCAGCAAATATAGAGTTTGTATTCATTCATTTAGTATGTACAATGCAAAGAGAGGTAGCCTGAGGATGTTTTTACAGTTTAACACATAGTTTACACAAAAAGGTTCTTAAGACACCTTAGGCTGCCTGATTAGAAGGTTAAGACACCTTAGGCCACATGATCAGAAGGTTACAGGTGAAAAAATTCATTCTTATCTTCAGGTGAAAAGCACACACACGAGAATATAACCATAAAAAGTTTAACAGCAAGAGAGTAAGTAATCAGCATCTGAAAATGATATTCACACACTTGTCATTAGGTTAGATAGATAGTTAGGGTGAGGATGAGTAGTGGCTGGATAAGGTGCAGGCAAACGGCCCCTGATCTTTGCATGCAGAACTCCTCAGTTATTCTAAAATGGCTTGAATGAACCGGTCCTAATGTGCATGCAAGATAGTACAATGAGGAATAATGATGAGTTCAGTATGAGAATGATTCTCTTCAACACAGAATTGGAGCTCTAATTTGTAATGACACCATTTCACGCTATAGATTTTTACAGTCACACATAATGATGGAGTTCAAAATTAGAGATACAGAGGCCAATGTAAGCAAACTGTACATTCTTGCATAAAGCCATCAGAGAACTGATAGGAATGCTTGTTTGAAACATCAAATAGGACTGGTATAATTAGAGAAAGTACTCATAATTGAGCTTCGTATAACCCTGGGGTTAGATCCTGCCAGGAGCAAGAAATGTTTGAATTGTTTCCCGTCTCCTTGTTGTATCCACCTGTAAGCTTGTGATACATTGTTACAAATATGTACACAGCATAAACACACTCAGGTTTGATTTCTTTTTGGCAAGTTACTTTTCAGCACAGTTGAAAGCCTGCATTATTATTTGAACTTTTGGTTTTGGAATATGCATCTTCTCTACACCACCTCTGAATGTATAGTTATATAAAAACTATTGTCAAGTGTTGAGAGACTATTTAGCTGTGGCCTTTTGCAAACTTTTTTCTCATGCTTATATTAATCTGGGTTGGTTGTGAATGTTACCGATCTAGGAAATGAAGAATTAAAATTCAAAATCAAATCTTTCTGAGATTTTTACTACTTTTCTTGAAATATTAGTGGAATTCTACAACTTAATTATTTTTTCTTTTTGAATCTCTACGATGAAGGGAAAAATACTGATAAACCTATGCAGTAGGAGCAATGCTAACAAAATCTTGAATGCAGCAGAAAGAAATAATGGCACACTCACAGTATAGCAAATGATTTTGCTTTGGAAAACCCTCGAGGGAAAAACCCAGGAGAATGATTCACTCACGTTATTAATTCGACTGTTCACAGTACAATAAGATATTTTGCTAACTCTAATCCATGTGCAAGAATTTATAGTCATATCAATATAGGAAACTGCTAAGCTGTATTACAATGCATAGGGTTTAAAACCATGGGCCAAAAGATCATCTATAAGGGATCATTTACCTCAGGGCTCCTGACCCCTCATGGAGGGTTGCTGCCCTGCTTAATACCCCACAGCAAGGGCAATTTTCTGGACCTCTCATTTGTGGTGGGTGTTCTGTCTATAAGGGTGCAAAACATTCAAAATATACAACACAGCCTGCATTTAATGAATTTTGGTTTTCCATTTTTTTCCTTCCTGTCTTTTACTTTGCATGTCTTTAATCTACCTTGACATCATTTAACTTGTTTGTTGAGCCCTTCCTGTTGATTTTGGTGTGCAGGGCTGGTAACTATGATCCTTTGTTTGATTGTCTGAAGTGTTCATTCTTTAAATGCACCCCATGTTTTCTTGACCTGTTTCTTTTCTGATTAGTTTTGGTTCTCTGTTTGTTTTGTTTGAAGTTTCTAGATGTACCAACCAATACAAAATGCTGTAATTTGTAAACAAACGTGTAGAATAATGGTTTATTGATTTTGAAGTTATTTGCAACCATGTTTGGAAAAGGATGTATACTTAACCATCTGTTACCAGATACAAAAGTTCTGGAATATTGCCTGAAGCAGTCTACATCAGAAGCAGAGATGCTTCTTGTTGAGAACCTAGGCTCCTTTGATCCAGAACGGGAGTTTATCGATAAAGTGCTGAAATACAAGGAGCTCTTGCCTGCAGATGTTATTGATATGGCCTTCTCCCAACGTGATCTTCAAGTTCAAAGTAGCAAGCATGTGCAGAGTCAAGATGCTAATACTACTGACATTCATAGTAGAAGGTCCAATCTGGAGTCCAGATCTGGTAGGGATTCAGATATTTTTGTTATTGATAATGACATAGATGCATTGGTAAAGGGCGGAAAAAAAAAGGGGAAGAAAGGAAAGAAAGTAAATCCAGCTGCTTTAGGCTTCAGTGTTGAAAGCTCAACCCGTATAATGAAGGGCGAGATTCAAAGTGCCGATGATTAAATCATGAGTGTATTGTGAGTGATTAATTGCAGCCATTCAAAGTTGTTTTAGCCAACCCACATGGGGTGACATCTGTACATGCATTTGAAACTTAAGCTTTGTAAATGGTCAATAGAGCTGCAGCAACGAGCCATCAGCTCAATCAGTTTTGCAGAATGCTGAAGTGGCATTAGTTTGCTACTTGGGTCAATTCATGTCATGGAATGGTGCTAGTGTCACCATTTTTTTAAAGAGCTGTCAATTTTTGTAATTATAATCTGTAACTTTATACCTGAGTTGAATGCCTTGCAGTTTTTCAAGCCATTATTAATTGAGTTAATTTTAAATTCTAGGCTTAGTTCTTTTGCACAAGTAGTGATTGATAGAATGGCTATTTTATGAATTTAAAGTTCAGATTGTGAGAAATGCCACTGACAATGTTAATTCATCAATAACATGAATTGTATTAAGGCACTGGGAAGTGATGACTATTGGTTGCGTTAAGATTGGAAAATCTGATTTTTACTCGCCATCAGACAGCTTTTGGTAAAGATTTGCGGAAAAGTTATCATGATTCAGTTGTAAGGATATGTTTATTTCAAGGCAAAAGCAGTAAGTTTCTGGCTTGCATTTTATTTCGTCCCCTCCGGAAAGTAGAGCCAATTAAACTTCTTGAAAACAGTTTTTACAAAAATATATGGCCAGATTGTACAGTACGTATCTGTTTCGATATTGGCAGCCTTGTACAATATTTTTGCCACAGAATGGCTGGAAGAAGTAAACATTATCCGTAGAGTTTTCTGAACATATTCTGCAAGAGGCTTTGCATTTCTCAAGAGTAACGATTACTGACTTATTTCAGCCAGACATTGCAGCTGTTATGAATCCGGAGGAGTAAAATTTAATCATATATTATATAATTGCCCACAAAGAAATCACAATTTACCTCTGAAACTAAAAGCAAAGTAGTATATCCTGATCCTGATGATGAACAATTACGATCTGGTAGGTTCATAATTTGTCCCCATCCTGATGGTGGATCATAGAATGCAATCCAAAATGTTAATACTAAATATTTACACTGCTAATTCCAAAAACCTATTAGATCAATTACATGGGACTGTGGAAGCATCATGTCTCCCATGTTTGATTCATGTAAATTTAGGTTATTTTAGACCCAATTGGTAGTAGAAAACCACCCTAAACTGTTATGTTTGCTATCCAAAGGAAGCCTTATCATTCAATGTCACTTGGTCTAGTTGAACTGTGTTCATTGTGCTACGAAAATATTTAGTAGCCTGTGTTCTGATCACAAAATATATGGGGGCCTTCAGGTTATGACATGGAAGCAGAATAATGGAAACCTACAGCAAAATCTAAACTAAGATACGGTAAAAAGCCTTGATGTTCAAAAAATTTAGTGAAATTTACTCGGTACCGTAAACCTGGGTAGTCGCACAATCATCCGCCACTCAAAAATCAGGTGCGGGCGTCGGTAATTACAACCAAATTTAATTGTTGCAAGATAACGCGTTAGACTAGCTACAAAACCAAAAATGTGCAGTAGGAGTTCAAGTCTCAGTGACAGGGTTATGAGAATCGATAGCGTGGGCGATCTTTAGGTAATTGTGCCGATAAATGATTTTCGATCAGTACTGGGAAGTGAACTAAAAATAACAAAGTTTAAGGACTAATCACAACTAACAATAAGAATATGAAAAGTCAGTTAAAATTTGATTTCACCATCATAATACTAGAATTCTGTTTTATCAACCAAAATGAAATTAGAAATCCGACACAGCATTTGCGTTATTTGATTTTGTTATTTTCGATATTAGGATTTCGAAGGAGTCACGACTATGGCTATGCTCTTTGAAACTGGGTATGTGCGCGGTACTGCGAATTTAACTTGTTTTATTCTGAACCCAAATTTATATTAAGTATGGATATAGTGATGGCAAAAATTGCATACCCAAATGTGTGTTAACTGGTGTATTTTCATGAAGTTAGTAAATAATTTTATCGAAGTACCTATTTTATCTCCACATATCTTAATAGTTAGAATTTGCTCAAATTTATAGTCCACCACCTTGGTTTAGATTCGCACATGCGGAATTGTTCTACATCATTTATGTGCCCATGGATTTGAACATATATTAATTAAAATTTTGAATCTTACTACTCTTTTTTAAGTAGTCTTTATGAACTCACTAAAGCATGACTAGGCAGAAGTTGCATGTTAGGATGGTATATTTAAGGACTTAACTTTAATTCATTCAGCTATCTAGAACTCTATCGGGCACATCTAGAAATCTATTGTGAAAGGACAAAAATGCTATATCAACATTTTGCATCATGGACATCATATGAACATATTGCATGGTTGCTGCATGGTTGCTTGTTGCCTTCAATCCTTGTTCTTTGCTGTTGAATGTGCCAATATAGGGATTGATTAAATGAGAGTAAATCTTTGTTTTGAAATGATGTTTGTAGACAACATTATCATAGATATAATTATGACACAAATGTGATTAGATAGCAAATGTTTGAGTTGAAAGTTGAAATTTACAACCACAGATTCAAATTTGTGTGCTGATAAGTTAAACACGTGAAAGTGAACAAATAGTCCTACATTTAGATTTTTGGTTTCTAATAGATGGTTGATATGCCTTGATTTTTTGGTATCATTTTAATATCAACCACAATGATTCTTCATTGAATTTGAGGCCAAGTACTTTTGGGTTATTTTATTACTTTTTGTATTAATTATAAACTTTTTATTTCATTATCAATTTGTAATGGTGAGAATTTCATACCCATGACCTTATGTTTTGGGCTCCCTTCGATTAGAGCATCTTTTATGTAAAAACTAATCTACAAGTGTCATTCTTGCATGGATTTGGCTCATGAAGTTACCTTATCTTGATCCCATCATCACTCATCCCTAGAGATTGTTCTCAATCCTTAGATCCCAATTCACCATCTTGGATTATGTTTGTTGGTGTGAACTTAAAGCATGCCATTTTTGAAGTTTTGAATTATAAACTTACAACTTTTAAAATCAAATTTCAAATTTACACCTTGTTATTCTTTTTACTAGTTATGAGTTGACTTAATGCACATTTGTGTGATGTATTTAAAGATTCATTCATGCGAAAGGGTTGTAGCTCAATTGATGAGAATGATGGTATGTGGTAAAAATGTCATCCACCAAGGTTCAAACCCCCAAAGGCTTGTTCAGCCCAAGTTTGACACTCGGGTGATTTTGAAAAACATGATCCCTTGTATGTGGTTGCTTAGTCGCAGGACTTTTGGGTTAGATGTATTCTTACACAAATTGTTGTAATCCACTATAGAAAGGCATAAATGTTGGCTTTTATGTCATCTACCTGCTTCCATAAAAAAGAAGGCATTAATTCATTTCATTTGAGACCATGTTAGGATTGTGAAAATAATTAATCCATGTTTTACCAATTTTAATGTGTTCCTACATTTTGTTTCATTTGTTCTAGTCATCCTTGATGATTTCATGTCTTTTAATCCAATTGATGGGGATGTTTCTTCTTGTTTTTATCATGTTTGTTATTGTTCATCCTATTTTGGATACCCTTAGTTCACATGTCCATGAGCTTCATCTCCGTGATACCTATCTATTGACTAGTTAGAGTGTTACCCACGTACAAAATGACGTTTTACCTTAAAGTATTTTTTCTCCTCATACTTTGGCTCATGATTTTTATTTCCCTTGTCTGATGGATGGTGATGAGGTAGCTTTACATTTTAGTGACATATATAGGTATGATGCTTTATGCGATGATGTCAGACCTTCCTTAGTCCTTTATGATGTTCTTATGCCTTGTGATAATACTTCTCCTTCACGTGATGGTAATGCATCTTATGATCATATCTTTTATACATCTCATGTTAGCTTTCCTTGTTCACTTATGGATTTTCCTATGCGTGCCTCTCTTGCTTCATCTCACCTCAAGGACCCTAGTGATGCATCTATACATGTTTCATCAACAAATGAGCTTGCTAGTCCTTCCCTTTCTTGTGGCTTTGGTCTAATGATGATGTTTAGTGATGAGCAAAGCAATAGCTCTTTATCTTCTCATGATGTGGTTGATGAATCCGTCTCATGATAATTTGCTTCATGATGCACATTCTTTTTATACACATTTGATAGAATTATTTAGTAGGATTGGAGATGCAAAGTTCCATGTTAGATTGTTCTTATGCTCACTTCATTCTTACACACATATTGATGCTACATTGATCAATGCATTTAGTGACACCTACGTTGATAAAACTAAACAATGGTTTAACTCATGTCATACTTATCATATATACTTCCATGATGTCTCGTGTGCTTTCATAAGTTACTTTCATATTAGACCTTAAAGCATATTTTATTCACAATTCTCCTCTTTCCTCTTCTAGTGGCTCTTCTTTGGTAGATCCTAGGGATTTTTCTACATATCATGATTGTACACCAGTTTTTGATGGGGGTTCTTCTTTGGAATTTTTTGTTCTTTTTTATTATGTGTCTTCGATTTTGAAGGGTATTCTTCTATACATTCTATTGAACAAACACATAATTGAAACATGCACAAGGATGAAGAACAACATGAAGATAACACACTACTAGTTGATGATACATACTTCTCATCCTCTACTCCTATTACAAATGATATGCATGCTCATATGGATATGGGGCATGTTGAGAATTATATACCATCTTATTTAAACTACCTCATTAGCAAATTGGTAATTGATAAATATGTTTTAATGCTTGTGAGGAAAGATACAAGTAGAAAGATAATACTAGTGAGATATGGCATAAACCCTTACCCTATAACATTTTGACTTATCCTTCATTAAGTGGATTTGTGGCACTTTATTTTACAAAGTATAATGGTAAAGGCGATCCATTGCTTCATATACGATCTTTTCAAACTATATGCTTCACTTATTTTCATGAAGATAAGTTGCTTGCTAAATCATTTCCAATCTTCTATCACTTCCTTAAGGATTTTTCTAATGCTTTCATGAAACATTTTTATTACTATATTGAGCCTAAAGACATCTCTTGTTCACTTAATATGATGCACACGAGGAGCACATGAATTAGTTAAAAGATTATATTTTTAGATTTCAAGCTTTGATTACTACTATGTGCTCTACATTATAGGATAAAAAACTTCAACAAATATGTAGATGATTCACTTGCACTCTTTAAAAAATGAGTGTTTTGCAAGCCTTATCATTCATTTTTATATTTATGTGCTAGTGTATGTAAATTTGAGTGTTGTATTAGAAGATCCTTTTTTATATCAACATATTTTTAGCACTTTCCCTTATGTTCATGAATTAACATCATTTTCACCATTGGATATTGGGGGAAATAAGGCTATACTTAATCATGATCATCACACATGTATCAAACCAAAGAGATTTAGAGAATTTACTGTATTGTAGGAGCCTCCACATATTGTCTTGGAACAAATTTTTGAAACACAATCTTATTAAGCCAAGGGATATGTCTAAGCTTGCATTACAAATGATTAAATATTTTTGTGCTTATAATTCTATACAAGGACATATTGTAGAGAGATGCAAGGCTAAATATTTTTTCACTTATTAGTGTATACATAAACATATTATAGATAAATGCATTGCACTAAAACACAAAGTTCAAGATCTTATAAATAAAGAGATGATGCAAATTGAACCTAATCATATGGCATTGCATTAATTTTTTTTGTTGTTGTGAATATTAGATCATAATATACTACATTTTGAAGTTTCCGATAAAAGAAATTACATGATATAACATCTAATTTGGTTCTTTCAAATTGTACATCACATTTGCAATATTTACATCACACTTTTTATCATGGTGGAACCATGATGACATAGGTAGTCCCATAGGAGGTATTGATTTTAGTGAATTTTTTTTAGAGCATATTACAAGCACAATTGATGAGGATGACCTCATTGGTTAGATAGCCTTACCCATCTTTATTACTACTTGCCACTTTTTGTGCTTTCACTTTCCTTGATTGGCTTTAAGTTTATGTTGTTTTATTCAAGCCATTTCTTCCATGTGTTATGTATCATTTCTACTTTGGCCCTTTTCTTATGCCACATATATTGTGTCTCTCTTTTCTTATTCTTCCATTTACTTTTCATGTTCTTACACTTTGGCCTTTTTCTTATGCTATATATTGTCATCCTCTTTGCTTATTCTTCCATTTACATTTTATGTTCTTACACTTTGGCCTTTTCTATGTCATGCTTGTTGTGCATCTCCTATGTTCATCTCACCTTCTATATCACTCTTCATGCTTTGTTTCCCTCTCCTAGGGACACATTTTCCTTTTGTATGTTTATCTTCTATCCTTTCCTATGTGCTACATTTAGCTCTTATGATTTACTTATTTATTTGCTATACTTAGATGAATTGTTTGACTTAAATGTCTTGCTATGTTACATATTTCCGCTTATGTTTACACACGATTCTTTTAGTTCTTAAGTTACATGATTCTTCCTTATGCTTCATGATTGTGATTTTGTTTACACATTATACTTATTATGATGATCCTAATTCTTCTCATATTTACAATCTTATGCTTTATGAAATATTTTTGACTATCATTATCTTCTCATTTTCCTTCAATGGGGACAACATTAGGCACATCTTTCCTTTCCTTTATTACATGCAATTTCATGATTATATCTTGCCAATGTCCTTACTTGTGTATCACATGATACCTTTTATATTGTTTACATGCTTTATCATGATTGTCTTTTTTCTACTTTCTAATTCCTTGCTTTCTATGAGGGGGCATACATGTCTAACATTCCTTTTTTTATCTATGTTTTCTAGTATTTACCACTTTAATTTGCTTTGTCCTAGTCTTTTTGACACTTCCACCTAGTTAGAGCTTTAGTACTTTCTATAGTAGGTGAAATCTCTTACCATTTTCCATTTTATTTTTAGTAATTTTGAGAGTATTTCATTTTCAAAGTTGGTTGTAGTTAGTGCCTATTTAAATGTGTGATAGATGCTATTTATTACATATTTTTTATATTTTACAAGATTTTAATGGAATGTGAATTGCGAAGAAAATTCAAGAATGACTTGTATACTTAGAGTAGATTTACATCTTTTTGATTATTTAAAAAATATTGAGTTTCTATGTAGACTACTTTTTTTTCATTTGAAATGCATACACATAGTAGTTAGCATGCATATTAATATGGGAAAAATGCAATGGTGAAAATTTTATTTCTATGTTGATTAGTTTCACTTTGAAATGCATCCACCTAGTAGTTAGCATGCATATTAAAGTGGGAAAAATGTAGTGATGAAAAATGCATATCTTGCCTTTTTCCCTTAGGTTTTGGGCCCACTTTAATTAGAGCGTATTTTATGTAATATCTAGTTTACAAGTGGCATATTATTCCATGAATTTGGCTCATAACATAACGTTATCCTAATCCCACCATCACTCATTCCTAGAGATTGGTCCCAGTCCCTAGACCCCTATTTATCATCAAGGATTAGATCCATAGGTGCAAACTTGAGCTAGTCCCTAACAATTGTGAGTCAACCCAGTTCATTTTCTTATTAATTTATATGGTATATATTTTTTGATACATTAAGCAAAATTTACAGGGTGCTGTACCCTTTACACAGAGAGCCCAAAGGGCCAAAAGGAACATAGTTCAAACCAAGTATGAACTAGGAAAGAGGACAAACCTAACACAAAAACATTTGACAGACAACTGTCGAACAACAACCTAGGAATGGAGAACCCCATTCCCAAGGGAGACCAAATTGACTCCCAAAGCCTGAGGCCTCAAAGCAGTAGCAAAACGAGGGAGTCCCTTCTTTTTTCGCAACACAACTGACCAAGAAAGCTCAGAATCATCCCTTGAGCGAGGAAGAAGAAGCGGATCCACAATAGCCACCAAGGGCGAAGATTCATCATTTTGGGGAGACGAGAGCGCACGAGAGGAGACATGATTGATTGAAGGAATAGGAGTCGGGAAAGGCACATGATCGCGAGGAGTCTCAATAGGGTCAACCTCCGCAGAAGAAACTTCTTGAGGAGGAGAACCCACCATGAGATGGTGTGGGAGAGCATCCTTCCACCAAGTAGCAGCGCCCTTGTGGCAGGAAAGCGGGCAACCAGAGGCCAAATGAACCACAAAGAAGCATATCCTACACCGAAAGGGGAGACCCTTGTAGTCCAAGAGCTGCTTCCAAGGTCTGTCCACCGCCATCAACACAACATCAACATGGAGGGGTTTGGAAATGTCCAAATCAACTAAAATACGAGTTACCGTAGTGTGTCCAAGATTCTGAGTCGCAGAGTTCACCATCAAAAAATGTCCAATGGTGTTGCCAATAGCTTCATAACACGAATCCTCCCAAAACTGGTGAGGGAGATTTGACAGATGGACCCAGACATGTCTCATATTCAATGGATTTGTAAGGGGATTAGAGGAGCGAGACCAAGGCCTGATTGATAGTGAATGAATCCCCCACATCCAACCCCTGTCCAACACATGATCACACTCCCCGATGGAGGCAAAGGTAGCTATAAAGAAACCCCTGGCGCAAGGATAGAGCTCAATCTCCCCAAAGACCACTGGTTTCAAGGAGGTGGAAACCCAACCATGAAGGTCCGAAAGAGAGGGCCACATGCCATTAAACCTGCAGACCACTCCCTACAATAAATCAAAATACTCATTTTCAAAAACCTCAGGTCTACAAATTACCACAGAGGAATCGCAAGCACAAGGCAGGGGTCGAGCATTAGCCAAAGCCAGAGGCCGAGAACCCACCTTAGCAGCCTCAGAGAAATATTTTGCCCTTCCCAAAGAAGGAAAGCCCTTAACAGAGACATTTACATGAGCAACAACAAGGGGAGAGCCCACAACTCGTGGAGCACTGGAACCCGCGACATACCCATCCAGACTGCAACCACCAACAAAGGGCACCACGACCTAAAGGACCACCATAGAAGGTGTAGGCAGAGAGACCTTGTTTGGGGACAACCCGTCAGGAGGAACCACCACAAAATCCAACCCGCAACAAACAACAAGAGTGTCAACAAGAGCCAACACATGGAGAGAGCCCCCATAGGACTCCCTAGCAGCCCTTAGGGCAACGTCCAAATCTTGCAAGCCATCGCCGATAGACCTAGACTGTATGCAACCATCTATAGACAAAGCAACAACCGACACATAAGAATTCTGCATAGGGGCACACTGCAACCAAACGCGTCCGCCAACGGAGGGAAAGCCCCAAATGAAACATGAGTCCCATCCACAGAAGCCCCACACTCCGCGTCAGGAAGCTTGGCCGACTGTTGAGCCTCACACCTCGCCCTCCTGCCCAAAGACAAATTTGACTCCATAATCAATAAGTCAATAATGTTTATGGTATATTGTTATATTTAAAGACATTCAATTATTTCACTTGATGTCATGCTAGGGTTATCCAAATAATTATCATATAGAGCATTTATGAGAGCATCATAATAGCATTATTATAACATTACATCAACACACATCCTCTAAGGTTCATTACATGCTTTCTTGCTGTCCCCAAACATTATTCCAAACCATTGAATTTATGGAAATAAGGGTTTGGTTGAAGAGAATGTGACCCTCATGAATACATATATACTCCAACAATATTTGTAAACATTGCTAGTCCTTACCAAAATTTAACTATAAGAAGATCAAGGCAAGAAAAATCCAACATTAAAAATTTTACTCCATTCCTAATCTAGTATAATTTTAAATCATGTAGACTTGAGGTGGAATGCAACTAGGTCTCTATCTTAGATAGGTTAGGTTTTTGTATTTATAATTTAATGTACTATTGTAGAATTTTAGTGTGATTCATTAAATTGTAGATTTTAACTCTTGTGTGTAAAGTACATTTTTTGATTATTTTGAGAAGCTTTCCAATTCTATATTAGATTTATTTTATTTATTTGGTGTAGTCATGGTAGGAGGGTTCCAGAAGGAACAGTCCGAACCGTGCAACAATGAGTCAACACAACAAAAATAACACATAAAACTGATATGCAAACATGAATCTTTATAAATATGGAATGCTAACATGCAACATTGGCCACAAAGGCGAATTACATGGGCTCACAGGCCTGCCGCAAGGGCTTCAACAATACAACTAGCCAACAATTTTTATTACATGACCCCAACGGGTTATTGCGAAAGTGTATTAATCTGAATCTAAATCTAATGCTACTGAACTGAATGACCATCTACAATGAATCACAATGCTTATAAATATGCTCCCCAAGCTCCATACTGATGTCTCCTATCTCTGCCATTCCTCTAGGATTTACTCTGGTAACAATATGAAATGGTGTCTTCCCTGTACTCCTGTTCACTAAATTATTATATGCAAACTGTGCCTGTGGTAAAACTTTATCCCAACTTCCTGCCTTGTCTCCAACCATACATCTCAGTAAATTACCCAAACTTCTATTCACTACCTCTGTCTTTCCATCCGTTTGTGTGTGATATTCTGAACTAAACTTCAAATCTATCTTCATCTTCTTCCACAATGTCCTCCATAAATATCAAATGAATTTGGTGTCTTTGTTTGAAACAATAATCTTAGGTAATCCATGCAATCTCACAATCTCCTTGAAAAATAATTCAGCAACATGCACAACATCATTAGTCTTCTTACAAGGAATAAAATGTGCCATTTTAGAAAATATATCCACTACTACCATAATAGAATCATGACCTCTCAGTGTTCTTGGAGATCCCAAAATGCAATCCATGCTCAAATCTTCCCAAAGTCTCTCTAGTACTATCAAAGGTTTGTATAATCCAGTATTCTAACTACTCCCTTTTCCTACTTGACAGATTTTGCAAATTTGAACATACTTCCTCACATCCTTATATATCTACGGTAAAAAATAGTGTTCACTCACCAAAGTTACTGTCTTATCCAATCCAAAATGTCCTACTAATACCCCACCATGCTTTTCCTTGATCAAATTATCTCTCATCGAACTCCTCGGTATACACAACTAATTTCCTCTGAATAACATATTTTCTTGAATGAAATAATTCAACCAGTGGCTTCGGTCTATCACTATTGGTTCCTTACATGCTCTCTATGGATCACCAAAATTTACATCCTCCTCATACATATGTTTCAATTATTTAAATACCAATACTTTTACTCCCATCTCTGTAAGAAAATTCCTCCTCCTGCTCAATGCATCAACCACTTTGTTTGATTTGCCACTCCTATGATTCGACACAAATGTATAAATCTGCAAGAACTCAATCCATCTCATATGTCTCTAATTCAAATTTATTTGACTATTCAGATATTGTAAAGCTTGATGATCTACATGTACAACACAAACTCCTTAGGCAACAAATAATGTCCCCGCTTCTTCAAAGCTTGAATTATGGCATAGAATTCTTGGTCATAGACTAATTATCTTCTTCTGGAACCATTCAACTTCTCACTAAAATAATCTACAGGTCTTCCTTCTTGACTTAATATTGCTCCAATTTCATTTCCACTTGCATCACAATATACTTGAAATACTTTGTCAAAACACGATAGTGCTAATATTGGCTGCTCTATCACCTTTTGCTTCAACAATTCAAAACTTCTTTGTGCTCTGGATGTCCACTTAAATTATTTCTTGTATCCTCTCATTGTCTATGTCATGGGGTTACAAACACTATTGAAACTCCTAATAAACTTTCGGTATAAACTAGCTAATCCATGGAATGATTTGATTTCTCCAACATTTACCGGTGTAGGCCAATCTAAAATTTCTTTCACTTTCTCTAGATCCATCTTCAATCCTTCAATAGAAATAACAAATCCTAAGTATACTAACTTTGTCTTCATGAAACTACACTTCATGAAATTAATCAACACCTTCTCTTCTCTCAAATAATATAATACTTGTCGGATGTGCCGTGAATGCTCTTCTCTAGTCTTATTGAAAATCAAAATATCATCCAAGTAAACAATGACAAACTTACCCAAGAATTTCTTTAATACCTCATTCATCAATCTCATGAAAGTACTTAGTGCATTGGTCAATCCAAAAGGCATGACTAACCACTCATACAATCCTTCATTAGTCTTAAATGTAGTCTTCCATTCATCTCCTTCTCTGATTTTGATACGATGATATCCACTCTTGAGATCAATCTTTGTAAAATACTTCACTCCACTCAAATATTCCATAATGTCATCCATCCTTGGAAATGTAAATTTATACTTGACATTGATCTTGTTGATTGCTCTCGAATTTGTACACATTCTCCATTCTCAATTTTTTCTTAGGTGCAAGTACAATAGGTACTACACATGGGCTCAAAATTTATCTGATCAATCCTTTCCTTAACAAATCTTGAATCTATTGGTTCAACTCTACATTCTCTACCAGTGTCATTCTATGTGCTGCTTTGTTAGGTAAACTTGCTATGGGTATAAGATCTATATGATGACTGATATTTTAGATAGGTCGAAGTCCCTTCGGTACATTCTCTAACATGATATCTTCATACTCTGTCAACAACTTTGCTACTTCTTAATTCTTTGCGATGGGTTTTTCTATCTATGGATTGCCACCCTTCTTTGGAATCAATGCAAAACACATGTTCTTATGCCTCAACCCATCTAGAAATTTCCTTCCATCTACCAAACATAGTCTAGAAGTGTTAAAAAATTCAGTCTTCTCCTCTTTCTCCAAAGGTATCAACTTGATTCTTTTTCCATTTGATGTCACAGTATAAGTATTTTTTCTTCCATCATGAATCGCTTTCTCATCATATTTCCATGGTCTTCCTTATAGTAAATGACAGGTGTCCATAGGCATAACATCACATAATACTTCATCCCTGTATGACCCAATATCTTATGATCATCTTGAATCCATGCTATCCTATAGGGGTTTGGATGTTTTAATCTCTTCAAATTCAACTTGGTTACCATCTCTTCTAAAACTAGATTATTCGTACTACCACTATCAATGATAAATTTACATAGCTTTCCTTCGAACTTGCATCTGGTTTTAAATATAATTTTCCTCTGCAGTGGTTATTTAGTCACTTCCTTATGCATCAAATCTCTCCTCATCACCAATGATTCACCTTTCTCAGGTTTCCCAACTAAATTAGGTTATCTAACATGTTCTTCCTCCACATAAGCTACTCTTCTGGTATGCTCAGTTTTCTTCCCAGTACTTCCTTGGTGACACTCAAATGCTTTATGTCCTTCACCTCCACACTTGAAACATGTTCCTCTGAATTGTCTTCCCTTAGATCTTCCTTCCTCTCTTAGGTATCCATCACTATGGTAAGAATTATGACCTCCTCAATCATTGTGATAGAAATTTGGATCTTCTCTTCCTCTATGGTATGGTTTAACATCCTTTTCTTCACCCCGATAGGGTTTCAAATATTTATTTTCTCCACACACGGTATCCTTTCTCTGGGCTGGGGTCCATTCTTTTGAAATCTTCCTCTTTCCCTTCTTTGCCTTTGTTCAAATTTCTTGTTTGACTTCTCTTCTACCTTTAATGCAAACTAGTATGCTTCTTCAACAAATGTCATCTTTACCAAGCTCAATCCTTCTTGAATGTTTGTTCACAGTCCATTGATATATCTTGCAACCTTTTCTTTGCTTTCTTCACTATGACCGGTTCTTATTATCATCTTGTAGAATTCTTTATATACTCCTTTACAAATATTTCCTTTTGCCTCAGGTTCTGCAATCTCTTCAATAATTCAAGTTCATAATCGATTGGTATGAGTTGATTTGTCAATTTTGTCACCATTCTGTCCCAATTGATGATTCTCTCTTTGCCTCTTTTGTTTCTATCCAATTGAACTTATTTCCACCATAACGCATCATGACCTTTCAATTTTATTTTCACAAATATGACTCTTTCCGGATCTTCAATTTCTTCATATTCGAAGTATTCTTCCATTTCATTTAACCAATCAATCAATTCTCCAATATTTTCCCACGTAATTTTGGATTTCAATTCTAGGTTGCTTGAAAATATTTGATATCGCTTTAAACATCTTCAAATGATCTGATTCTTCTTCTTTGTCATCTAGGGTTTCTACAATTTGATTCACATGTTCTTCTTCATCATCGCTTTCATCCTTTTTCCTAGGGTTTAGGCCTCACCTTCGATTCTCTTCAAAAAAAATCCAACCTAACTCACATCTTGCGCATCATTTCTAACATTTCATCCATTCTTTCAACAACATTCGCCATAGCAGGCGCTCTCCTTGGCGGCATATCTTCCCTCAAATAAGTGCAATTGCCTCAATTCGGTGATCTGGCTACAAGGGTTTCAAATGCCTCAAAATTGATGATTGGGTAAAAATAAATGCATTCTTACTCATTTTGGCAATCTGTTCACCTCAAGGAATGCCTTCAAGAATTGAAAACTCACTCAGATACCACTTGGTGCAGTCACGGTAGGAGGGTTCGAGAAGGAACAGTCCGAACCATGCAACAATAACTCAACACAATAGAAATAACACATAAAACTGATATGAAAACATGAATCTTCATAAATATGGTATGCTAACATGCAACATTGGCCACAAGGGTGAATTACAAGGGCTCATAGGCCTATCGTAAGGGATTCAACAATACAACTGGCTAACATGCATTATTAGATGCCCCCGAAGGGTTATTATGAAAGTGTATTGATCTGAATCTAAATCTAATGCTACTGAACAAAATGACCATCTAAAATGAATCAAAATGCTTACAAATATGCTCCAAAATAGGTCCATGTTGGCCACAAGGGTTAGTAACCAATGAATGATCAAATATGAATGTCAGCCTCAAGATATGTAGAACTAGCTCCACGCGAAGTGAATTAACTCGTGAATCTTCAAGGTAGGTTCCAACTAACCCCAAATGCTTGTATGATGTTCCCTTAAGCTCCAAACGATCTAGAATAGGTCCGCACAAAGAAATATGGACTAGGTTGGCCTCAAATTCTTTGATTGGTAATACCGTGAAATTTTGAGAGATAATTTTCAATAGACAACTGCAAACGATATGAAATATGGATATGTGATAGATGTTGATGTGTAGATGCTATATCCTTCTCTACGAGTTGAGAAACAACAATGTGGTAAAATATGGAATGAACTACTGAAATTTCTATTGAATGTAATGTAAGAAAAGAACTATTTTTTGCTAATACAAGATTGCTTTACAACCAGGGATGCTCTTGCATCAACATTCCACTCTAAACAAGCATTTGCCTTTTTGTATTGTGTGCTTTGTTTCTTTCCCTATATGCAACATTATAACCTTAATTTATTAAGAATTTAATGTCATAGATATAGTATTAATGTTGTGCTAATATATACATCCTTGGGTTGACATTTAAATAAAGCGTCACCATGAATCAAGTGATTGCTTGATTAGTGGATAGTCTATCTGCCAAGTTATATGCAAGATTTTGCTGCACCAAGTTCAATTGGGGATTGATTTTGTTTTGGTGCCATTGCCAAGGATGGTGTCAAGAATTAGAATTTAAGGATTTTGAGATACGTTTTATTATTTTATCTAGATTAAAATCTAAATTTTTGTAACATAGGATTTAACCATTATAAAAAAAGAAAAATATTTTCACTAATGTTGTGTAGAAATTTAGGATCATTCAAACTTGGGACAAATTGATGCAGTGAATATGACCACTTGAGAAGATTCCTTCCAAGAGATAGTAACATTCCATCTCTACCTATTACCACCTAGGATGAAGCATCCATAACCAATGAGGAAGTTGCATCCAAATAAGTCACAATTGAAGCATTGGGAACCCAAAGGAAAATGGAGTGAACCTATTACATCAAATGAGAAGTCCCCAAAAGTATCTCAAGAGACATCCATTACTCAAGAGTCAAGCTCCCAGTCAATCCATAAGCTATTTAAATTACACAATCCCTTGAAACCCTATTTGGAGAATCTTTGTTAATTCCTCTCCATTGTACCTAAAACTATTTCAAGTAGGGCTACAAGGTCAAAAGTAGTTTGGCACATAATGGTTGAAGAAATATCTCAGTTCAATCCCATTGAGTCCTCCACCTTTGAATTCCCCATTTTTGAACAAGATGGGGATCTTGCAATGGAAAACATTCTACCCTCTCCCTTGCTAAATTTATATGGTTTAATTAATGAATATCTAGATACATTCTTGATCAATTTTTTGATGAGAACATGGACTTATACTAGTTCCTTCCTCATGTGATATAGGAGAAAGTGTGATTTAGACCCCAGATCCCTTTTCCCACATCACATTTTGGTGAAGCATAAAATCTCTTCCATAGCCAACCTTTGACATCAATGATAACATTTTTCCAACAATTCCCCCTTTTCCATTGATGGTAAACATGTAAAGAAATAATTAAATGCAACATGAACATACTTCTCCCCTGACTAAAATATCCCCCCTTACTCTACTCCTCCCCCTTTGAGATCAATGGGAAAGGATTTTTGGGGCTGAAAGATGAGGTGATAAATAGATCCCCCCAACAAATGCTTTTTCTTATGAATTTAGTGATTGGATGAAAGTGATATCACTCCCAATTTCCGCCTGAGGTACTTAAAAGTGTCTTTTGGAAGGGGCTTTGTGAAATTTTCTATAATATGTTCTTATGTAGCAATATATTCCAACTTCACTTGCTAATCAACCACCTACTCTCTTAAGAAATGATATTTGATTGAAATGTTCTTTGTCCTAGAGTGCATAATTGAACTCTTTGAGATGTTAATTGCACTTTTTTTATCATAGAATATGGAAATGGGATGATCATATTCAATCTTAATGTCCTTCAATGTTTGCTTCATCCAAAGAAATTGTGTACAATAAGAGGCTAATACTATATATTCTGCTTCTGTTGCAGATAGTGAAATTGAAGCCTGTTTCTTACTCAACCAAGATATGAGATGTTACCAATGAATAATGCTACTCCACTTGTAAAATTTCTATCATCAAAATTTTTGTCCCAATCTACATTCATATATGTTGTTAGCGTGAAATGTTCACATATTGAATACAACAACCCAAGATCCATAGTGCCCTTTAGATATTTGAATATTATTTTAATTTCTTGCGCATGAGTTTATTTTGGTGCTTCCTAAAATCGTGACACCAAACCAAATTCTTGCATAATATCAGGCCTTGTAGCTATCACATAATAAATTCCCAATCATTGACCTATATAGAGTTTGAAGAGTTTGATTAGCCTTAGGAAATTCATCATCCTTACTCAATTTGCATCCTGTAACCATGGATGTACTTACAAGATTGCAATCTTCCATCTTGAATTTCTTCAACATATCCTTCATATAATTGGTTTGTAAAATAAATATTCCCTTATTTGATCGAGAAATTTGCAACCCAAGGAAGAAGGGTAACTGACCAAGCATGAAAATTTTGAACTCCTTCTGCATGCTCATGGAAAAATCTTGACACATCTTATCATTGATACCTCCAAAAATAATATCATCCACACAAACCACAACAATCAACTAATGATCACCTTTAGTTTTAATGTATATATTTATATCAATAATACCTCTTTTGAAACCCTACTATTGTAGATATTTGTCCAATCTTGAGTACCAAGCCCTATGGGCTTGTTTCAATCCATGAAGTGTTTTCTTTAACTTGCAAACATAGTTCTCATTTTTTGATAATATGAACCATTTAAGCTATTCAATATACACCTCTTCTTCTAAGTTTCTATTTAGAAAGACTAATTTGATATCCATTTGGTAGACTTTGAAGTTTTTGAAACAAGTAAACATTGAAAACATCCTTATAGCCTCTAGATGTGCAATCGAGAAAAATGTTTCTTCGAAATCAATTCCTATGCCTTGAGCATATCTATTGCATACCATCCTTTCTTTATTCCTCACAAATTGCCATCCTGATTTAAATTATTCCTAAAAACCCACTTAGTTCCAATGACATTCTTTTCCTTAGGTATAGGGACAAGTTCCCATGTTTCATTCTTTTTGATTTGATCCAACTCCTCTTCCATAGCTTTTACCCAATACTTGTCTTCTCAAGCTTTTGTAAAACTCTTGGATTCCAGTTTAGAGAGTAAGGATAGGCTCATGCGTTTTGATGTACTGGCTAATCTCCTTCTTGTTTGAATTTTTGTATCTTTGTCACTTATAATTAGACCTTCTAGATGATTCCTTTGGAGAAATATATATGGTGTCTTAGATGATGCCTTCAATGGTGTCTTTTCTCAACTTCCTCATTTTCAATTTCTTCCTCTACTATCACTTCTTTGTTGCTTTCTTCTTTTTGACAATCAACTTCTTGTACTTTTTCCTTATGATGTCCTTCTTCATCCACTCTTACATTTTCACTTTCAACAATTTTGTGTAATATTTTATTATAGCATGTGTAGGCCTTTCTTCTTGAAGATCATACAAGGAAGATACCCTCGTCAAATTTAGAGTCAAAATTTCCCAAATCTTCATTATCTCTTCTTATATAGCACTTTCTCAAAAATACTTTGAAGTGATTCACTGTTGCATGTCTTCCCTTTCATAGTTCATATGGTGTTTTGCTATTATTTACCTTGATTAGTGCTTGGTTCAAAATCTAGACTGCCATATGAATCATTTCTCTCCAGAAAGTATTTGATAGCTTGGAATCATTTAAAATGGTTCTTTCCATTCCTTGAACTATTCTATTCTTTATCTTAACAACTCCATTTTTTTGTGGAGCTCTTGTAGTTGGAAATTGTCTTCTTATTTCATGCTGTTCACATAATTATTTAAATTCATTTGAATTGAACTCTTCTCCTCTATGATATCTTAGGAATTTGATTATTAGCCTAGTTTCATTATCTAATAAGGCTTTAACTACCTTAATCTTCTCAAAATCTTTAAAATTTTCTTTAAAAAATGTAACACAAGTCATCCTAGAATAATCATCAATTAATAGCATAAAATAGCTCTCACCTTGTAAGTTTTTTGTCCTTTTTGGCCCACATAGATGAGTATGGATAAGTTCCAGAGAATTTGATGTATAATACTCTTTTGATTTGAAGCTTGTTCTTGTTTAATTTCCATGTTGGAATTGTTTGCAGATAGTATTAGGAGGCTTTTCAATCTTTGACATGTCCCTCACCGTTAGGAAAAGGTGTGTTGTACACCTTGCATAATGTATTTAATGTAATTATTCTTGGGGCCACTTTATGTTGTATGTAACATTGGGACATAAGAAAAAGTTGTAAAAATGTAATTATTTAATATTGGGGAAAATAATTAAATAAAGTACCCAATATTAAATGTGGGGACATGGTTTTGTAATCTCATGGTTTTAGTCACATGGTTTTGTGTAATACCACTTGGTGGTTTTGTGGGATCTTGTGTCTATAAAAGCAACCACAAGGGTAATTGTTTAGGTTGGCTAGTTGGCAGGTTAGCTCTTGTTAGCATTTGTGGAGGTTTGAAGCATGACATGGGAGGTGTGGTTGCATGCTTGTTCACATGGATTGCATGGATAGGGCTTGTTGCTTCAATGGTGTTCATGAAGACTCTGAAGATGTATTGTAATCTTTATTGCTGAATAATACATGAGAGATGGATTCTTTTGGAGGCTGGGTTTTTTCTCTCTTGAGGGTTTTCCTAGGGTATGTCTTGTGTCATATTTTCATGGGTATGTTGTCTATTCTCTTGCATGTGGATTCTAAATACTTTGTTGCATAGATTTCTCTTTTGGGTTATGTGGAAATTGTCTTTAAATGGCTGCAAGTTTCCAACATTTGGTATCAAAGCCATAGTTGTGGTTGTATAACCCCTGGTTGAGAAAAATCTTGTTTAAGTTTGAATCTATGCATTGCATGAGAGAATGAAAGGCATGGAAATATATAAGGGTTTTGCAGGTTGTTTATTGTAGATTTGAGAGTTTTGGATTTGCTATTTTGATGGATTGTTTACAGATTTGGAGTGTAAGAAATTTTGGGTGAAATGGGTTTCTTGGTTTTGCATTCAAGTGGGGGTTTTGTGGGGGAAAATTTTACAAATGACCTCTTGGAACAAATGGACCTCATGATTTGATTCAGGTTGGCCAAGAGATGAATTTTGATATATAATTTGCCCTATTTTGATTACTAGAAATAAATGATTTTTTTTTTTTTTTGTAAAAAACCCAATTTGCAAACCATCGAACGCCATTCTTTAGAAAATATATATTTTTTTAAAAATCTGAAAAAAATTTCTTGCAAAAGAAAAAAAGATTAAAAAATGATTTAAAAAATCAAAACAAATATATATATATTTAAGGGGGTATGGGGTCCGTAGACCCGTACTTGCCCTTTGTAACCCTGCATCATGTTTGTACCAACGATGTCATATCATGTCGACTTTATTTTTAAGTTTCTAAAATTTTGATTTATTAAACATGAAAAGGCTGACTAATTTTTTTAAGAGAAGAAAGGCTTTAATATTTGGAGCTTTAAATTAAAACCTAAATCATATAACCGCCCCCCCCCATTTTTAGGCTTTAAATTTTTTAAATATTCACAAAAAATCTACCACTTTAAAGTTTAAAATAAAATAAAATAGATTTTTGGAGTGGGGCCCACCAGAATTTGCTTATGTAAGTTAGGTTGGAGAGATTTTACTCCGGGGGGCATATCTTTCGCTCACAATGTTATATTTTCGACTTCTTGGACTCGTTGGAAAGGTGACTCAGAGCTGTACACTATGGTGCAAGATTTTTAGTTTTATAGTTTTTTTATTGGTAAAATTTAGATGTTTGATTTGAACTTCGAGAGGTGATATTAGGTGTATACAGAGTCAAATTTTGGACTTGAAATAGTTGACATAAAGCTTGTTTAGAGCAATACACAGTGGATTAGGTTTGGAGTTATTTTGGCATGGTTTATTTTCTTTTTTCCTTATTTGAGCTATTTATAGGTTACTTTGACTATGGTGATATTATGAGTTTATGGATGATTGAATCTTGGAGATATAATGTTGGATTCATTGTATGCTCAGTTGTACATCTCAAATTATTCTCTCATTTGACATGGTTATCAGTATGTGTTTGAATTTGTATGTTGCATTGTTGTATCTACAAGTTGTGCAATGTTGTAGGCAGTCTATACTTACATGTTGCATTTATGACTTGGACATGGGTTGTTTTCTCCCATTGATATTTTAGTGTTGATGCATGTTCAGTTTTGGTGGCTTGGTTTAGTCACTTGGTTTGCTGGTTTTGTTGTCATATTGAGGAGTAGAGATGGTATTACTAGGTGCAGTCATGATGTGATACCTATGTAGTTGACTATGTTATGTGGATATGTGGACATAGTTGGATTGTTAGTTGCTAATACATTTGGTGGTGATCATGGTGTCATGGATGCTTCTTGTGCTTTAGAGATTTTGTCATGTCATGATGGTTTATGGTGCATTTTTGGTGGTGTTGGATTGGTTTCTGATTATGGTTGTGGTGGTGTATCTTCTTGGTATGAGGATCATGGTTTTACTTTTCCTTTTGGGAGCTCTTGTTACATTTGAGTTCTTTGATTTTGTGAGGGCCTTTGGTTGATCTTCATGAGGAGATTGTTATGATGATGTCATGGATAGTTTGATTACACTTTTCAGTGGAAGCTTTTGAGAGTGATGGATTGGTGGTGATGGATATGTTTATGATGGTTTGTTGGTGGTTGTAGGTATATTCTCAGCTTGGAGATCTTGGTTTCACTTGTATGTTACTAATATTGCAGTTGAGTGTGTGCAAACTTGGATGATATTCATGGAGAGGATGGTAGTCACGGTGCCATGTGTGACTCGGTATCATAGTTCAATGGGAGTTGTTGGTAGTGATGTGGATTCACCATTGGATGGTGGATAATCTTCTGCAGTTTTTGTTGGTGTCATGGATGGACTCTTGGTTTCTACTTCTATGTAGTAAGGGTTCATTGACAATTTTGGTTTCATTGACAGGGGATGGTTACATTCATATTGATTAGTGATTTTGTTTCTTGGTTTAGAGTGTTATGGTATTATTTCATGGTTTACTCTTGATCACGTGTTAGAGTTTTGGCATGATACTTATTCTCTTGAGACCAAGATATATGCATTGTTGTATGCGATCTCCTAGGAGGAGATGGTGAAATCATGATGTCATGTTTATATTCTTGATTCATGATTGGAGCTTTGACATTGATCTTGTGTGGTTCTATTTGTTTAGAGCACATTGATCATTTGCTTGATTATTTCATGATGGTGTTATTTTTCATTTGGAGTTTGGCATGGATTGGTTGGTTACAAGTACTCATGGATACTTGGAGACATAGGTGAGGTTTGAGTTCTCTTATGGTCAGAGACATGTGTTGAGATGGTTACTCTTGATGATATTTCAATAGGAAGTCTGAGGAGCCTACACCTTGGTTGGACATGAGTTCAACACAGACCTATGAGGAGAGTGTTCTTGGATGTCTTGGAGGAGCATTGTCATTCCCTACTCTTCGTCTACTTGGCAGTTTCAATTGAGAGGTATTGCCCATTGTTTCTTTCAAGTGCTTTATGTTTATGCTTTATCTTCTCATGCATATGGACCTTGAGATATGGATATACGGTTTTGGAGGGTTCATTTGAGGAGTGTTGGCATGTTTATCTCCTTATGCATTGTGATCACTTTTATTGATGTTGAGTTTAGGAGATGTATTGGTCTCATTTCCTTCATTGGGAATGGATTTAGTTTGATCTTCTTTGGTTATGAGAGGCTTACATCCATGTTTATTACATAATACATATGCTATGTTTGATCTTGGTGATTGAATGGTTGGGTGTTGTTATGGATTTTATTTTTGGGTGTTGTGGAGGAGATAATTCTTGACACAGTTGGAATTTAGAGGTGTTTGTATAGGTATACGATGTGCAGATTTTATCTCTTTGGTCTTGGTCATCTTCCAGTATGTTTGGTTTCACATTACATTGGTTTGAGGTTTGGTTGGAGCTATTGTGATCACTAGCTTGTGGTAATGTGTTTTGACTTATATTCTTGGGTGATGACATGGAGGTTCCTTTATCTTTTTCCTTTGTTGGGTGTGGAGAACTTGGGAGAGCTATGGAGACTTTTGGTGAGAGTTGTTCTTACAGGTCATTAATTTACAGGTTTGCATATCATTGTGGATGATTCCTTAGTTCTACATGATGTTGTTTAAAATTTCTATATGATGCTATTGGTAGACTTGGTATGCCTTGATATTTTCTTAGATTTTCATTACCCATGCAGTGGGAGCTCTTGGATGTGTATGTCATTCTTTGATAGGTTTATACTTGGAGTTTATGATTGCAGTTTATGGGTGTATATGTTTATGGCATGAGTTTACTATGATTTTTATCCCTTGGAGGTATGGATAGTTGGATGTGTTGGCACTTGCTATGGGTGATATTTCAGCTATGGGTTTGTGTATCTTGATAACTACTGGTGCATATTGATACCTTTGGATTGAGTGTATGTGTTTGGGATATCGGTTGATAAAGACATATGCTTCATTGTGAGAGATTGTGTGGCTTCTCTTTGGATGGATTCTTATCTTTGTGCATCAACATGATGGAGGATGAGGACATTCATGCTTGGGATGGTGGTTACTTTGATTCTTGTTATAGGTATCTTGATGGAGCACATGGAGTACTTTGATTCCTTGATGGTATATGTGGCTATATGGATTGTTCATTTTGATTCATGTTTTGAGGTTACTTGTTCCCCTTATGAAATGCATACAAAAAGTGAGAGAATTTTAGGAAAAGGTGTGTTGTACACCTTGCATAATGTATTTAATGTAATTATTCTTGGGGCCACTTTATGTTGTATGTAACATTGGGACATAAGGAAAAGTTGTAAAAATATAATTATTTAATATTGGGGAAAATAATTAAATAAAGTACCCAATATTAAATGTGGGGACATGGTTTTGTAATCTCATGGTTTAAGTCACATGGTTTTGTGTAATACCACTTGGTGGTTTTGTGGGAGCTTGTGTCTATAAAAGCAACCACAAGGGTAGTTGTTTAGGTTGACCAATTGGCAGGTTAGCTCTTGTTAGCATTTGTGGAGGTTTAAAGAATGGAATGCGATGTATGGTTGCATGCTTGTTCACATGGATTTTATGGAGAGGGCTCGTTGCTTCAATGGTGTTCATGGAGACTCTAAAGATGTATTGTAATATTTATTGCTGAATAATATATGAGATGGATGCTTTTGGAGGTTGGGTTTTTTCCCTCTTGAGGGTTTTCCTAGGGTATATATTGTGTCATATTTTCATGGGTATGTTGTCTGTTCTCTTGCATGTGGATTTTGAATACTTTGTTGCATAAATTTCTCTTTTGGGTTATGTGGAAATTATCTTTAAATGACTGCAAGTTTCCAACATTCACGACTTTATTATTGTTGATCTTCATAATATTATTAAAGTTAAAGTGTCCCACCCTTTTGTGCCACAATAAAATCTCATCTTCTTTCCTCATGTAAAATATTTATCCTTTGATTTCAATAAGGATATAAAGATTGTTCGTAGTTCTACTTGCATCTATGACTAGCTTCCTTGTGCTTGCTTTTCTGATTTCACAACCATTAGCATGAAATGTGAGAGTATGTCCTTGGTCACACATTTGACTCACATTTAAAATATTATGTTTCAATCCTTCAACATATAAAAAAGTTCTAGTCTTTGTATTCCCATTTTCAAGACTAGGAGTTCCTTTTTCGATTATCCTTACTGTAGCATTATATCCAAACTTCATGGTTCCTCCATTTACTTCCTTAAAAGTGAGGAACTTGATTTTATTCTCTATCACGTGGCTTAAACAAAAACTGCTAATATAACATTGATTTCCCTTATTTTGAGCATGAAGGGATATTTTTACTAGTGTGAATCTCTCCTTTTGTTTCTCCTGCTTCTTCTTTATACTCTTGTAGATTCCTTTTTTTCTTATCATGAACATCTTCCTTGTTTTGTGTAGGAGGTTCCAAAAAACCACTTCTACAAAAACATGCTATATGACCAAATTTGTTTGATGCATAGCATGGGTGGAATAGGTTCAAACCAAACAATTCAAAATAATTCAATCACCTCTCCTTATCTCAAGATCCAACAATGGTGGATTGCTCACTATTCCTTGTCTTCAACTTCTAGGTCTCCAAACCTAGTTCTTCAAACATATATTTTAGAGAAGGTTGTTTCACCATAGAATTAAAACCTTTTCAAACACACATCAGGCTCTCTTGTAATATATCTCATTTGTAATATGGGTTGTTTTGGACCAAGTTCTTCAAAATAGGTCTACTACGTTGAAACAAGGCCAACTTAGGCCTCTTTTACAAAGCACCTCTAAGGAATAAAGACACTAGACACAAATCATTCACTCCAAAAGTTTAAAAATGTCACATAGGGTCCAATTATGCAATTTATTCCACAAAAACTCATCAAATTTTTTCTATCCTACAATATCTCTACCTAACCAAGCCTAAAACATGAAGATGTTAGGCTAGGGCATGCACAAAAACACCCCAAGCTCCATCCCATACTCTAAACAACATAAAAAAATTTGAAAAAAAACTAAAATAATCCATTCCACTGAGTTTGGGTAGGATTTAATGGTGGAATGGGCTACTAAACATGATTTTTACTCACAAACCCTTAATTTGAGGGTTTCTCAGGCGGTCTGCAAGAAAATGCTTCAAACATGCTTATTTCTCAATGAAAATCTATCACACTACACTCAAATAAAAGATGATTCACTGTAAAAACATTTTACATGTGTTTCAAATCATGACTTCACTATATAGGGCCGTACAAAAAAAGAAACTATAGAAAAACACACAAATTATGCAAAAATTAGACTATCTTTGTATTATTTGTCCTCCAAATGCTTCAACAACCTTGCCTCAAAGTTTGTGAGGCTTATTAAACATGTTCCCACTGAAAATCAATGGTTTCTAACTGAAATCCAACATATGACTCTTCATCTTCCTCAAAAAAGCCAAATTTGACGAGTTGCAAAGCAACTTTTACACTATTTTGACAACTTTTATAGAACACACCTAAATGACCCTACATGACACATATACATCAAAAATGGTCTCCATTCAACCTTATTACATAAACATATGAAAAAAATATTGGATTTTGTGGTCGAGTTGCTGATATGTGGTTGTGATTGATGTCAACACTATTAGCATTAATGTCTTTAAGACTGTATATGTTGAGGATATTGAGAAAATTGTAATAAAATATGTTATAGGTTGTTTGTGAAGCAGTAAAGATTAGTATGGTAGAAATTTAAGTATATTGATAGTGAGATGTTGTGGATTAAATGGTTTGTTTTCAAGCCTATCTAGTTTCTACTCCAAAATTTTTAGAGGTGCACATGAAGATTTGAGCAAGTTATAAGTTTCTGTGTTCTGACATGTATTCTGTTACTACAGATGGTGTTCATGGAAGAAGATAACGTGTATTTGATAATCAGAGTTGTTGAATATGTTAATGTGGTGTTCATGGACATTTCTAGATTATGTTCTATCTGTGTTGCATGTCTACATTGATCATTATACTCGCGATCCGAGATTTTCTCTTGCATGTTCATGTTTTTCATGTTCATGACCGACAAGGTGTTTGAAGCATGTTGTGGATCTTTGAGGAAGAATATTTGAAGGCATTTTTTATTCGAGAACATTGTTTTGGGTCTCTACTATGTTGTGGCCAACCTTGCTTGATGCACATTGATAATCTTTATTGTTTTGGGAGGAAAGTTTTCATTCATTATATTATTTTGTTGAAGCCAACATGAAGCAATGTAATTTCTTGTTGTGGATATATATAAGTGATTGTTTCTTCATTTGGTATGTATGTGGTGTGCAAAGTGTGCGAGTGCTATGTGCAAAAAATGATTAGATCGTTAGAAGGCAGAGCAGAGTATGAAGAAGAGTGAAAGAAAGTGAAGAAGTTTTCACGTGCTTAACCAAAACTGTACTCAAGCATTAGTAGATGCTGCTTTCTCAGTTCAAATTCTTCTGATGGATTTAATCTAAATGTTTTCTATAAGACATTGAGTCTTCCTTTGAGTAGTGAGCTGTAGGTAGTGTGTCTGAATGCATGTGCATTCCTCATATATTCTTCTTATAATTTTAACAAGGTATAATTTGTGGATTAACCTCCACTGTGGTTTTTCTCCTAATAGGGTTTCCACAGAAAAATCTTGGTGTTATATGTGTTTTTGATGTGTTTTTGATTCATGATTTCACTGTTATTAATCAGATTTGAGAGTAAAGGTTAATAAGTTTAATAATTTTAAAATTTTGTGACAACTGATTCACCCCCCTGTCAGTTATCTGCCCTTGTGTTGCCAACAATTGGTATCAGAACAAGTTCCTTGGAAGAATTTTAACAACTTGAGGTGATCCAAGATGGCGACATACATGAACGATAGTCTGAGATTTGATGGAACAAATTATTCTCTGCGGAAGACTCTAATGGAGACTCATATGAGGTGCATTGGTGAATCCTACTGGAACATTACATGCAATAGGTATGTTATTGCTCAAAATGGTCCTACTACTACTACTATTGAGATTAGGGATGCTGAATATAACATCAGGGCTAAGGAAGCATTGTTGAGTGCTTTGACTAATTCTAAGATGAAGAATGTTATGGAGCTGAGGACTGCTTATGAGATTTGGAAAAAGTTGGAAATTTTTTATGAAGGTGATGCTAATATGAAGATGGCTAAGCTATAGAGTTTGAAAGGAAAATATAAATTGTTGAAAATGGGTAATGATCATAATATTGCTACTTTCATGCAAAGAGTGAATGAACTTGTGTGTGGTATCAGATGTGCTTGTGGATAGGTGGATGAATCAAATATTGTTGCTAAAGTGCTTATATCCTTGCCTGATGCATACAAAATCAAAGCTACAACCATTGAGGAGCTCTGAACTATGACAAATATAACCAAATATATGTTGGTTGGTAAACTTACTGATTTTGAGTTGAGTGAATTTAGTGATGCCCCTCCAAAGACAAAATCTGCATTTCAAGCTACTATTTCTGGGAGCGACAAGCAGAGATATGATCCAGGTGAAATTTCTTCTAGAAAGGTATTCAGATATGAGGAAGAAATGAGACAAATTGGAAAACAAGAAAGAGAACTGAACGAGCTTGAAGCACTTATTTTCAAAAGGGAAGCCAAAGGAGAAGGTAAGTATAAAGGAAAGTTGCCTATTAAATTTTTTTCTTGCAATAAGATAGGTCATTTTGCATCAAGGTGTCCAAAAAGAGTTCCTAAGCCAAGAAATTACAAGCATAAATTTTAAAAGAAGTGTTACTATGTTGTTGATGAAGGTGTGACAAATGATGAATCTGACAAAGGAAATGTTGGTGAAGATGAGTTTGGATTTATTTCTATCAAGGTAAATAATCTCATGTCTACTGAATATGCTAGTTGTACAAATGTGGAGAAAGCTCTAGCTGCTCGAGTTGAGGAAAAATATGAATGGGTAATTGACAGTGGATGTTCACATCACATGACATATGATAAAAGTAAAATTGTAATCCTGGAGAAGTATGATGACGGTGTTGTAAGATTTGGTGATAACACTGGTAGTATAATTCATGGTAGAGGAGGCATTTATTTTGATGGTAAGCATAATACTGATGATGTTCTTTATGTTGAAGGTTTGAAGCATAATATTTTGAGTGTTGGAAAAATGGTTGATAAAGGATATAAATTCAATTTCAAAGATGGAAAATATAGCATACTGGGAAGTTCTGGAAATGTGATTGCTTCAGGTACTAAAATAAAAGGTAACATCTTTCATCTGAATGCTGCTAGTAAAAGTTGTTTGATTACTCAAGTTGATGAAAGTTGGTTGTGTCATAGAAGAATGTGTCATGTAAAATTTGAAAATATTATCAAGATGAGTTCCTCACAAGCTGTGATAGATCTTCCTAAGTTGGTGAAGCCTACTAATACCATATGCAAGGAATGCCAGTTAGGAAAACAAACTAGAATTTCATTTCGGAGAAAACAACATTGTTCAAATGAATTGTTGTAGCTTGTACATAATGAATTGTGTGGTCTTGCTCAAATTAGAAGTCTACAAGGTTACAGGTACTTCATGTTGCTCATTGATAATTACTCTAGGATGATGTGGGTTACTTTCTTAAGAGAGAAATCTGAAGCTCTAGAAAAGTTCAAGATCTTTAAGGCTATTGTTGAGATAGAGATAGGTCTGAAGTTTAAGTGTCTGAGATCAGATAGAGGTGAATTTACTTCCAGTGAGTTTAATTATTTTTGTGAAGAACATGGGATAAAGAGACAATTATCTGCATCTTGAACCCCTCAACAAAATGGAGTTGTAGAAAGGAAGAATATGATAGTTCAAGATGCTGCTAGAACTATGATGTTGGAAGGAAATGTCCCTCATATCCATTGGAGAGAAGCTGTGAGTACTGCTATTTATATCCTTAATCAGGTACAAATCAAAGGTAATACTGGTAAGACTCATTTTGAGCTATGGTTTGGTCATAAGCCTACTGTTAGCTATTTTAAAATCTTTGGGAGTAAATTCTATATTTGGAGAGATGAAGATATAGGAAATTTTGATGCTAGAAGTGATGAAGGAATCTTTATTGGTTATTCTACTAAGAGTAAGGCCTACCGGTGCTACACAAGATTGAAGAAAATGGTTGAAAGTGCAAATGTTAAGGTTGATGAAGACATTGCTAGACCCTCCAGAACCCATGGATATGATTCTGATGATCATAATGATAGTACAAACAAGAGTCAAACTTCAAATCAAGTTCAAATAATTTTGGTGAATCAAGAAGATCAAGAAGGAGAGACTAGTGAAAGTACAAAAGAGAGATCACAAGAGCTTGAAATTCAAGAACACTCTAAGACTCCAAGGTATGTGAGATTAAATCATTCATAAAATTAGATTATAGGAGATAAGAACAAAGGTGTCCAGACTAGGAGAAGAATTGCAGAAGAATACTGTTTAATTTCAAAGGCTGAGCCAAGTAATGCCAATGAAGCATGCAAATATGAAAATTGGATTGAAGCAATGAAAGAAGAACTACAACAAATTGAGAAGAATAATACATGGATTCTTGTTCCTAGACCTAAAGACAAAAATGTAATTGGAACTAAATGGGTCTTTAGAAAAAAATAAATGAACAAGGTGAAGTTATCAGAAACAAAGCAAGACTCGTATGCAAAGGATACTCTCAGATGGAAGGAATTGAATTTGAAGAAACTTTTTCTCCTGTTGCTATAATTAAAGCTATGAGACTATTTCTTGCTTATGTTGCTTACAAAAACTACAAAGTTTATTAGATGCATGTCAAGTCAACATTTCTAAATGGTGAATTAGAGGAAAAAGTGTATATTGAGCAACTTGATGGATTTCAATTGATTGATTAGGGAGATATGGTTTGTCGGTTGAAGAAAGAATTATATGGACTCAAGCAAGCCCCTAGAGCTTGGTATGCCAATTTGGATAAGTACTTGCTGAAGCTTGGATTTAACAAAGGTACTGCTGATAGTAATATATATTTCAAGATTGATAATGATAAAGATTTGTTTGTTGAAGTCTTTGTTGATGTTATCAGTTTTGGAGGAGATGATGGTTTGTGATGAATTTTTCTAATGAGATGCATAATGAGTTTGAGATGTCAATGATTGGAGAGTTGAAATTATTTATGGGATTGAAAATTACTCAGGTAGATAAAGGGATCTTTATATCTCAGTCCAAGTATGTGAGAGAAATGCTAAAGGAGTTTGGTATGGAAGATTCAAAGCTAGTTAGTACACCCATGGTGATCGGATGTAAGTTGACATAAGATGATGATTCTCCGAAGGAAAATAAGACTAGATACAGATCAATGATTGG
Organism: Sequoiadendron giganteum; assembly: GCA_007115665.2. NCBI lineage: Eukaryota > Viridiplantae > Streptophyta > Pinopsida > Cupressales > Cupressaceae > Sequoiadendron > Sequoiadendron giganteum. The sequence continues at coordinate 533,359,390 of CM021109.1, read as the reverse complement.
TGAATTTCTTTATTTGACTCAAACTAGACCTGATATCATGAATGGTGTATGCATTGTTGCTAAATTTCAAGCCGATCCTAAGGAATCTCATGTGACTGTTGTGAAGAGAATTTTTAGATACTTGAAGGGAACAATTGATTTTGGCCTGTGGTATCCTAAAGATGATGATCTTACTTTAAGTGCCTTTACTGATGTTAATTGGGAAGGAGATGTGAATGACAAGAAAATTACTAGTGGTGACACATTTTTCTTGGGAAAGAAACTGATATCTTGGTTAAGCAAAAAGCAGAATGTCGTTTCTTTGTCTACTGCAGAAGAAAAATATATTGCTCAAGTATTGTGGATGAATCAGATGTTGAAAGATATCAGAGTTGTGTATGATGAACCAATTTACATACTATGTGATAACTCAATTTCTATAAATATTTCTAAGAATCCGGTGCTGCATTCAAAGACCAATAATATATCTATCAAGTACCAATTTTTGAGAGATAAGGTGAGTGATAAGGAAGTCAGACTGGAGTATGTGCCTACTAAGGAGCATATTGCAAACATATTTACTAAACCTTTTCCTAAGGATAATTTTGAGTATCTCAGAGGGAAGTTAGGGGTGATTACCCCTCCTAATCAGAACTAAGATGCATAGTCTTTGCATTAATCTACGCATTCAAAGTCATATCTTGATTCAGATTGATGTTGTGGTGACTGCTACTTAAGGGGAGTATTCAAATGATTCAGTTATGTAGTTCAAAGCTTGTGTACCTTTTCCATTGATGTCAAAGGGGGAGAAGATTAATGCGAAAGAATCTTGGAGAACTAAGGGAGAGAAGAGCAATGTGTAAAGGGGAGATTTTTGGAAGAAGAGTTAGTTGGGTTGATGGTGTGTTTTTCACATCATGTGTTGACATCAATGCCAAAGGGGGAGATTGTCAGATGTTGTGGTTGAGTTGCTGATAGGTGGTTTTCATTGATCTCAACACTATTAGCATTAATGTCTTTAAGACTATATGTCAAGGATATTGAGAAAATTGTAATAAAATACATTACAGGTTGTTTGTGAAGTAGTAAAGATCAATATGGTAGAAAGTTCATTATGTTGATAGTGAGATGTTGTAGATTAAAGGTTTTTTTTTCAAGCCTATCTAGTTTCTACTCCAAAAGTTTTAGAGGTGTACATGAAGATTTGAGGAAGTTATAAGTTTCTATGTTTTGACAACTATTCTGTTACTACAAATGGTGTTCATGGAAGAAGATAATGCGTATTTGATAATAAAAGTTGTTGCGTATGTTAATGTGGTGTTCATAGATGTTTCTAGATCATGTTCTATTTGTGTTGCACATCGACATTGATCATTGTGCTCGCGATTCAATATTTTCTCTTACATGTTCATGACTGACAAGGTGTTTGAAGCGTGTAGTGGATCTTCGAGGAAGAATATTTGAAGGTGTTTTGTGTTTGAGAACTTTGTTTTGGGTCTCTACTATGTTGTGGCCAACCTTGGTTGATGCATATTGATAATGTTTATTTTTTTGGACTGATAGTTTGCATTCATTCTATTATTTTGTTGAAGCCGACATGCACAGTGCAATTTCTTGTTGCAGATATATAAGTGATTGTTTCTTCATTTGGTATGTATGTGGTGTGCAAAGTGTGTGAGTGCTATGTGCGAAAAAGGATCAGATCATTCAAAGGTAGAGAAAAGTGTGAAGAAGAGTGAAAGAAAGTGAAGAAGTGTTCATGTGCTTAATTGGAACTGTACTCAAGCATTAGCAAATACTACTTTCTCAGTTCAAATTCTTCAGATGGATTTAATCTGAATATTTTTTGTAAGACAATGAGTCTTCCTTTGAGCAGTGAGCTCTAGGCAGTGTGCTTGAATGTATGTGCATTCCTCATATATTCTTCTTATACTTTTAATAGGTTATAACTTATGGATTAACCTCCATCGTGGTTTTTCCCCTAATAGGGTTTCCACACAAAAATCTTGGTGTTATGTGTGTTTCTGATGTGTTGTTGATTCATGATTTCACTGTTATTAATCAAATCTAAGAATAAAGGTTAATAAGTTTAATAAGTTTGAAATTATGTGACAAATGATTCACCCCCCTCTCAGTTGTTTTCCCTTGATTTTCCAACAAAAACATCCCAAGACTCAAGCGTAGACACCTATTGACATCATTGAAGCAAAAGTGCCATGGTGCCCTTGCACCATTTTTGCACTTGTAGTTCATAATGTTGTAGTCCATTAGAGGGGAAAATTAATTTTAGTTCCTCTTAGAGAAACCAAAGTCATTCCTTGCACAAACTCTATAATCCATTTCTTTATGACCAAACTGATGCAAAAAAAGCAATACCCAAAGAAATAATTTTGGAACCTGGTCATGTGAGTATGTCTCAAAGGGAATGATCTTCTGAAATTACCTTTGTTGTTATTGTGTGGGATGTTAATTTTATATGTTATATTACTTTCTTCTTGGTTCTCACAATATTGTTGGAGTTCTTAAGAATATTAGCACCACCTTTTGGATTTATTCATTCATCTCCTTCTATGATTTTGTAGCCTTGGAACTTGACTCTTCTTTGGTGGCCTTATATTTTTCTTCATACCTAAGTCTAGTTTTAGTGAATGGTGATCCTTTGTAGTTGGAAAGATCATCTAGAATCTTAGTACTCTTCTCAAAATTCATGATTTAGTTCAATTGATTATTATTTATCTCCAATTCCTTTCTCAAGGAAATAATTTTAGGCTCTAGTTTCTCACAATCCAATTCCTTTGTCCTTAGCTAATTTCTTACCAAATCTTCAATTAATTTAGCCTCTTTTATTTAAATTTTTAGGTTCATGACCATCTTTTCAAACTCTTCAAGAATTTGAGATAAATTCACCATAGCTTCACTATCCTCTTGAAGTTGCAATTTTTGCTTCAGGTTCATCCTTTTAAGCTTCTTGATTTCACTTAGGGAACACATGAGTTCTTTCTCCAAATATACTTAGGAATCCTCTTCTCCTTTTGAATCTTATTTTTATTTGTCTTCAGTTTCTAAGGTATCATCCCTTGTTTTCATCACCATGAATAAAAATTATTCTCTATCACTATTGAAGGTGCTTCCATTGATTTCTTTGGATGAGCTACTATATTATTTGGAGTAGAGGCTCTTATTATGCTTTTATAATTTATTCTTCTTTTCATGCTTGCCTCGTGTGTAATTTTTCTTATTATGATGACGTTTCTTTCCTTTCCTTTTTATATAGTCTTTTTCTTCATCACTACTTTCAGTCTCGACCTATGGACACGTAGCAAAAAATGACTTGTGTTACCACAATTAAAACATTTTAGAGTATACTTACCTTTGTGTTTTTCAAATCCTTTCTTGATATTCCTCACAAAGTGACCTTCTTCTTAATAGCTTGAAATTTCACTTGATTCAGGTTCTTTATTCATCTTAAAACTCTCAAATTTTCTTCTATGGTTTGGAGCTTAGCCTTCTTCACTCTGTCATCATCTTCATAGGTCTTTGGAAGCTTGTCCCATATTCCTTTTTTTGAGACAAAATTCATTACCTTGATGAATTTATATTTTGATAGACCACACAAAATAACATTCATAGCTTTCATATTATTTTCATTAGCCCTCTTTCAGGCTTGATCTGTTGGTGGAGAAGGAAGTGAAACATAACCATTCACTACTGATTTCAAAATATAAAATATAAGTGCCATTAAGTAGGTGCACATTCTTATTCTCCTAAAATCATAGTTGTTCCATAAAATAATGGATTCCTATTGGAGGAGAAACATTATTGGCATTCCATGTGTGCTCTTGAGATCTCCCTTCTAGTAATTAAGCTATACTTTGAAGGAACTTGACTCTGATACCAATTAATGAGCACACACACTTATACAGAGACAAGGGTGAATCAATTAATATTTTATTTATTAAAACTTTAATAAACACAATAAAGAAATCACACAAGATCCAGAAACATAAGAGACACAAGATTTTATGTGGAAACCCTTTTGAGAGAAAACCAGGGTGAATAACTTCTTGGATCTACCATCCAAATACAACCTCAAAAAAAGAGAATCTTACGAGTATTTCCAGGCACCAACCCATTGGAGACACCAATTTCCACAATTGAGCACCAACCCAACAAGAGGCACCAATATATTTTAATGAGAGGCACCAAATTACCAATCTCCTCAGTTAGGAGACACAAGCCTCCAAATGAACAATATGAAAATTATTTGAAAATAATTATTGAATTAGCTTTTGATTGTCCTTCACAAATTCGCTTATTTTAGAAACAAATAAATTTTATTTTATTTCATTTCCTTTTGCAGCATAAGGGGGAAAACACATAATGAAATTTAATCTTCCATTCAATAATTAAACTCTCTTCCATAGTTGAAATTTACATCATTGACAATTTTTTTCCAATAGTTTGATGTCCTTTGAAGAAGATATGATTACAACACTGATTCACATCATTTAAATCTATTTCCAATAACTCTTAAGGATGTTTCCTTAAGATGGTTCATGGGATTAGGAAAAGATGTAACTAATTGGAGGACCATGAAGGAAAAATTTATGCTCAAGTATAAGGGTTGCTATAAAATTAATGACATGTAGGGGAATGCTATATTTTAAATGACATAAAAGAAGGTTGAGCCATTGGAGGATCATGTGGGAATATTTTTATTTTATCCAAGCATAACTAATTGTCTCATGAATAACTCAAATTCATATTTTTTATTAGTAAAGGTGGCATATCTCAACTACCATTTGATGTCATTTGTATCATATTTATAAATTTTCTCAAGGTCAATCATGAAGAAAACCTACAAAAATAAAGCTATTCCTTCTACAAAGAGTGTTGTAGGAGAACTTAGTAATTTACTCAAGGATATGAAGCAAGCCATTGTTAACCACATGACCAACCAACTAGATATGTTGCACACATATAGAAAATAAGAAGAAGAAAAGGTAGAATTAATTAAATATTATTGACACTATTAGAGGAAGAAGGCTAATTGTAAGTGTAAGAGGGTATCCAACATTGCAAAAGAAAAGAAAGGAACACAAGAATTAATAGTGGTGTAGGAAAAATATGGGAGATTATTCTATGTGAGACAAAGAAGACAGTGGCTGTCAATACATGGTATGGATCATGAACCTTTGTCCTTCAATCTTCTATATTCTATTTTAATTGAAAATTCTAGTAATTAGCACAATGATCCATTACATTAAATGTCACCACAAGATTGGAAAAACCCAATGCCACCCCAAAATTTAACAACCCAACAATGAACATGACAACAATGACCATGTCAACCACAAGTCCACAAACAACAGTCATAGTCACCATCCAATCTATGAAAATAACCATGGAGGGGAACTACCCATGTTTTCATCCAAACATTGGATTTTAAAAACCAAAACATCCATAGAAAAAGCCAAATATAATGCAAAATAACTATTGTTTCTAATCCACCTAGAGTGACACAAATAATTTCTCAACCTATACGTAATCCAAATAATAAATTAGTATAACTGACATATAATAATGAATGATTAAGTACCAACCTACATAGTTTAGGTGGATGATGTGCAACTTCACTAAAGAAAAATAATTACCACCCCACCACTTCAATAATACCAGAACTCCTTGTAAAAAACCCTACCACTAGAGCTAACCCACAACAATCTAACAAGTTATCTGACTCTAAGACAAACACATCTAATATTGAAACTAAAAGCAATAAAATTTCTAGATAGATTAACCACACAAAATCTAGAGCTAGAGCCTACGTTTGATTTCATTGAGAAACTAAAAATTATTTGTGTCAATATTCCATTATCCCAAGCAATCAAAGTTGTTCCTATCTATACCAAAATTGTTAAACTTATACCTTAAGGGAAAATGGAGAGAAGCACAAGGACCCAAAAATTATCCAAGTTATTAGACAACTTGGTGATATAATTTTAGGGAGTGTTCTACATTAAAAGTATGTTGAATTAAGAATTCTTATAGTATATGTCCATTTAAATGAAAATATCATATAGGAAATCTTGATTCAATTAGGGGAAACCATAAACATTAGGATAAAATAAACTACACAATCCTTAAAAATCATAAATCTCTACCCTACTCCCATAATGTTGTAATTAAAAAATAGATTAATTTTTAAACTTGAGGGAGTTATTGAATGCTTAGTAATAAATATTGATTTATGGGAGTATCCAATTATTTCATGGTCCTATAGTCAAAGGCCAAACTTGGAGGGTACCATCTTATTTTAGGAAGACCATGATTGACTATGATTGAGGCGGTATTGGCTAAAGGTAAGGAAATGTGCTCACTTTGAATGCAAACATGAAAAATAAGCTGGTCATGTACCCATCATCTTAGCCCTATTTAGATCCATAACAACCCTTATATGAAGATAATGACCAATATTCTATACAAATATTGATGAACATAGAACACAACCTTGCATTAGAAGCTTAGGATGAGAGACACTTCTTTATAACATTGTAAAAAACACATATAACATTGACCCACAAATTGATCACTATCTATGATGTATGTATTAATCACTTAGCTATATTTCTTCTAGTAGAGGCTTCAAATTTCATAACAAGAATATACACCCTTCATCACTTATCACCTCATAATTGCATCTTCAATATACTGTGTTAGAACATTGCTTTAATGACAACATCATCTTCTAAAAAATTCAAATTATTCCCCAAAATGAAACTCAATATCAATAGTAGGTAGGACTTGCAACAACAAATTCATCTAAGCACCATGTTTCAATGCCATAAAATAAAATTTTCATGGGATTATCATGATATGAAAGGCATGTGCTTATCATGATATAAAAGAGATCCACTCAAACTTCTACACTCACCAAATTTACATCAAAGAGGAATATAAACCTATGAAGAAGCCACAATGAAGGATGAATCTTATAGTTTGAGACAATGTAAATTAAGAATTACAAAATTTCTTAGATGTAGGCTTCATTTACCATATTTTTGATAGCCATTGAATTTAACCTCTTGTGATTGTTCCCAAAAAAGGAGACATGTGGTGTATCTTTATAGATATAGGGAACTCAACATTGCCACAAGGAACAATCATTTTCCTCTTCCTTTTATTGATCAAGTTTGGGATATGGATAAAACTGACACTTCTCCTTCTTGGATGGATTCAAAAAATATAACTTGATCAGAATTGCACCCAAGGACCAAGATAAAACTAAATTCATATGTCCTTGGGCTAAGTATGCTTATGCAATCATTCAATTTGAGTTTTTCAATGCTTCCTCTACTTTCTAGTGGGATATTTTAACCGTTTTTTTAATCTTATTGATGATTGTTTGAAAATTTATATTAATGAATTCATGGTATATGGGAATTCATATGAGGAAGCACTAACCAATTTGGAAAAATTATTGTAATATTGCTAAGACCAAAAACTATCTTTGAGCCATGATAAATGTCACATGATAACAAAATAAATAGTGTTAGGACACTACATTTCATCTACTAGAATTAAAGTGGATCTTGTTAAAGTTGAAGTTATCACAAATTTACCACCATAAAAATAAAAGGATATTAGGAAATTATTAGAAATGTTGGATATTATTGTAGATTTATTCAAAGATTTTAGTAAAATAGTAGTTCCTTTATTTGTATTACTTGCTAAAGATCTACCAAATTTATTTGGATGAATGCATGTTAGGAAGCATTCCAATCTCTTAATGTTTTGCTAATCATAACTTTAGAGCTATGAGGACAATATTGGATGCTTTATTTACATCCACAGAAATGCATTCGACACAAATATAGGAGCTAACATTGGAAATAAAGATGTTTTTTTAGACTGTGCAATTTATTTTATCAATAAAAATATAGAGAGTGTTGAGACTAATTATACAATAACAATTTTTTTTCTTTCCGTAGAGTATGCAATCAACAAATTCTCACTATATCATTGGTTATCCTATTTTTGTTCATATTGACCATGCAACAATAAAATATTCAATGGATAGACTAGTGGAAAGTGGTAGAATAGTGTATTGTGTTAGGTACTAAAATAAAGTGTCCAAAATCCTTGAGATTTTTCTCCACCTTTAAGGCTAGGGGTTTTCCTTCAAGGATATAAACATAGGCTCATCTTATATTTAGGAAGGTTAAAGGTTAACTATGAGAGTGGGTAAACTCTCTTTTTCTTTGGTCCATTCTTAAATCTAGGAGGGTGTTCCTAGAGGTATGCCTTAGTAGGGATTTAAATAAAACAAAATAGACAACCAAAACATGAAACAATAAATATATCCAAATTGCATACTTGACCTCCATTTCTCTCACTAGATTAAACTTACTAGTTGCAAAGCCTCTTTTAAAGCTAATTCAATACTTTTCACTTGTATCTATAGATAATGGAAGTGTTATATTATCTTGAGATAGTTTTATTTAAAGTTTCATATATATTAGCAAAGTATGGATATGCTAAACACATGATTCTCTAAGCATATAACAATTAGTTTTTTCTTAAGTTTGTCCCTAGTTTATGTCATTGAATCATGAGCAACATATATAATTATTACTTCTACTAGTGAATGATATTGTTTATTTTAGAGTGTGTGGGAGGTTGATATATTTAGTGATATGTGTATTGTTGGGTTAGAGAGTCATATCCAACCATTAAAACAAAAAAAAAGAAATTGCAAGGTATGGTACATTGTAATCAAATCTACTTAACAATACTTCTCCAAACTCATAAAAAATCACATGCAACAAAGAGGAGACCAACACAAATAATAGTTTGCATTGATTTAAAGTGTTGTGATAATCATCTAATTTTTGTTACAATCACACACATAAATATGGTGAAGTAAAATTTTCAAATAGTAAGGAACTTGTCATACCCTACCATTTAAAACCATCTAAAATTATAATAACTAGCCAAGGAGACACATGGTTACACACATATGCTTCAATAGCTACCTCTTTGAAAGTTTTGAGAGTAGATTTAATCAAAAACACACTTTCAATTGAACCGTCAAACTATTCTGCACCCTATACAGTGAATATCTGAAATGACTAACCCTTGCAAATGATAAAATCCACATACATATAAATTTCTAGCCTTGGAAACTGGGATGAGTAGTGAAGACGTGGTAAAATAATGCTACATATGTCACTTAGACCATCACTATCACTACCATTTGTCAGTATAAGGTGACATTAACCTTGCAATCCTAAGTCATTCTTACGTGTCTCCATGATCCTTGGAATGTGTTAAGGGACATGAAAGATACAAATATTTAATATTTATTTTTCTTATGACAAATTAAAATTACATTCTTAGAGGTGGACACATGTTTGGTGATGGTTACAAAGCATCAGAAGAATATTCCTTCTAAGCATTCATTTTTTAGGTGGGGAACACTTGGACTTGCATGTATGTGCTATCATTTTCATGCTATCTTGAGGGGGTGCCAAGGTTTACATTTTCTAGGTTTTAGTTGTCAGAGTTGTCAGAGAGTAATAGAGCACTCAAGTCTGACCAATTTTATTGGTTATGGGTTAGTCATCCATTTGAAGGCCATGCAATAATTTTTTACTTTTTATTATGTTTATAGGTGGACCACTAAATGGGGTGTATGTTTTTGGAGGTGGTATTTGTCTCTTGTTTTGAGATACCATAGTGGTATTCTCACCTTAGATTTATTATAAATTGGTACCTTTGGATAGTAGTGTTATCATGATTGTAGGTAACGAAGTGCTGCCACATTGAAGACATAGTAGTGATATCTAAGTGAATATGTTGTAATGTTATATTTGAAGATAATACATGCTTGGCCTCTATTCTTGGTGGAGTTTTTTATCACAAGGGTTTCTCCAAATAAATAGTGTGTTGTGAGAAGATATTGTGTTGTAGTTTTTGTACCTTTCTTGTTGCTACTATCTTATGGTGAAGTAAAATTCATTTCCTTGATGTTTTATGTTCATCTAAGTTATTTTGGTACAACATGTTAAGTGGATGACATAATAATGATAAATAAGATGAACATCTCTATGAATTTTCAATATTAAGGTAACATAATTGTAGATTTGCATACAATCACAGTTTTCCATAGTGTGTGGTCTAAGTTTTGCATCTCAACCAATCTAATATTGGGTTAGAGATTGATATATTATTCCAACAATATCATCCTCTTTTTACCAACACCATTAATGTTAGCAGGTGAGAAAAACACCATTTAGATTCATAGGGTAGTTTAAATAAGCCAAAAATATTCATCATTTTAATCTCTGCCACTTCACACAATGATTGCAGAGATTTTTGAGTGTGTAGAGCCAAAACGGGTTTGCAAATCCATCACAAATAATCCAAAATTGTGATATGAATGCATTAGGTTTTGAAACCTTAGAAACCAAATTAAATATAAGCATGCTTTTTTACAATTACATTATTTTATTTAAATCCATACAAGCAATGTAAAATATTAATCATGGCGATTGATCAAATCAATTTGGGTAGTTACAGAGGTCACCACTATGCATTATAATTTGAGCCATTATCATCATTGCCACTTAAGAATGATGTAAAAATATGGTCCTTGTCACTTTGACCACTTGCATTGATATTTTATGGTTGTTGTAGTATTCATTTTACTCAATATTTGAAGTTAGGGAACCAAAACACCCATTTGAATGACTGTGGGTGGGTGTAGGGTCAAAATAATAGCTAGGAAAAAACCCAATCACTTACTAGCTTCCTCTATCAAAAGCTACTTTGAAATCATGCCAAATCCAGGTGGAAAAGTCATCAAGTTGTGAAATATTTTTTTCAACTATTAATAATATTTTGATGCATCTAAGACCTTTTTGAATGATCATGTGGCCTTTTTGCTCTAGTTAGATGATTTGAAATATTGATAAAAAATAAGTGGGATTTTTGAATTGTTAGGGGTTGAGGAAAATTCATACCTTATACACTTGGTTTGGTTGTTAGGAGTCACAGGCATTAGGAAAATCATGAAATGGAGGAATTTTAATGGTTTAAATTTGATGAGAAGATATAGTGTAGGTTGTTGGGGACCAAAGTTCAAGGATACCTTGGAAAAAGTACCTAGGAGAAGGGTGAAGTACTTTGCAAGGGAAAATTCTAATGGGCTAATAAGTATAAAGGAAAGTTAGACTTGAGGTGGGAAGCATGATGGGAAAGGGGATTTTGAAATGTTGACAAGAAATGAAGGAAAGTAGAGGTGGGAGGAAATATATGCCTTGTAGGGAAACTATGACAACTCTAAAAAAACATAGGAAACACTTAGGAATGTTCTAGACTTACGATTTTCATAGAACATTTTTTTTTACTTAAATAACACACATAAGAGGTTCATACTTAGGAAAAAAACATAAATGAAGGCCCATATAAATAGTTTTTGGATTGATTGTAAACATGGATAGAAGGAACCTAAGTGAAAAAACTAAGAGGGACTCAATGAATATTTTTGAGGCTATTTTTTTTGAGGTTGTTGTTTCTTTAGAATTTGATATCACCATTGAGGATAAGATCGTAAAGACAATGTTGTTGAAAATTTAATCTCATGTAATTTATAATGAAGATAGCCTTATTGTTGATATTGGTAACTATTTGGCTATAGGAAAGGTTCCTCATTTCTCACCAAAATAAAAGTGGAGATTAGTAGAGATAAGTCCCCCTTATGAATATCTAGATATCTATTCTACAATGGACTTGATAACATCATGCATCATTGTGTCATGGAAGATGAGGTCTTTGATATAATCAAAACTTGTCATGATGAATTGTATGGGGATATTTTGTATCCAAGATGACAAACAAGGTGCTACTACAAAATACAACCTATATTATATAAGTATTCCATTTTGTATAATGTAGGTGTGATTTTTTCCAAAGAATGAGGAAGCCGACTAGATTTGAAGAGATGCCCCTGAAACATACGAGAAATAGGGGGGTTCACCATAAAGACCTATTTCCCTAATTTAATTCAAGTAAATGAGATCCAAAAAATGAAGTGAACATTAACCAAAAGGTGAGTCAAATCAAGGTATGAATCACCAAATTTCCTATCTATGCAAGGACAGGGGTATAAGCTAAATAACACTTTAGAGAGAAAGATCAAAACCATTAAAAAAAATCCAAAATGAAAGCTATGAAATGAAAATGAAGAATAGTAATCAAATTTGACATAAACAATAATCAAAAGGAAGATCTGGAAAGGGGAAAATAATGTGTACCTTTCACCAAAAGTCACCTTTTGAAGCTCACTGAGAACTCATTCACCCTATGGTAAATGGGTCATAGCTAGGGTTTTTTGAAATCTGTTTCTGGGTTCTCTTATGTTGTGTCTCCACTCCTAGATTCTTGATTCTCACTATCGAAAAATCAGAAATAAATCATGTAGAGGAGCTTTCATGATATGAAAATTTTTCTTGCAACTTTGACAACTTTGCAAATTTCTTCAATTTTTCTCTTCAAAGGATCTTCAACCTAAAATCAAAACTTATTTGAAGATTGGATTGTAGATCTAAAAATAGCATAAATTGGCTTCAATGGATGTAGATCTTGATCATGAAACTTGATTAGAAACAATGAATTTGATATAATTGCATAGAGCTTGAACACTACATCACCATATTAGCTCAAAAAATATGCATGATGCAAGAAATATTTGACATGATGATATGAACCTTGATTGTTGCAGTAATCTTCAATAATTCTACCCTCGAATGCCTTGAAAATTCTCTTGATCTTATAAAAATTTCTCTAGGACTTGAACACTTGAAAATCTAGGTGAAACTAAGTGTAATAACCTCTTACTTATACATATCTTAAGATTAATTCCTAAAATTCAAATATCACAAGATGACATCTGATATACATTTGAAATTATTAAAATATCGCCAAAAACATAATTTGAATTTAGGTCCTACTGCAAGTGAGGACCCATTCACCCTATGGTGAATAGGTCCTAGGTCACTTACATAGGACACACATTTCTCAATGTTAAACCTTATGTCAAGGCATTTATGAATTTCGAGTTTTATCCCTCCGAATTTGCAATTAATTAGGCTTGGATTTGAATTAAAGGGGCCACTTAAGGAAAAATTAACCCCAATCATTAATAAAGCCCTAGATTAGTGTGAAAGTGTAAAGATACACCTTACAACACCAAAAACTAGGCACAATTAAGTCCATTTTAATTAAAAGGGCCCTAAACTTAATGTGAATATGTAAAAATATTACAACACTAAATTAAGGCATCATTAAGCTCATTTATTTATTAATTATTCATTACCAAATTAAGTGTGAAAAAGGAATACTTTTCCTACACTACATTTAGCCCCCACTTTAGTGCGAGGATGAGCACAAGTGCAAAATCACACTAAAGTAGACATTCAAGACACTTATGTATGCAACAATGACAAAGATACACAATCATACAACATCAAAGACCAATAAGATCAAGCCTAGATGACTTGATCGATATGGAACACATTTAAGATTTCAATTTTCACACTCACTTTGGGGTAGTGGAGCCTCAGGCTGTCCACTGGGTGAGTATCCCAAAAGGGTGGAAAATGAGAGAATAATATTAGGATCCCATACCATGTCAAAGATATCCTCCTAAAAACTTCAATAAGGCACCACAAGGTAAGGCTCCACATGCAAGAAAGGTGTGTTATGCTAGGTGGACTTGAATTTAGAGTTCGAGCTTCATAGCGCTTAACAAGATACGTTATGCTAAACACTTATGAACAAGGCAAGGCTCCACAAGAAATCAAGGTGTGTTATGCTAGGTGGATTTGAATTTAGGGTTCGAGCTTCATAAGGTCTAACAAGCTATGTTATGCTAAACACTTATGAAAAATAATGCTAGTAAAAGTTTTTGCTCAAATGGATTTTTCTTAGTTCATGTAAGGTATTCTTCTTAGGGAAAATTATGGCTAATGTCTCCAAGAGAGGAAAATTCAAGAGTAAAATATTCAAAACTTAGGGAATGCAGTGCATCACATCACCACTAAGAGGAAATTCGTATGCTAAGAAATATCACAATATTGGAGGACATGAGATCCAATGACACCACCAAGAAAAGGGCACATTTAAAGAATAAAGAAAATCACACCATGAAACATGAGAAATGTTGAAAGATATCATCGATGTATGCCACCACTTTAAAGTGGTTGCTAAAACCTTGTTGTGAGAAATTTATTTAAAGTAGCCAATGTTAAATCCTAAGACATGAGAGCTTAGTCGAAAAGCCCTATGCCAAGTCAAATATTTTTGAAATGAAGCTATGTCATGAAAAAGGAAGGAGGGGTTGCCTCCAAAAATACATAAGGGATATATAGATTCGAGGTCAGTGTATCTTTGCTAAAATGTTGCTATAGAGCTTATAAACGTCACCATTCCCCAAATACTCATAAAATTGGAAGAATAACACATAGGGAGCGAAAAAAAAGAAAAATCATTTTGGGTCCACATGGAAGAGACCTAAATGTCTCAACACCTTGCTTTATCCCCAAAAGGAAAACACACAATAAAGAAAATTTAAAATGTTTACGACATAGAGAAGAATGTAGATGCAAATAGAGGAATGAAAAAAGAGAGAGAGAGATACATCAAACAAAATAGTACGGGGGATCACATTATGCACATGAAATCACATAAAGAAACATGAAAATAAAAATAAAGAAAAATACTAGTAAGGCACATATGAGTCAACCTATAGAAGGTTTCACACATCTCAATCTTGATCAATATATATGGAAGGCGGACAAATAGCCAAAGGGACAACATCAAGTGCCAAACTAGACACACACCAATTTCAACACTCTTTTTAGGATCATTTAATCTCATAGAAGAAGAGAACAACGAATTCAACTCATTATGCACTTGTTCATCAATCTTTGCAATGCCAATATCATTATCTAGATTAATCACAATAGGAGGTCGAATGATAATATCCCTATAAGGTTCTTATTTATGTTGCAGTGAAGGTAAAGATTCATCATGCATTGCAGGAGATAAGTTTGGATTGTGGTTTTCTATGTTGCTCTTTTCTTCTTTAGTTTGTAAGATACAAGAAATAACACGACGTCTACACCTATGATTTCTATAATTTTGGTTTCTTTTCATTTTGTTTTCAATTTGTGATTATGTAGGAGTGGTTTTTCAACCACAAGTTTTCTTTTCTTCCCTTAGGGGAGGAATGGAAGGAACCATGGGAGGTTGTTTAATCACTTTCTCTTTGGCTTTGTAAACTTGTTTGAGTTTAGGAGGCACAATAGGATTATTTTTATTGTCTCATGGTCTCTTATAGGAAATGGTAGGAGTTGTAATAGGTTTCTTTTGGATATTTGGAAGGGCTTTTGGTTCAATCATGGTTTCGTTAAGGATAGGTGGCTCAATCATAGGTTGAGGTATATTTTTAAGGATAATTCTGCTATGCACTTTGCCTTATGATTTGACAAAGAAGTCTTTAAGGGGTCTAATAGGTTCAATAGGCTTGGGACAAAATAAATTCAATGAAAATTTCCCATGGGAAGACACATGATTAAAGCCACCATGATGCACAATAAAGATTTTATTGCCAAAGGGAAACTTTAAACATTTATGCACAATTGACGAGATGACATTCATGGAGCAAAACCATGGATAGCCCAACTTCACATGAAGTTGGTCTGACAATGGGATGATGGTGAATGAGACATTTAATGTTTTTAGACTAATTTTTAGAGGGAGATTTATCGAGCCAATCACAAGGCAAGCAAAACCATTATGCGTTTTGATCCATGCTTTTGGTATTTCATATGTATCTTGATAAAGCTCATGCACAAATAGGAATTATTTAGTGATAAAATTCTCTACACATACGAGATCAATTAATATCCCATTGGTAGGATTTTCATTGATTCTTCCAACTATGTAAAGAGGACCATTGAGTGCATGTCTCATTATGTCTTTTTATGAGAAAACAATATCAAAGGGCATTTTGGTTTGGCCCGTACGAGTTTTAGATTCAATAAATTTAATCGAGGTATGTATATTATCATTATCTTGATAATTGAGGGTCTTATTAAGGAGGTGAATGAGGCCACAAAAAAATTGTATCTCGTGTTTACTCTTAAGCATCTTTCTTAGGTTAGCTAGCGTAGTGGCCACATCAGGACACAAGATTTTGTATTTTTTCTAAGCCTTCATCTATTATTCTTATGTTTTCTTGTGGGATATGAAAAACATCATGCACATTGGCTGTAGGTAAGGAAGACATTGGAAATGAAGTATGCAGGTTATGATCCATAGGGGGTTGATTATCAACACTACTAGAAAGAGGGTTAGAAAACCCAAGATCCACGATGAATGGTGTATCGCAGGATGTCATGAGTTTCAAAGTATGTCTCACAACAATATTGCTAATAGGAAACTAAGTTGTAAAGCTCATACAAGTTTTAGAAACTCAATGTCAACCCAAAATGGAAAGAGGGTAAAATGCAATGCAATGGCCTAGAATGCAATATGTAAATGTGAATGAAATTTTTAGATTCTAAACAAGATAATTTTCTAATTACACCATGCAAAAACCTAAAAATGATATCTTGTAAATGCAATTTTGAAATCACACAATGCACTAACTTTATCAAATGAAGTTAAATATGACCAAATTTAAAAAACAAAAATTTTGCAAAAAGAAACAAAAATCTAAAAAACAACAAACAAGAATGCAAAAATGAATGTTTTAATGCCCAAAAAACCAAAATATGACCATGACCAGAGACTCATTCGCCCTAGGGTGAATGGGTCCTAGGTGATGGTTTTGAAACAAGTTTGAACAAATTTTTGAGTTAATTTCAATGGTTTTCAGATTCTGATATGATACAACAAGTTTCAGTTTGATTTTTCTATGAAATGAGGATTGAATGCAAATGAAAAATGTGACAAAATGACAACCTAGAACACCTAATTTGATATGCAATTTTTTTCAATTTTCAAATGAAAATGAATATGATGTAATGCTATGTAGATGATATTCAAGATGACTAATCTTTTTTATATTTTTTAGATTTAAAGAATGCAAAGATGCAGTCCTAAAACCCTTCAATGAAATGCAAAGTTAAATGCAAACTAGACACCCTAAATGAGACTCAATTCAATGCAAAGGGATGTAAATGAATGAAAGATCTAAATCTAGGATGAAACATGACTCTGAAATTAGTAAATGTAAGGATCAAACTCAAGCTCACCAAAATGTAACAATGAGAAAAAAGGGGGGTTCACCACAAAGACCTATTTCCGTAATTTCATTCAAGGAGATGAGATCCAAACAATGAAGTGACTATCAACCAAAAGGTGAGTCAAATCAAGGTATGGATTATAAATTTTCCTATCTATGCAAGGTGGGGGTATAAGCTAAATAAAAATTTGGAGAGAAAGATCAAACCATTAAACAAACTCCAAAATGTTAGCTATGAAATGCAAATGAAGAACAATAATCAAATCTGATAGAAATAGCAATCAAAAGGCATATATAGAAAGGGGAAAACAATGTGTACCTTTCACCAAAATTCATCTTTTGAAGTTCACCGAGGAATCATTCATCCTATGGTGAATGGGTCCTAGCTAGGGTTTTCTAAAATTTGTTTCTGGGTTCTCTTTTGCTGTGTCTGCACTCCCAGATTCTTGATTCTCACTACCAGACAGTTGGAAATAAATTATGTAGAGGATTTTCCATGATATGGTAACTTTTCTTGCAACTTTCTTCAATTTTTATCTTCAACCTAAAATAAAACCTTATTTGAACCTTAGATTGTAGATTTGCAACTACCATGAATTGGCTTTAATGGATGTAGCCTCAATCATAAGAAAAAATGCCTTTGATATGCTTGCATAGGTCTTGAACACTACACCACCATATTAGCTCAAACAACATGCATGATATGAGAAATATTTGACATGATGATAGGAACCTTGATTGTTGCAATAATCTTTAATAATTGTGTCCTTGTATGCCTTGAAAAAGTATATTGAGTTCTCTTGATCTCATAAAATTTTCTCTAGGAATTGAACACTTAAAAATCTAGGTGAAACTAAGTTAGATAACCTCTTATTTATACATATCTTAAGATTAATTACTAAAATTCAAATATCACAAGTTGACATCTGAATATACATTTTAAATCATTGAAATACCACCAAAAACATAATTTAAATTTAGGTCCTAGGTGCAAGTGAGGACCCATTCCCCCTATGGTGAATGGGTCCTAGGTCACTTACCTATGGCACACATTGCTCAATGTTAAACCTTATGTCAAGGCATATATTCATGCTGGGTTTTATCCCTTAGAATTTGTAATTAATTAGGCTTGGATTTGAATTAAAGGGGCCAATTAAGGCAAAAATAATCTCAATTAATTAATAAAGCCCTAGGTTAGTGTGAAAGTGTAAAGATACACCTTATCACACCAAAAAGAAAGCACAATTAAGTCCATTTTAATTAAAAGGGCCCTAAAATTAATGTGAATATGTAAAACATATTACAACACTAAATTAAGGCATCACTAAGCTCATTTATTTATTAATTATTCATTCCCAAATTAATTGTGAAAAAGGAATAATTTTTCCTACACTACACCCCCTATATCTACAATTAGTATTAGGGCCATTTGATAAATAAAGACTAGATATTTTAGGCTCCACTGATCCAACATCCAACCAAAACAAGTATATATTGGTATGTAAAAACTACTTAACCAAATGGGTAGAATAAAAGGTTTTGATGCATGTAATAGATGATAAAGTAGCATTTTTTTAGTATGAAGAGATAGGTGCACACATTATGGAGTCCTAATAGAAATAGTTATTTATCAAGGAGTGTAGTTCACATTTTATTTGATAACAACGCTTGCTCAAGAGTATAAATTATTCCATAAGAATTGTAATGGCCAAGTGGAGGTCACACATAGGGAATTAGAGAATTTTTTTTACTAAGATAATAGTTCTACATCACTGACTGGGAAACACACCTTCTAGAGGCTATATGGGAATATAAAACTACATGGAAAAACACAACAAGGTTTAAACCCTATGAGTTGGTCTATAGTATGAAAGATATACTCCCCATTGATTTTTAACACAATACTTTGAGGAATAATCTTGAACTTGGGATGGACTTGTTTGAAGCATAAGGAAATAATCATGTAACTAAAGACATTGGATGGATTGAGAAAATAGGTAGTCCATCATACATACATAATACACAAATAATATATTTAGTGGCATGATAGGTTCATCAAAATTAAAGGATTTCTAGATAGACAATTGGGAATTGTTACTTTATTCCAAGTATAAATATCATAATGAAAAGTTACAGACATGATGCATTAGCCCACACGAGATAAGAAATGTTTCCCAATGGATTTGTCAAGTTGATGAACATTGATCTAGTCAAATTTTTTTGATGGTCAATGACCACCACCTCATGCTCTACAATATTAATTTTGATAAATAACATTTCATAGAAAATCTCTTTAAGCAATAATGACCTTGTATGAATAAAGAACTCTCCCATTTATTAGACATGCATTATATAAATTTTTTGAAGCAGTGACGAGCCTACAAGCTCAAATATTTCCCCCCTAAGCTGATATCATTTCAACTAAAATAATAATAATAAACTTGTTAGATGCACATGACAATTGAGAGGGGGGAGTGAGTCAGTTGTATACTTAAAAAAATTCAAACCTTAAATATATTTTCAAAACCTTATCAAGTTCCATTAAACCCTTATCATGCATTAGAAGAATGTAAACATATGAAACAACAATGCAAACAGATCCAAACACATAAGTGTTGAATGAACAAGAAAACTGAGAGGGGGTGAATGAATTGAACATTAAAAATTAAAAACCCTCATAAAAATTCCGATCCACATCGACTTAATTAACCCTTAATATATTAGAATGATTTAGCATGAAAGAAAATAACAAAAACTGTAACACATCATCACCATGCACAATAGAAAACCAAATTTACATGGAAACCACAAGAAGGGAAACACCAGAGTGAGGATTATCTCACAATATAAATTAATTACAACACCAAATACAATAGGCTCATTGTCAGAGGGCTCACTGCCCAAAAGAAAGAAGGGCTCAATGCCAATGGCTCATTGCTGGATTATAAAAATAAGAAAAGAAGAATTTTACAATGAGAAATCCATCTCAATGCAATAAAATATTCCACCATAGCATCACCAACACATTCAAAACCTTTCTAAATATTGTAGACACCTTCTACTCATTGCTTCTAGTAGTCAAACACATTAAATCTCACACTGCACTTCACAAATTCACACTTCACAACTTTGCAATTGACATCACACTCTACTCACATCCTCCATCAACACAACACTTTTTTATACCTTCTTCAACCTTGAAAACATTCTCCAAGGTTGAATATGCACCTCAACCATGCAAATTCAAATTAGGTCAACACCAAAACATTCCAGTGGTGGAAAGGAATGAAGGTAGACCACATCACACCTTAAATCAGACCTAAATCATACATATACACCACACCATGCTTCCACAATCACCTAAGGAAATCCATAATTAGTGTAAACACCCAAGGTCAGCCAAACCTTTGTAACAACCATTAAAATTTTAGTACACACTTCCTCAAATCCAAAGATGACTCACATACCACACACAACACTTAAGCACAATCTAGAATTTCACAAACACCCTGAAATCCAACAAATTCCTTCACAAAAACTTTCACCTGAAGAAAAAACTTATCCTTTTCACCCAAATAAAATTCCATACACTATAACTTAACAAATCAACTTGCAAAGAACCAAACCATGAAAAAATTCAATCAAAGGTATATATGAACTGTTAGAAACCAAGATCACCTGCATGCAAATGAATACCTATCACATGCATAAGACATTCAGAACAAACAAGAAGTTCTGTAAACCTCAAAGTGTAAAATGCATTATTGAGAATCTCCAATTATTACAAAGAGATCAATCCTTATGAAGGAGATCAAGAAACCCTAAAAGGGAAACCCTAAATGAAACCCTAGTGTGCACACTTAATAAGTAATAAATAATTATTAATGAGCCTAAGTTTAGCTTAAGCAACTAAAGGAATAAGTGACTTAATTAATTAACCAGTATGATATAATTAATTAAGCATAATAAATTATTAATCTAACACCCCCCCTTAAGATGAACTTAGGAAGAAGCTAAAACACTAGAAGAAGATGCATGCAAGAAAAGATGGGTCTCGACAACTAGGACTGATCATGTACCCATTTACAAATGCAAGAAAGAGGTAGAGGAGGAAAACCCAGTGGGACAAAACCCCCCTACAATGATATGACATGCTGCAAAGAAGCACTGTAGAGTAACACTGGAACTGAAATTTGGCAAGCAAGGAAAGATACTTTTGTCTACTACTAAAACCAGATGAGAGTCACTAATTGACTCAAGGAATCATGATAAAAGAAACAACAAACCCGATGCCTCGGAACACTCAAAAACTCCAAATGGGAACAACCCTGGAATCTATGAAGCAACAGTCTATTATTGAATGATGTATTACTGAAAACGAAGTGAAAAGATGCAAGTTGCACTCTCCCAACTGTCAAAACATCCAAGTAATCTCCAAAACACCCTTTGGGTCAAATATGGATTAATGATAAAATTGGGACAGATACAGAAAAAAGTGCATGGATAGCAACATAGAGCTCCTCAATACCTTTCCAACGCCGTAAAGATAGCGAAAATTGGAGATCGTGACAAAAAGTTATGAGCTTGAAAGCATAAAGTAAAAATTTGACTTCAAACAGAAATAAATGTAGTAAAACAAGAAAATAATTTAAAATAAACTACACCACAACTAAGTGCTTGAAACCAGCTTTCCAGTGATATCTCGTTTGCTCG
This sequence comes from Sequoiadendron giganteum, assembly GCA_007115665.2. Lineage (NCBI taxonomy): Eukaryota > Viridiplantae > Streptophyta > Pinopsida > Cupressales > Cupressaceae > Sequoiadendron > Sequoiadendron giganteum. The sequence continues at coordinate 533,337,384 of CM021109.1, read as the reverse complement.
ATTTCGATACTGTATGCCCAAGTTATGCCAAAAACAAAAAAACTGCTCTTTTAGGAAAATTAGGGTTAAGAGGGGCAAAGAGGCCATATGGCCTTTGACGTCAGCACTTCACGAGCAAAAATTTGATGGCCATCTGGCCGTCGCCGCAAAAAATTGGCCCCCCTGCAAAAAAATTTCGGCCCCTGGTCACCCATGTGATTGTGGGCACAGGGCTGGGGGCTAGGGCGGAGCCCCTGGTCCTCAATGTGACCGTCGACAGAGAATAAGCCTGTAGGGGCTAGCCGAAGGCCCTCGATCCTCCATATGACTGGGGCGAGTCTACAGGAGCCTGTGGGGGCTGAAGGGGCCAGCGGTCGGTTGGTAGAGGAAGCCAGCGACGGTGGCTGTCGGGTGGTGGGATCCTGCAACACTAGAGGCGTCAGCACAAAACCCGAGAAAAGGCCTTTTTTCATTTTTTTTGATTTGCGTGCCTAGGAATGCGTGTTGGGGAGGCTGTACGACCTCCCTGGCAAATTTTTTTTTGCCTTCCGGATCAACTTCACCAAAATCAACCAAACAGGCATTCCTAGGGTTTTGAGGTGCTGCGAACGTGATGGCGACATCCGTTTGAGCCCATAGTGTCCCAAAAAATTGGCTACCCCCAGATCTTGCAGAAAAGATGCCTGTGGAAACCCTTGCACTTGAAACTCACAAAGAAGCCATATCTTCAGATCACAAATAGGCAACTGCAGGTCTGGAGCTCTGATACCATGTTAGAAACCAAGATCACCTGCATGCAAATGAATACCTATCACATGCAAAAGACATTCAAAACAAACAAAAAGTTTTGTAAACCTCAAAGTGTAAAATGCATTATTGAGAATCTCCAATTATTACAAAGAGATCAATCCTTATGAAGGAGATCAAGAAACCCTAAATTAAACCCTAGTGTGCACACTTAATAATTAATAAATAATTATTAATGTGCCTAAGTTTAGTTTAAGCAACTAAAGGAATAAGTGACTTAATTAATTAACCAGTATGATATAATTAATCAAGCATAATAACTTATTACTCTAACATGAACCTTATAAACACACTTCTAGAACCACAAGATTAGAAACCAAACAACAGAGAAATGTGGAGAAAAACTATTTGTCCTAGACAACATAGTTCACACATTGGTGAACACAACTTTCTTTGCACAATGATCTAGACCAAGAAACTCTGAATATAACACCTATAAGCACCTCATACAAACATATCCCAACCACACAAGAAAATATTCAACACAAAATAAATGTGGAGAAAAACTAGAACATCACTCTGTATGCCAAAATGCCTCTATAACACACTATTTCTTCTTTTATTTAAATTTTATCAAAAGAACTTGGAAACCAAGCACCAAAAAAAAATTCTCATCATCTCCAACACTTCCTCATCACCATCAAACCAACTACAATGCAACAAATCATCCAAAAAATTTCCACAAACATAATATTATCAAAGCAACACTAGAGATTGACACTAATAACACTTACTACTGACAACATAATGAAACTAATCAAAGAATCATTGCAACTTATCAACAATTAACTTTTGGCATCAATGAGAACACAAACATAAACCTATTAACATCAATGACAACACCGACTACTCATACTTGCAATAATCTCCCCATTTTTCAGTGATGGCAACACATGATGTGAAAAACCACCAACAACAAACATAACATATTTGATCATCAACATACTTCTCCATACCAACTTTCTCTCTCCCTTTTACTTTCTCTCCTTCAACTAACCTCAACTGAATTTTTCCCTTTTCAAATTATTCTCTCCCCCCCTTTGACATCAATGGCAAAGGGAAACACATTTGCATCTCTTCCCCCCTTTAACATCAAACATACATCCTTTATCTCTCCCCAAAGGCAATACCTATAAGGGACAACAAATATTTTGCATCTACCTTTTCTTTTTTCTTATCTACATACTCCCCCTTAGGAGTGCACAACAAACATTATAAATCAAAAACCACTACACATATCCTTTGACATAGCTGACAAAGGACATTACCAACCTACACACCAATACTTAATCCCCATGATTGTAACAACCAACAAAGCCACTACCTACTCCCCCTAAGAGATAGCCTCCAAAATCAGTCCAGAGCAAAGAATGAATCTTGAAATTCACTAGATTGATGCATATCCTTATGCATCTAGTTAAAAGGAGGGGTAATAACCCCTTACTTCTCCTAGAGATACTCAAAAGTATCCTTAGGAAGAGCCTTAGTATATATCTACAACCTGATCCTTTGTAGGCACATACTCAAGATTTACTTTATTCTCAACCTTCTCTCTCAAAAAGTGATACCAGATTGAGATATGTTATGTCCTTGAGTGCATCACCAGATTCTTTGAAATGTTAATAACACTTGTATTGTCACAAAATATAGAAATTATTTCATCATATACAACTTTGGTATTCTTCAAGGTTCACCTCATCCACAACACCTGTATGTAACAAGAGGTTGCTGCAATATACTATGCCTCTGCAATAGATGAGACACCGAATCTTGCTTCTTGCTTAACCAAGACACCAATATGCATATAAGAAATAATGCACCACTACTTGTACATTTTTTGTCATCCGCACAACCTATCCAATCTACATCTGTATAAACACTTAGAGAAAAACCAACATCCTTTGGATACCATAAACCATGTTCTAGAGTGCCCTTCAAGTATCTAAATATTCTCTTTACTGCTGCAACATGTGACTCTCTAGGATATTCTTGAAATATAGCTACAAGAAAAATGACATGCATGATATTTGATCTAGTAATAGCTAGGTATATCAGTCCTCCAATCATTGATCTATACTTGTTCCGATCAAACTTAGGAGACTCATCATTCTTACTCAGTTTGAAAGTAGTAACCATAGGAGTACATACCGGTTTAGAATCCTCCATTTCAAATTTATTCAACATTTCCTTGACATACTTTGATTGTGAAATGAATATACCTTTTTCTATCTGATTGATTTGCAGCCCAAGGAGGAAATTCATCTCCCCAAATATAGACATCTCAAACACTTTCTACATCTCTTCTAAAAATTTCCTACATATAGCTTCATTTCTTCCAAATATTATGTCATCAATATACACAACCACAATCAAGATTTGATCTTTTTCAACTTTGAAATAAAGATTACTATATGCAATACCTTTATTGAATCCTTTCTGTATCAAGTGTTGAATAATACAATTGAGAGGGGGGTGAATCAATTTTCACATAATTAAACTTTTAATTCAATCAACGAAACTAATTCTTAATACTGCTTAAATGATTAATCATCAAATGCCAATGCAAAAAATTAAATCCAACAAATAAACACAATAACACCAGATTTACGTGGAAAAACCAATAAGGGAAAAACCACGGTGAGGATTAAATCGCACTATAGAGAATATCAAAACCAATTACAAGAGGCTCACTACCTAAAATAAGGCTCACTGCCAAAACAAGGACTCATTGTCTAGAACAAGGACTCACTATCCAGAACAAGGACTCACTGTCCAAAAGGGCTAACAACCCGGAGGGATCACTGCCATAAAGATACAAAGAAGACACAAAAGACTTGTTATAGAGAGACTACAATCCCAATGCAACAAAGGATTCCACCATAATCATGCGTAGACATGCATGAATGATAGAGTTCACCTTCTGCTCATTGCATCTGAAAAATCAACATTAAGCTTTAGACTGATCTGCCACACACATTCATTGAATAGAATCAATGTCACAACTATCTGCACTTTCACTTTTCTCTTATCACTCTTCTTCTTCGCTCTTGTATATTTATTCACCACTAACTCATCTTGTATTTATACCATCTTCAACTTTGAAACATATCCAAAGTTGGCTATCCAAAATCAAATTCAAATTAGGTTAATGCCAAAAAATCCTAGGGTGGAATTAGAATGAGGGTGACCCAAACCCACACTTCAAGGAACCCAAAAAGATCCAATACACTTCATCAACCTCGAAAGTAGTATTTCACACAAGGTTGGCCAAACCAATGTAGAACACATAGAACCATTAAGCACGAATCTTCGAGATGTCAAAATTATCTTCAATAGAATCAAGACAACTCAGATCTAGAACTGCAAGTCATAAGACTTCATCAAAGAGAAATCCAGACCAACAAAATTTCTCCTAGACCTCAACTAGAAACACAAAAAACAATAGTTCAGAATTGGTGAACACAAATTGCTCTGTACAACGAATCAACAACCAAAAATATGGATAAAGCATCTTGCAAAAATCATGAATATGTCTAAACTACACAAACATAGGATAAAATCCAAACCAAAAATCGAAGCAACCACTGAATACTTGCAACATATCTTCATTACAATTTTATCAATATCCTTGACATATATAGCCAACAACAACCAGCTGATAGCCAGTTGACTAGTTGACATAAATGACAACACCTTCAATCTTTCTATTCTTGCAACAATTTGCCTCTTTTTCATTGATGGTAACAGATGATGTGAAAAGCCATCATAGACAACATAGTAGCTTTGAATACACTTTTCTGTTTCCCCCCCTTAGTAGATAATCTCTTATATGTTTCCTTTCCTTTTTCACATGCTTCTTCTTCCCCTTTGACATAAATGGAAAAGGAAAAGAAATATTTTACATTGATTTCTCCTTTTACATGAAAAATAGAATACTCACAATGACAACACCTGATACTACTTGCTCCCCTTGAGAGGTAGCCACCAAAAATTCAGTCTAGAAGAAATATAGATACATAGATACACTAGAATGATGCATCTCCATATGGATCTAGTTCAAGAAAGGAGGGGAAATAACCCCAAACTTCTCCCAGAGATACTCAAAAGTATCTTTAGGAAGAGCCTTCATGAAAATATCAGCTATTTTATCCTTCATCAAAACATACTCAAGCTTTACTTCACTCTCCATGTCCTCAAGTGCATCACTAGATTCTTTGAAATGTTAATTTCACTTGTATTATAAAAAAAATGGAAATAGAATCATCATATACTACTTTGATATCTTTCAATGTTTGTTTCATCCATAGAACTTGTGTACAACAAGATGTAGCAGCAATATACTCAGCTTCAATAGTAGATAAGGAGATTGAATCTTTCTTTAATATTTACCATGCCACCAATTTGCATCTAAAAAGAATGCACCACCACTTGTACTCTTTCTGTCATTTACACATACAACCCAGTCTGCATCTGTATAGGAACTAAGTGTAAAGTTAGTATCTTTAGGATAACATAATCCATAATCTAGAGTACGATTCAAATATATGAATATTATTTTAACAACAACAACATGTTTTTCCTTAGGATCTTCTTGAAATCTAGCCACAAGACAAACAACATGCATGATATCCGGTCTAGTAGCAGTCAAATACAATAGTCCACCAATCATAGATCTATAATTTCTCTAATCAGCCTTAGGTGAATTATCATCTTTACCCAATTTGAAACTAGTCACCATAGGAGTACATACTAGTTTGGAACCATCCATCCCAAAATTATTTAACATCTCTCTCACATACTTAGATTGTGAAATGAAAATTCCTTTCTCTGTTTGATTAATTTGTAGCCTAAGAAAGAAATTTATCTCTCCAAACATAGAAATTTTAAATTCTTTATGCATCTCTTCCGCAAAAATCTTGCACATATTTTCATTTCCTCCAAAGATAATATCATCAACATACATAGCTACAATCAATATTTTTTCATTTTCAATCTTAAAGTACAAATTACTATCTACCATACCTTTGTTAAAACTTTGCTGAATCAAATACCTGTCTAACCTCACATACTAGGCTCTAGGAGCTTTCTTCAATCCATATAAAGATTTATTCAATCTACACACCATATCCAGTTGATATGTCAACTGAAATCCTTTCAGTTGTTCCATATAAACTTCTTCTTCTAGCTCACCATTCAAAAATGATGACTTGACATCCATTTGATAGAAATTAAAGTCTTTATGAGCAGAAAATTCCAAGAACATACTTATAGCTTCCATTCTTGCTACTGGAGCAAAAGTTTCCTGAAAATATATACCTTCTACTTGTGAGTAAGCCTTACACACAAGCCTTGCTTTGTTTCTAACCACTTCTCCATTCTCATTCAAATTATTTTTGAATACCCACTTCGATCCAATGATTTTTTGTTTGCTAGTCTTGGGACCAATTCCCAAGCTTGATTCTTCTCAATCTAAATAAGTTCATCTTTCATTTCTTCCATCCAATTTTCATCTTTACATGCTTCACTTACAGTCTTCAGTTAAATCTCAGAAAGTAAACATGGATTCACTTCAATGACAACTCTGCTTCTAGTTAATACACCTTTTGTCTTGTCTCCAATAATGTAAATTTTTGAATGATTCTTCTATACATATCTAGGTGTCTTAGGGGACATCATCAAAGCATATTCTTTCTTTCATTCTGTTCATCCTACTTCTCTTGCTCATCTTTTTCTTGTTCTTCCATTATTTCTTCTATTCTTACACAATCATGTTCATAGGATACATATCCATCAATTTCAATAGAATTCTTCATTGTCTCATCAACCTTGACATTTGAACTCTCTATAATATTTCTTAGTCTTTTATTGAAACATCTATATGCTTTGCTCTTAGTAGAATATCCAAGAAAAATGCCTTCATCACTTCTTGCATCAAACTTTCCCAAATTATCTTCATCTCTTCTGATATAACATTTGCTTCCAAATACCTTAAATAATTTAACAGTAGGAATTCTTCCATGTCATAACTCATATGGAGTCTTTGTACTATTTTCTCTTGCTTGAACTCAATTGAATACATAAACAATAGTATGAATAGATTCTTTCCAGTAGACTTCTAGTAAATCGATCTCAATAATCATTGATCTAGCAACCTCTTGAACTGTTCTATTTTTCCTTTCAACAAATCCATTTTGTTGAGGATTTCTTGGAGTAGATAACTATCTCTTTATTTCATGCACTTAACAAAACATATTAAACTCATGGGAGGTGAATTCTCCACCTCTTTCAGATCTTAAGCATTTTATCTTCAAGTTCACTACATTTTCAACCATATCTTTGAATATCTTGAATCTATCTAATGCATTTTATTTCTCTCTAAGAAATGTAACCCATGTATATCTAGAATAATCATCAATTAAAATCATAAAGTACCTTTCACCAAGTAGACTTCTCACTCTTGTAGGACCAAATAGATCAGTATGAACTAAATCTAGTAGTCCGCTAGTGGATTGTTCCTTTGATATGTAATGATTTCTTGCTTGCTTTCCAAACTGAAAATTCCTACACATAACATTAATAGGCTTTGTAATTCTCAATAAATCTCTCACAGCTTGAAAAACACTAATCCTTGCCAAGTTATCAAAATTCATGTGACACATTCTCTGATGCCATAGCCAATTTTCATTAATCTAATTCATAAAGCTTTGTCCATCAACACCCTTAAGTTGATAGATATTTCCTTCAAATTTCTTTCCTATAGTAATCAATGTTTTGGATCCTTTCCAAATCTCACATCTCTCATCCTTAAACACAAGATCATATCCTGTTCTGCACATCTTACCAACACTTAGAATATTATGCCTTAAAACCTTAACATATTAGACATTGTCAGTATGATGCTTGCCATCAAACTTACTGAACTTATCCCATAGATTTTAGCACTAGTCCCATCTCCAAACATAACCAAGCCTCCATCATAATTTTGAAACTTAACAAAATTATTGTTATCACCAGTCATGTGATGTGAACAACCTCTATCAACTACCCAATAATTTTTCTCTTGTTTAGCATGTAGGGCAGAGATAATCATACCTTCATTTTTCTCTACTTTAGAGGGATTTCCTTTACCCATTTTTCAGAATTAGCAGAATTAGTTTCATCCTTAATCGCCAAGAACAAGAATTCATTGTCATCAAGATCTTCATATTCTGAATCCTCATTAGATATACTAGCATTCTCATTTACATAATAAGCTATGTTAATCTTCTTTCCTTTCTTTTCTTTCTTATATATTTGTTTATTACTTTTAGCTCTTTCTGAACACTTTGTAGCATAATGACCTATTTCTCCACAACTAAAGAATTTAAAGGGCAACTTACCTTCATACTTACCAAAGCCTTTCCTCATCCTTCTTAAAAATTTAGCTTCTACTTCATCAAGGTTTTCTTCATCAGAATCTTCAACTTTTGTAGCTTTAAAAGTAGTCTATGATTTGCATCCATTCCTTGAGCTCAACTTCCTCATCTCATAAGATGTCAAAAATCCTAATAACAAATCCTTATTATAGGTCTTATAATCTATAGTTTTCTCAATAATACTCACCTTCTCGCTGTAAGCATCGGGAAGATTTCTGAGAATATTTTTTACAATCTTGGTTTCATCTATAGTAGCACCAAGTCCTTGCATTCCAACCACTATCTTATCCAATATTTGTACATAAGCTTGGACATTCTCATCTTCATACATATGTAGAAGATCAAACTATGTATCCAAATTTTGTAATTTTTCCTCTTTAACTCTTTCATCACCATCATGCGCTCTTTCCAAAGCATCCCAAAATTCCTTAGCAGTCTTCAAATTCTAAATCTTAATCAACTCAGAATGTACCAAACTATTCTTCAAGATGTACTTCACCTTATTTTTTTCTTTATGTGCTTTGATCTCATTAGACATAATTAGACCACCAATATGAGTGTAAGGATTCTTGTAAGCTTTCTCCACATCATATCCATAATACTCAAGATATTAATCCATCAAACCTCAAATAATCTTAAACTCTTTTATATGCCATCTTAGATCTTCCTCAAGCAGTTAAGCTCTTCACCAAGGAACCAAGCTCTGATACCAATTTTTAAATAGGAAAATTGAGAGAGGGGTGAATTAGTTGTCACATAATTAAAATTTTAATTCTATCACTGGAACTAATTCTTAATACTGCTTAAATGATTAATCATCAAATTCTAATGCAAAAACTTAAATGCAACACATAAACACAATAACACCAAATTTACGTGGAAAACCAAATAAGGAAAAAACCACGGTGAGGATTAACTCACACTATAGATGATATCAAAACTGATTACACGAGGCTCACTGCCAAAACAAGGACTCACTATCTAGAATAAGGACTCACTATCCATAACAAGGACTCATTGTCCAATAGGGCTAACAACCTGGAGGGCTCACTTCCATAGATATACAAAGAGGAAAAATAAGACTTGTTATAGAGAGACTACAATCCCAATCCAACAAAGGATTCCACCACAATCACTCACATACATGCATGAATGATAGAGTTTACCTTTTGCTCAATGCATTTGGAAACTCAACATTAATCTTCACACTAATTTTCCACACACACTCACTAAATAGAATCAATATTGCAACTATCTGCACTTCCTCTTTTCTATTATCACTCTTCTTCTTCGATCTTGTATATTTCTTCAC
>CM021109.1:533289777-533327771 GCA_007115665.2 Sequoiadendron giganteum | reverse complement strand
CAATCATGCATTTTTTTTACTTCTATGCCTAGAAAATAACTCAAAAGACCTAAATCTATCATTTCAAATTCTCTTTTCATGGCCTCTTTAAAATCAACAATGAGGAAATCATCATCCCCAGTAAAAACAAGATCATCTACATACAAAACAACAATCAAAATATTACCATTTGCTGCCTTGATGTAAAGAGTGGGCTCACCATTGCTTTTGTTAAAGCCATTGCTCATCAAATATGAGTCAATCCTGTTGTACCATGCCCATGGATCTTGCTTCAGCCCATAAAGAGCCTTCTTCAGCCTATACACCTTGTGTTCTTCACCTAGAACTTCATATCAAAAAGGATGCTCCACATAAACTTCTTCTTTCAACACTCCCTTTAAGAAGGCGAACTTCACGTCCATTTGAAATACCTTCCATTTGTGCTAGGCTGCAATTTCTATGAATGCCGACATAGTTTCCAACCTTGCAACAAGGGCATATGTCTCATTATAATCTCTCCCAAACTGCTGTTTGTACCCCTTGACAACTAATCGTGCCTTGTGCCTCTCTATCCTTCCTTCGACATTGCACTTGGTCTTGTAGACCCATTTCACTCCAATAACTTGATTGTTGGGGACAAATCAATTAGCTCCCATGTGCTATTCCTTTCTATTGCACCTATCTCTTCATCCATGGCCTCACATCATTTATCCTCTTTCACAACTTCTTCAAAATAAATTGGATCACTATGAGAAAACAATGCAAAATTCATGTTCTCATCAAATTATTCATCATACCTTTCATCCTGGTAGATCTCCCTTAGAATCTTGGTCTTTCTTGGCATTAGGGAGGTGAGAGTAGGGTTTGAACTCTCACTGCTGTTGCTATTTTGTTGAACAAGCTAGGTTCAGAGCGATTGGGAGCGATTCAGAGATATTTCTGTGACCCATTCTCTAGCTGTCTGTGGCTACTTGCCTTTCTGTCTATTTGGATCAGGAATGATTATTACCGATCGGGAGCGATTTCTAAAATTTTCAGGAGCTTGCACGGAGCTGTCAGGAGCAACTGCTGGCTCCACTAAATCATCATTCCATACTTCTTGTTCCTTTTCTTCAATGTTAGGAATAATTGAGAGTGATTCAGAGCGATCGAGAGTGATTTTTCCATCCCATGACTGATCTTCTAGAAACTCCACATCTTTGCTGATAGCAATTTTCTTGCTTTACTACTTATTCCTGTACACCTCTTTATGGTTGGCTTTCCCTAGTGATACACCATTGATTGCATATCTTAAAAATGCTTAATTTAATATTGTTAACAATATCAAAATTATCCCACCAATAAATGATATTTATTCTACAACAATATTGTATTCCCTCATAATTAAAATATGGCTACTATGTTTGGAACTTAATATTAAGATAATTATCAACATCATTGCTAATATTAAAGTTATTAATATTAATACTATTTTTAGTGTTAATAAGAATTTTATTATTCATGATGCTAGCATCTATACTAATCTTATATCCAATATTTATATTATTATTTATTATTATATTGATCATAAGAATATTATTATGACTCTTAGTATTAGTAAATTATTCTATTTATTGATATTAGTATAATGACATCCAACTTATTATCAATATAGAACCCATGCTAATGTTTATTAGCATTGTAAATATTTAAGTAGGATTAAATGTTTGAACAAGAAGGTAACAACAACCTCATGACACCATCTAGAAACAATAGTGATGAGAGCAAGGGAAACCTCCTTTTTGGTTAATTGATTTCATTAGCTGCAAGATAATTCTTGCATCAAAACTAACTTCATCGTTACATGTTGGATGTCAACCCAACTAAAGGGTTACTTTTTTACTTCTTATATTGCATAATAATTCACCCTTACATTTTCTAAGACATTTAGGAAATTTCATGTGTATAATATGATTATTTACATTATGGAACAAAATTGAAAGATAAAGCTTAAAACTATATGTAGGAATCATCAATCATCTATTAGAGATTGTTCATAAGCCAATGTTCAATTTCTTTATCGTATAAGTTTTACTCACATTATGATATTTTTAGAGAGAAAGATAGATGGTTTCCATAAGGTTTAACAGTGTCACTAATACTATCCCAAGCATGTTGACACATAGATGCTTATTTATCACTTTTAATCTATCTAACTATTGGTTAATGGAATGCACATAAGAAAATGTAGAGTAGAATGTATCTCTCATAAGGTGGGGTCTTACAAAAGGCAAAAATTTCATATAGAATTATTTGAGATAGTGAAACCAATTATCCTATATGGAAACCATGCCACCTAGTGTAGATCTAGAAAACATTATATTGTTGTAGCTGTATAGGAGTGAATTTGTACCCCCCTTGCAAATTCCCCTTTTACACCTTTCACCATATAAGAATAAAATCTAACCAAGTAATTTCACATCCTCATCCCCTACTCCATCTACTTGGCACTTATTTTTAGTGTTGGTGGGGGAATTTCTTTTGGGGACACGTGCATGTCACATAGAAATTTACGCGGTGCGCTGCCATCCTGATAGGATTCCTACCTCTAGAATTTATAGATGTGTTACGTTCTCCACTGGTGACATAACATAACGCCCCCACACCTTCCTGTTGACCTTTGAATAAATCTTTCCCTCCCAAACCTTCTTCAAATGGATATCTTTCACTTTCATTCCATCTTCTTAGCAATTCTTGAGCTTCTACACATGAATTCACTCTCAATCCATTCTTGCAACTTCAAGCTACTTGCTCCACTATTGGCTTCACGATTCCAACAATCACAACATTATTCACATCTACCACAAAAGCTACAACTTCGTGTCTTGCAATATTTATTTCAGCATCACTACGACTACGTCGACTCTGCCATTTTTGTAGAATTACATTCCTCTCTCATTGGCCTTGAGCACCTTTAGTCGAGGGTGGTATCACTTTCTTACTATTACTTTGTTGTTGGATTTGAGTAGCATAGTGTTTCTCATAGCGTTCACTAATTTATTTTCCAAAATTGTTTTCTTTATCATGTTTCTATATCTTTATCTACCTATTTGTGCATGGAGGTGGAAACACCAAAATGGGGGTTTGATTGTGGCAAGTCTTGAATAGCTCCAAATTTTTTCTCCTCTTGGCTGTGTGTAGGTACATGTTCATGTGGAGCTTGCTTGTGAGCTGGACCCTTTGCGAGTTAAATCTTCACCAACTTTATTCTTATCATCTTTCATGTTATTTTATCATTTATCACTTTAGTCATCATCTTTACACTTCATTCACTAATATGTCAGTAGGTTCCTTGCACTCTTTACTATAATTTTTCAATTTCTATCCATATGGATGCCAATGCACCTGTGAGATGCCAGTTTTCCACATAGTCATCCCTGATTTGCATTGTTGTCCTCTAGTAGAGACCTATTCGAGGTACAGTTTGGGTTCCAAAAGATTTCTTTCTTAGCCCCACTAAAACTCTTGGGTTAGTAGAGTGACAAAAGCACTGAGAGTTCTCTTCATTCTCTATCTTTGATGTCAAACACTTGTCCAGTTTGAGGTAGACTAGGGTAGCCTTCTGCTCTCAGCTCTCCATGTCTTGGAACCTTGGTGTGGTTGGTCCCCCTGCTTTAGATTTTGATGAACATGATGTGAACAATGTCCATTTGTTTCTTTGTATCTGAGAAATTTTCCCTTGCACTTGGTGACTATTGTACACTCAGGTGTTGTGAGGTTTTATGAGCATCACAACCTAGTCTACAATCTCCTAGTAGTACATGGTCAAAATAAGTGTGCGGCACTTAGAAATGGAAAAGATGAAGGTAACTTCCGATTTTACTTCTAGTTTTACCACAAGTTTTAAAGACGATATGGGTTATGTTGACGAGACCACTCATGCACCCACTTCTCTAGTATCCCCTATAGCTTTGTCTAAGGATGAGGATGATGATGTGCACATTCCCATATTTTTTTTTGTGTTAGAAACGATGCTGTTATACCTCGTGAATAATTTGGAGAAAGTATTGAATATGGTGAGGGCTATTAGGCTTGTTAGTGAGGTGAGATACATGTTAGGGAAAGATTAAATTGGCATAGAGTTCTTGTGCGGCCTCATCGATATGACTGAAGCATACATCCCTTCATATAACACTAGGTTGATTACTACTTGAGGAATGGTGCTCGATGCCTATGAGAGATAGATAGGTGTCTCGATGCCTACCATGTCCATATGCATGGATGAAATAGGCCCCTCAATCAATGTTTCCCTTGCTCCTCATACATACCACACAATCAAGGCGAGTAGAATACCGCTTGGTTTCAAATTCACCCCTCCTACTTCCCTTGGCAGTTGGGGCTTTGGTGGAATGAGTGGTGGTGGCATTGGAAATGTTAGATTTGGAGGAAGCCATGGTGGTGGCTTCGGTGGAGGCTACGATAGTGGTTTTGGAGGAGGATCTAGTGGTGGTGGTTTTGGGGAGGTTCCATTGGACCTTTGTAATCTTCAAACCTATGGAGAAGCATACGTCCCTTCATATAACACTAGGTTGATTACTAGGTTGTAATCTTCAAACCTATGGAGAAGCATACTAGGTTGGGGGAGGTTCCATTGGAGAAGCATACATCCCTTCATGTAACACTAGGTTGATTACTACTCGAGGAATGGTGCTCGATGCCTACCATGTCCATATGCATGGATGAAATAGGCCCCTCAATCAACGTTTCCCTTGCTCCTCATACATACCACACAATCAAGGCGAGTAGAATACCCCTTGGTTTCAAATTCAACCCTCCTACTTCCCTTGGTAGTTGGGGCTCTGGTGGAATGAGTGGTGGTGGATTTAGTAGTGATGGTGGCATTGGAAATGGTAGATTTGGAGGAGGCCATGGTGGTGGCTTCGGTGGAGGCCACGATAGTGGTTTTGGAGGAGGATCTAGTGGTGGTGGTTTTGGGGGAGGTTCCATTGGACCTTTGTAATCTTCAAACCCTATTTTAAATGTTCTACTAAAAAATATGGATAACATGAAAAACTAGTTGGAAAACCTATCTCAAGCCTCCTCCTAGCCTATCTTTATTATTTCACCACGATGCCTTGATGGCAAAGATTTTCCCTCGATCTCTCAAGGATACAACACTCGAGTGGTACTATTACTTTCCTAGCAATTCTATATTCTCATTCGACCAACTTGTTATTCAGTTTCTCCATCAATTCTAGGATAACATTAATATGAAGATGACCTTCTTGGATCTCATCCAATGTAAGTAGGTAGGGCATGAGAAGATAAATGATTTCATTGCACGATACAAAGTCCTCTTTTTACAAATCTCATACCTGCTACCTGACTCGAATGTGCAGGAGGTATTCAAAGGAAACCTATAGCGAGCTTGGCAGGATAAATTTTCCTTAATAAAATATCCTTCTTTCACACATCTATGTGTTGCATTGTAGGAGTAATAGAAAACAATAGTTTAGTTTGGGGGATCTTCCTCGTACTCCTATTTTGAAGGAAAATTTTTAGTGTCCATTTGATGAAAAAAATTCTATTACAAATGTATTTTTCGTGACTAATGATCAAGGCCTCAGATGCAAAAAAAAGTTTATGAAGTTATCCGAATGTGATTCTTCTATTCTGCAAAAGTTACTGAATGATAAGGTTATAACATTATAAAAACATTGACCTTTGAAGGATCCTTATCCTGATTGGTATGATAGAAATGTTTTTTCCAGTACCATCATGTTCAAGGGCATGATATTGAACATTGTATGCACCTACACCATGAGATATAGGACCACATCAATGACGATACCATCTGTCTTGATGGAAAGAAATAAAAAATAAATAAGTCAGTGGTGAAGGCAAATAATGAGTTGTAGATTTATACAAACCTGTTTTCATCTCACTCCATGAACTTGATTATTGATCCTTTTTATGCTTCTCCTAAAGCCTCAACATACGTAAATGTGGTTTCATTTACTCCTATTCCTCCTTCACATCTTTTGACTGGCTCACCAGATGTGATTTTCACCTCACAGGACTTGAATTTGAATAATAATCCCTCCCCCCTATACATTCCTTCTCACGTAAATGGAAACATCATAATAGGAGTCCTTGTGGACCCCACGAATCAAGTGAATGTTATTAAAAAGGAGACCTTATGACTAAATTCATTACAGAGAGAGGAATATGTGAAAACAAAATATATTATACATACACATGATTATCTCTCTCTTGTTCTATATAGTTCTATAACTCTTTCCGTCCTAGTAGGACCTAGGGCTATGAATATTGCTTTCGATGTCATTCTAGAATTCGGTCTATTCAGGGTGAAGCTAGACATCCCTTGGCTAGATTTCATGAAAAAATCCCTTTTGTTATTCACAAATGTTTGAAGTTCTCTCATGAAGGTGTTGTGCATGTTGTGCATGACACTAGATATCAACCATTGGTATCCTGTGGGGTTACTCCTTGGATCATTTTTGGCCCACCTCAGTTGGTTTTATCCCTCCTAGAATATACCTACTTTACCAAAATTATGTAAATTACAAAATCAATGGCAAGGGATAGCCGAAAGTGACTCCCCCTGTAGTGTAGCAGCAAGCTTCCTATTCCTCTCAAAAAGGAAAAGGGAGGTCTGCCCATGCTTAGGGCCTTGCCATTGCCTCCCTCCTTGCATTGGGTTACTACTATTGGCTTTTGTATAAGGATTCTAATGGTGTTCGCTTGGCAAAAGGCCAAGTGTTGGGTATCTATCCTTCCTATCTTATCCACAAGGCCTCGACCTCTTCTGTATGGTAAGGGGAAGGGTCCCCATGAAGTGTCCTCTATGTCTCAACCTTTGCGGCCTCTTATTGCTCCTACCTATAAGTTAGTGAATGGGAAGAGGCTTGCTACTAAGGTGCTCAAGCCTACTCCTCCTTCTGTTGTTCCATCATCTTGTCCATCTCTCCCTCTTATTCCTGTCTAGGAGTCCCTCCCTCCACTAGAAATGACTATGATGGATACCATGATGGTTGAACAAGAGTCTTCCATCCTTTCCCAAACTGGGGCCTCTAGCTCCTAGAGTCATAGAAATCACCTTACGCATGAGTACAAGCATCAAAGAAAGGCTCTAGCCACTAAGAAGGCTAACTTGTAGAAGAATTAAGTGGAGTCAGTAGCTCCTACTTTGATGTCTTCTGCTATACCCTCCTCTTCTGTCCTCTCTAATTTAGTTCCTTTAGTTTTAGTTTTACTTCTGGCTCCCACTATGAGTGTGAAAAATCCTCACCCAAAGAGGGTGTAGGTGTTTATTTCTCCCTCAATTGAGCTTTCACTTTTGATATCCCTTCCAAACATGTCCCACCATTTTCAAAACCCATGGACATGCCAAATAACTTGGTGGTGTCCACCGTAGTTTTCTCCTCTTCCTTTGCGCCCTCTACTTCATCTATAGGGATCCCACATCCCTTGATGATTTGAAAGATGGAGGATGACCCTGCTAGCAATGAGGATAAGAAGAAGGCTTGCCTTCTTCAGAGGGTAGTTCTGCATTGGTTTGTGTCATCCTAGTGATGAAGGAAGCCCTGAAATCCCCAAAGTTCATCACTTCTCTTGAGTCTTTTGGTGAGCCTAGTAGTGGATCATGGGTGCCACCTCCCTCACCCGTTGAGCTGATACATGGCACTCTAGTAAAGTGCATGTTCAACTCTGTGGATGAGGTCCCGACCCTATCAACAATTTTTGTGAGATCACTGACAATCACCCGATAGGAACTAAGTGAAGAAGACCTCAAGGGGTCTTCTTCCTTGGATCTTGTTACAAGAGGGTTAGAGGGTTCCCCCTTGATATTTCACCCTTGTAGTCTCGTCCACCCTCCCTATACAATGATCTAGATTGGGAGAATAATGACCTCTTAGTTGATGAGGACTAGGGGCACTTCTTCTTTACCTATAGATTAGATTGTGTGTGTATGAATTATGTTCCCTTGTGCTTGTTTTATATGTTGAAATAAAAAAGACAACTAAGAGGGGGGGTGTGAATTAGTTTTCACCAATCTCATTCACAAATCTTAAACAATTATTAATTCCACATCCACTTTAATCTATTATTAACTATGAACATGAAACATAGATAACAAAAAGAAAATACCAGAGACACCAGATTTACGTGGAAAACCCAATAAGGGAAAAAACATGGTGAGGATTAACTCACAATATAATAGTAATGCAAAACTAGATACAAAGGCTCACTACCAAAGGGCTCACTGCCCATAAAGGACTCACTGTCAAAATACAAGGCTCACTACCTACAGATAGAACTCATTGTCTAGAAGGAGGCTCACTGCCTACAACTAAAGAAATATAACCAAAAAATACACCACAATAGGTTCCACAAATTCACAACCTTAATCAAAGAATTGTAGACACCATCAACTCATTGCTTTCAGGAGTCAAGCACATTAAAGTACTGCTACCATGATTCACTTTTGCACACTTTGCTTTTCAAATTTGTTTCACACTTGTTAGCTTTCAATCTTCTCAATTCACAACATCTTGAATTGTATTTATACCATCTTCAACCCTTAGAAAATTTATCCAAGGTCGGCTACACATTATTTATTTTATAAACTCAAACTAGGTTGGTGACTCAGCATTCCCACGGTGGATAAGAATGAGAATGGAACAAATACATACTTAAGTAGGACCCAAAAAATATCTTGGATCAATCACATGCTTCCTTAATCAATGCTTATCCTTCATGTAATGTGTAGACACCAGGTCAACCAAACCTAATGAAAACACCAATGAACTTTGTAGTACATGCATCTACAACAAGATGATAACATGTGGATCACGTAACACGCTTCACTAAACACTGGAACACCTCTTAGAAGTCTTCAGATTAATCTCTAGCAACTACACCAATCTTCATACATAGAACACATTCCAATAGTCCAACCGGAATGTGCATACACATATATTAACTCTAGAACAAGCCTTCTGAAGTACCAACTCATGAACACTTCTATTAAAACATAGATAACATAATTATTAACCTTCTTCCAGATTTGGAAGACTTGAAAAAAATCATTAGAGGACCGTAGAGAAGAAAAATATCTCCCAATCCATAGATAAACAACTTTGCCAGAACAGTTCACACACCGGTGAACACAACTTTCACTCTTCATCAAACCAAAAGCTATAACTCAAGATATATCAACCAAATATGCCCATAAACAACACTATAGATCCAAAAAAGCATAGGATCAACATAAAATAAATGCAAAGCACATTACCAGAGCACATTTAGAACACACACATAACTCTATCTTCAGTGTTTATTAATTTTCTCAAAAGCACTTCATATCAGCACACCTACAACACCTTAAAGATATGATGCAAGTGCAAGGGACTCCAAACAACTCAATATGTCAACATTCCTTCAAGAGGCATCTAACAAGATTAATATGGCCAATTTGACCAATCCAACTCACTTACAAAGTCTGAAACTAAACAAAGGTACAACTTCCCTTGTTCAACCACCTACTCTGCTAGCCAAGCAAACCTAGTTTCAAGGGCTTAACTCCAAAACTTACCAAAATACTTCACAAAAAAATAGGGTTTCAAATACCCTTTTCCCTATTCTATAACATACTTCAAATTCAATATCAAGTACTTTGGAACATATGACTGAAACTAAACCCTCTACCCAGGCCTAATTAGACCTAAAAGGTCTCATTAACAAAGAAAATCCCTCACAAAACCTTCGAAAACCCAAAAAATTGATTGGGAAAAAATTCTTAGGTTATTAAAGCCCCAAAACCACAACCAGACTTAAGGGAAACCCCCAATTACATACCAAACTAGAAAACCCTTGTTTTTAGGCAAAATAGGGAGGGTTTATTGTATTTGAATACTCAATAACTTATATGACCATGCCACCAATTGTAACACCATTTAAATCCCCTAAAAAATATTACAAAACCATCACATAGGCCATTCTACACATATCTTGACAAATTCACTCTTTAGTTGCTCAATTTCACATAGAAATCACCCTATTTCACTCATGGGCATCAAACCAATCTCACAAAAAAACACTCCCAGGATTATAAAACATTAAGAAACTCATAATATGCATAGAAGGGTCATTCCACTAAGCCACAAGTTTATACAGTAGGTGGAATGCCCTTTTCACATTTTAACCCCTCAAAACACTAGTTTTAACTATCAAAATGAGCAGTTCCAGAGAAATGGATGGTTCTCCCTCAATAATTAATGAAATCAACTCAAATTTGAAGAAAACATATCTTAACTCACCCCTCTACATGAATCCAAAAAATTTTATGCAATAAATATGCTATACGGGTCGTACAAAATAAAAGAAGTTTTGAAAAACAGTGAAAACAATGAAAAAAATGTGGGACAACAGTGTTATGGAGTTTATAACTTGAAAATCTTAGAAAAGATCCTTTTTACAATGTATACAATGCTATTTAAAATTTAATCAATCCATTCAATCGATGGATTTCACCTTCTAACCTCCTAACTTCTCATGTGACTCTTCATCTCCCAATTTTCCCATTTTGACAACTTTTACATTTTGCAAAATTGCAATCTTTACATTTTGTGCAGTTTTGAAACCCAAACCATCTAAACAAATAAATTTCATTAAAAATGACTTATTACAATAGAAAATTGCCTCATAGAACTTATTTTAATGCAAAAAATCCCATTTCCTAAAGTCTAGACATGATCTTCATGATTTGATAATTTTGCTTTAATGGTGCCCCTGCACCATACACCCCAACTTGAAACTTTTCCAAGTCCCTTGGAGAGATAAATGTGACATTTACTCCTTTGTATTCTTCATGCCTTTGAATCCATTTCTTGTCTTCAACTGGTTCAAGTTTCCTTGCCTTCTCACTATCTTGGACCTTCTTGTCTTTGTCTTCCTTTGGTTCATGGTCTTCACTGTCATACAACATTGTGCGGTGTTCATTTACCTTTCCACCAGAAAAACCTATCATCTCAAATTCTCTTACCTTTGTGCTCATGCCTTTATCAACTATCATCACCTTTTCTTACCTCAACATGCTTGGTTCTCTGTCCATTGTTCCCTTTATCTGCAACTTTTCCATTGTCAACAATGTCCTTTCCTCTGCCAATCCCATTACCAACCGTACCAACACTTTTAATGGCCTCTATTAGACCCGTAATTTCCTTGTTCACTATTTTTTGAACATTACACTCCACTATCATAGGGTTCCTTGATAGTCCTTTCATTTATTTCATTGTGATAGGGCACATAACTTTTCCAACCAACACATTTTCCTTGTGCTCTTGCCTTTCCAAAGGCTGTCCACTCATGTATTGCTTTGTACTAGTCTGAGATATATTCCCAATCACTTTCTTCTGCCACAAAAAATAATTCTTCCTCTTCTTTGTCTGCAAATCACTTTCACTCTTCCTACCCATTGTAATAATAGTATCAAGCCTTGCACTAGCCACCAAACTCAAACTCTTATCTTCAACAACATTCACCAAATCCTTTTTACCCATTATAATCACCTTTGTTGCACTTGTCTGCTTCCCATATTCTTCTAGCAATGGTAATAAGGTAAATGAATTCCCTTCATGCTCAATCTTGTAAGTATTAGCCCATCCATCATATACAACATGTTTGTCAAATTTCCAAGGCCGCCTAAGCAACAAATGACAACATTGCATTGGAAAAACATCACAAAGCACTGTATCCTTATATCCTCCAATTTGAAATTCAACTAAAGCTTGCTCATTGACTAGGAGTGACTGATCATCATTTAGCCATGACACCTTGTAGGGTGTTTCATGAGGAAATTTCAATAAATTCAACTTATTTACCGTTTCTTTTGATACAATATTGTCGATGGAGCCTGAATCAATGACTAACTTGCATAACTTTCCTTTGCTCTTGCAGGTGGTCTTGAAGAGACTTCTCCTTTGCAATGGTTCCTTCTCCTTGGAGGCCTTCAAAAGTTGTCTTTCCAGCATCAAAGCTTCTCAAATGTTAGGTTTTGCTACAAGGTTTTAAGAACTAACACTTTCATCTTCATCCTCTTGCACAAGTTGAACTCTCTTGTCACCTTTTCTCTCACTTCCACTTGTAGCAGCTCAAAACTTATCAGGACATTTGTAGAAAGGATGTCCAAACTCCCCACATTTGTAACACTTTCCTGCAAATTGATTAGAATCTCTTCCTCTAAAGTTGGTTCTTCCACCTCTCCATCCACCTCTAGACTCAACCACTTGTTCTTTTCCTTTACCAACATCTTCTTGACCTTCCTTGAACTATTTTGGTGTAGAAAATGCACCTCTTCCCCTAGAAGTACTACCTCTTCCTCTTGCTGCCTTCTCTTGTCTCCTCTTGAGTTTCTCTTATGCTCTTATTGCCATTTGAAAACATTGTTCCACATATTTTGGTTCCACCAAACTGATTTCATCTTGAATGTTATATCTTAGGCCATTGAGATATCTGACCACTCTTTCTTCCTCATCCTCCTCATGATTTGTTCTTATACTTAGCTTGTAGAATTCCTCGGTGTATGCTTGCACATCTTGTTCATTTTGCCTAAGATTTTGTAATATTTTAAGTAATTGAACATTATAATCACAAGGAAGGAACTTACCTTTCAGTTTTCCTTCATTCTCTATCATGAGTTATCTTGTTCTTTCCTTTTCTCTGCCTTTCATCTTGCACAAAATTCCACCACAACAAATCATGTCTTCTTTACTTTGTGTTCTTCATCTATCTCTTCACTGTCAAAGTAATTCTCCATGGCTCATATCCAATCCAAGAGCTCTTCACCATCTAACTTACCCCCATACATACGCACATCCATTTTTCCACGTCCATCCTTCTTCACAACCTTCAAAAGCTTCATAATTCTCAAATCATCTGGATCCATCTCTTCTTCTTCTTCATTATTAGCTTCCTCCTCTGTATCACTATCTTCCATGGTGAATCCACCTTTAGATTTCAATGCTGCAATCTCCTTCTTCAAGGCTTCTATTTATTTTGACCGCTTCTCAACCTTTCTTGCAACTATAATTTTCTTTGGAGGCATTTTGACAGTATTTCCTCTTCACCTTCCATTCACAAACTGCAACTTTCTTCCACAAATATCTGGTACCTTCGCTCTAATACCACTTGATGGAAGTGCAGGGGACTCCAAACAAGTCAATATGTCAAAATTCCTTCAAGAGGCATCTAAAAAAATTAAGATGGCCAATTTTGACAAATCCAACTCACTCAAAAAGTCTGAAACTAAATAAAGATACAACTTCCCTTGTTCAACCACCTACTCTGCTAGCCAAGAAAAGCTAGTTTTAGGGTCTTAACTCCAAAAATTACCAAAAGAATTCACAAAAAAAAGGGTTTCAAATACCCTTTTCCTTGTTACATAATGTGTACGTTAGAATGTGTCAATTAAATTGCATATAAACTAGTACACCAATGAAACATTAGATTGAAGAAAACTAAATAAAATAAAGTAAATGCAAACTCTAAATCGCAGCTTCTTCAAATTCGTTTCATTGTCCTCTATCTCCAAGGATTCACTTTAAGATGTTTGCTCTCAGTTGTGCAAACAACAACTTATAGAATGACACTTGAGAGAATGAGATTATCAAAAATGCATATGCATGTAAAATATTGAGCTTATTGAATTAAAATGCTATGAAATGCTTAAGATGCGACTATAATAACTACACATGAAAATATGAGATTCGAGGTCCTCCTCAACTCATGAAAGAGCTGTATTTATAGATTTTTGAAAGTAAGATTTCAATTGGCCAAGATCGATGGTCGAGTTCAAACCTGTTGAAATGAACGGTGAGAGATCGAGAATTCAAAAAGAAGGTGGAATTCTGAGAGACAAAAAATGAAGAGACAATTTGAAAAGTGTCTCTCATAATTAAATAAATTTTAATTATGTGTGAGAGAAATATGAAAAGACTTTAATTAAATATTACAAATATTTAATTATGTGAGAAAAGAAAAAGCCTTTTAATTAAATATTAAGAATATTTAATTTTTGTGAGAGGAGTGGGAATTTGGAAAATGATTTAATTAAATATCGAAAAATTTAATTAAATGTGGAGGGAAGAATATCATTTAAATTGTGAATTTAAACTTGTGATAATTAATGTAAATAATTTGTTAAATCTATTTAATTAATTAAGAGGAAGGTAGCATTAATTAAATAAAATTTATTTATTTAATTAAATTAGAAGAATTAGAAAATGAACAATATAAATAAATAATTAAATTTATTTATATGTAGATGACTTAAGAACATTAATTAAATAATTCATATTTAATTAATTAATAGGTTCGATCGACCGTGACCATTTTTAGATGTGTACATTTTGCCCCTCTTTGAAGTGATGTGTTTCATGCATTGCTTCAAAGAATTTGCCCCTGACTTTGAAAAATTACTGATGATGCTATATGCCCCCTCGAGAGATAAATCGCATGATGAGAATGATTATGAAACTAATTTGGAAGATTTTCAGATGATTTCGGAGAAAAATTCGGTGATTTAACTCTTGAAATAGCACTTTGCATAGTAATAAATGCTTTTTTTACCCCTTTAAAAGATGAAAAAGGTGAGAAGTCACTTTCATTTGAATAGTAACCTTTGAAGATTTTGGAGCTCTGAGAGAGAGAAAAGCAATGCCGATCCCATATGAGCGTCACAGATTCGAGTGAGGTCGCCGTCATCAGAGACCACCTGCATATGGACCTCCGGTAAGTTGATCCAAACCTCTCCGTCAAATTTTTATGCATTTTTGGATGCTTTTTCGATTTTTTTCAAATTTTCAAATTCTGTTTTAGCGCATACGATAGGTCTTTTAGCGCATACAGTAGATAGTTTAGCACATCCGAAATAGTGCATAGGGATAAAACAGTTGCGCATAGAGGCCAAATAATCGTGCATAGGTGATTTAGCGCATAGATGGACTGTTATAGCGCATACATGGATTTTTGCCGAATTTCAATTTTTGAAGAAAAACTGATGCATGCGTGATGATTATTGCTAGATTAGACAACAAATTTTACGCATTTGAATATCATCGATGAATAGATTTGATAAATTTGTCTTCGTGCTTGAAGAACAAATAGGTTTGATAAATTTTGATTCCATGCGATATGGAAAAACAAAATAGAAATGATAGATTTGCTTTCCTGATTGAAAAGTCAAATAGATTGAGTCACGATGACTGTTAAATTTGTTTCCATTTGATATGAAAAATAAATAGTATTGGTAATTTGCTTTCCTGAATGAAAGTCAAATAGAGTCATGATGACCATTAAATTTGTTTCCATGCGATATGAAAAACAAACTAGATGTGTTTTAAACTTGCTCGATGTACTGATTGATTGATGATATCCATTGCTGATTGATTTTGCATGCTTGCTTAATGATTTTGTAAAGGAGGATTTTAGTCTACTTCAGATTAGAGAGAGATTTCCGTAGACATGGGAGATGATTCTCGACTGTCCCATGATGATTTGGGAGTGATAGACCAGTGTGGCCTGAGAGCTCTATTGAGTATCCCGTAGTATCAGATCAACAGGGCTTTGTTGACTATCTTAGCAGAGCGGTGGCACAACGAGCACAACACCTTCCATTTGCTGATAGGAGAGATCACGGTGATCCCAGAGGATGTTTACAGGATTTTGGGTATTCTTGTGGTTGGAGAGCTTGTGATTTATTATCACAAGGAGATTGGGGGTATAGATGCTTTGAGATGGGTCTTCTAGGATCCTCATGTCTGTGGATATGAGCTTCCTTGGAAGGAGATGACAGAGAGATATACCCCACTACCTTCAGTTTTAGTAAGGATGATCGGTGGTTTCCTTTGTCCTAATCGTAGGTCAAAGGGACTATCAGTTGGGTGGGGGAGGATCTTGGAGGACATGCTTCTCCATCGTACTAGATATGCATGGGGGTCATGCATGCTTGCCCATCTGTACCATGACCTTCATTAGGTCATGTATACAGATGGGAAGAGTCTTTCGTGCGAGGTGACTCTGTTACAATTATTCGCATGGGAGCACTTCGCGATTACACGTCCTATTGTCAGGAGAGATCACCCCATCAGATTCCCCTATGCTTATGCATATATAGGTCCCCTTGTCCAACCAAGGCTGGGAAAATTGGAGTACTGGCGATGGGTACTTGATGACTTGGAAACGGTCATCTAGCGATCGTATGTGGATTGCGACCCGTGGTAGGCAGATGACAGAGAGTTACTATATGTGACGGGGTCCAGATACTTGATTGGATGCACCCCCTTCATTATTGAGAGATTTTTGGGCTGGAGAGTGCTAAGATAGTTTGGATGGGTACAGATGATGCCACAGGGGATGACACACTATACTAGGGGCCGGGGAGATGTACCAGAGTGGGGGCTAGTTTTGACTATTGAGGCCGCTAGAGAGGAGTACTTTGAGTTGCAACTGAATGATTGGACCATACGACCAGAGGTGACAAATGTAGGGATGACGGATGACTATGCTGCATATTTCTACACACATCCCTTTCCTTATTTCACTAGTCCAGATGAGCCTGCCCCATTGATGGGAGGTCCAGTTATACAGATGGGATGATAGCAGCCACAGGGACATCCAATAGTAGGGTAGCCACAGGATCAAGGACAGGTACAGGTAGGGCAGGCCGCAGATATTGGCAGGGTAGCCATGGAGGTAGATGATGAGAGCTCTAAGGACAAGGAGATAGATGAGGAGTCGGATGACTCAGATGATGGGGATAATGGGGGTGGTGGGAGGAAAAGATTATTATTTGAAATTCCCTTCAGGATGAGGCCACAGACATCTAGAGCAGTGGGTCAGGCCAGTACTTCAACACTGTAGATCACCATTAGGGCTCCGTCATAGGGATAGGTAGATGCCTTGCAGATTGAGGTTCAGACTCTTAGGAGTCATCTAGCATAGGCATAGGGGACCATCAGTTAGCTGCAGGGATAGATAGCACAGCCGCCACCTCCCAACCCACAGGTAGCTCAGCTTATGGCCGAGAGGGATAGCTTCTGGGAGAGATGCATATAGGCCGAGGGGGTAGCCGAGAGGCTACTGAGATCAGTGGAGAGCACCTCCATTGGAGAGGTTGTGGCAGAGGGGTTAGAGACTGCTCGGGAGGCTGAGTATTACCAGATGCAATATTTTGAGGCAGTGCCACCTGAGCAGTAGATAGCCTTCACTCAGTCAAGTATTCGAACTCAGACTCACTCATGCAGTCACTCTAGGAGTGCGACCAGGAGTGTGGGTCAGCCAATTAGATGAGAGATCAGAGCCTCTGGGAGTAGAGATCCAGTGAGACCCGCTACCTTCGGCAACAATAGTAGCCATGATCCACAACCAGATGCCCCTCAGCGATGAGCATTTCATTGTACACATTTATGCCCTTGTATGATATATCTTTTTGAAACATTTGATATCCTTGTATTCCTGAACATTTGTTTTGATGAGATCTATGATATGCAGTGGTGATTTGATTATGCATGTGTTATGGATGATTTATGCATATGATATGGATGTTTTGATTTTTTATATGCCATGTCGTGTATGATGATGATGCAAATGATGATATGATAGGATCTAAATGAATTTTTCTTTTCTCTTATGATGTATGCAATGAATGCAAAATGCAAGATGCAAATGATTTTAGATGATATTATGATTTATGATGATGATGTAATGAAACTATACTCATGTAATGAATTTATGATATATGATGTAATGATGTGAAAAATATGAATGCAATTTTTATTTTATGAATGTGTGAAATATGCAGATGTATATGTTAATGAATGATGAATGATAACCATGCCTATGATGTAATGAATGCCTATGATGCAATGATGGAAAATGACATGATAAGGAATATGATAATGATATGAAATGATGATGATGAGATGTAACAAATGTCCAGTCTTACTCAACCATTGAAAAAGATATTTAAGAATGTGATCCATCCTCAAAATCTATTTTAAAAAGAACCTCAAAATGCAAATGAATTATGCAGTCCTAAATGAAATATGCAATCCTAAATGAAATATTGAATCATTCTCCTTGTTGCCATTTCCTACTGTTTTTAGTTGTCATCATTGAGCTTTTTGATATGTTGAAAGTTAGTACAAGCATCAAAGGGGTATGTTAGCACCAATGATGACCTGAGTACTGCTTCCATAATGTTTAATGTAGCAAGTTAATACAAGCTTCGAGGTATAATTGAACCAAGATGACCTAAGTATTGCTTGCATAAACAAACCAAAAGTTAATCAATTTCCTATGCAAATTCTGAAATGTCATCAATGATTCATTGTAGAACATGTCTCGCGACCAATTTGCATCATACTAATGATTAACTTGCAGACAACAATCAAAGAAAAATCATACTTTTTCCTTGTGATTCTAGTTCAGTACATCATTGAACCACTCCAAAGATATGATGTCATTAAATATCAAAACAAAAATTTGCAACTTTTGCTTTTAGGTTTGTCATTCATTTTATTTAGATTAAGATCATCCAATTTGTTTTTAAATCATCTATCAAGATAATCATGTAAGCTTAGTTTAATTGGACAAGACTGTTGTTTCTGATATTCTGATACTAGACACACATTGCCGACTACCTTCTAGAAAAGCGAACTGCCCCCTAGTGACCTTGTACTCCGACTCTTGCTTAGACACAACTGTTGCGATGGATAAACCTTAAATCATCAAGCCATGATGAGATCCTTGTCGTTCCAAGGAAAAGATGCAATGCAAATGCGATTGGTGATGTGTGTGCGCGATGCTGATGAAAAAGATGCACATGTAGAATGAATCCTAATAGATGAGAGAGCCAAATAAAATCATAAACAATACCTGTTTGCTAGGTTTTCACCGTTTGTTTTTATTGCACTTTTTCCTAATTTTATGATTTTTTTGTTATTACCAAGACGCCTGTTTGCCAGGTTTTCATCTAGGCAATTTTCTTTTTCTTTTTTTTCAAGACATTTTATATTGTTTTTAATTTTTTCTCAGGTGTAGAACCTTTTCAGATGAATGATGTTGATCGGATCTTCAAACAGGTCCCCTTCTGCTATTGACAACTGATATGCCCTCGATCCGTAGGCTACAATGATAACGAACGGGCCTAACCAGTTAGGTTCGAATTTACCTTTCTTTTCCCGATTCTGTTGATTTCGAGGGTTTTCTTTGAGGACCAAATCACCCACTTGAAAACTTCGCGGTTTGACTTTGTGATTGTAGCTGCGGGACATGATTTGTTGATATCCCTTCAAGTGATTAACCGTAGTTTGATGTAGTTCATCAAGCAGTTCCGGCTCTTGCAATCTTGATACTTTGTAGTCTTCGTCATTGATTAGCCCTTTGAGTGATACTCGAAGTGAAGGAATCTCAACTTCAAGTGGCAAAATAACTTCTGCTCCATAGACCAAAGCATAAGGAGTAGCTCCTGTCGGTGTGCGAATGCTTGTTCGGTAAGCCCATAATGCTGGATTTAATTGGACATGCTAATCACGACCTACTTCATTCACTATTTTCTTCAAAATCTTTAGAATTTTTTTATTTGAAGCTTCAGCTTGACCATTCCCTTGCGGATAATAAGGTGTGGAGTATTTGTGTTGGATGTGAAATCTTTCACATAGTTCATCAACATCTTGATTTTTAAAGGGTCTACCATTATCCGTGATGATGGAATTAGGAATGCCATATCTACAAATGATATAATTCAAGATGAATGAAGATATTTGTTTACCCATAACAGTTGTTAAAGGAACAACTTCAATCCACTTAGTGAAATATTCAGTGGTTGTAATGATAAATTTATATCCATTTGAAGATGATGGATGTATCTTGCCAACCAAGTCCAATACCCACTGAGCGAAAGGCCATGTTGTGGTGAAGGGTTGTAATTCCTGAGTAGGAGCATGAATGAGATTCCTGTGAATCTGACATTTTGCACATTTCTTCACAAAGGCGAATGATTATTTTTCCATGGTGGGCCAATAGTATCCTAATCTTACAAGTTTCTTAGCTAAGGTTAGTCCACTTGAATGTGTCCCACAAATTCCGCCATGGACCTCTTGTAAGCCTTTTTTCGACTCATTGTGTTCAAGACACCTAAGGAGGGTACCATCCAGATCACGCCGGTATAAGACGTTAGCAATTAAGGTGTAACAAGATGATTGACGAATGAAATTTCATTTTTGATTCGTAGACAAGCCTAAGGGTAAAGTAGTATCTTGTAAGTAAGTGTAAATTTGGCCATATAAGGAAGAGTTAGAACTTGTTAGATGGCAAATGATTTGTGTTTCAAGGTTTTCATGGGCGGGAGAAAACAATTGTTCCACCAGGAAATCGTACCATTTTTGATTCTCTAACAATTGGAGTAGAGAGGTGATTGTAGCCATGGAGTCTGCTGCTTTGTTATCAATGCACAAAATCTATAAGAACTAGATATTAACAAAGTATTTCTTGAGATCTTCCACCATTCCTTTGTAAGGTATCAACTTGTCATCTTTGGTGTGGTATTCATCATTGATTTGATTTATGACAAGTTGCAAATCGCCAAAAACTTGAAGTTTTGTGATTTTCCAACCACCATAATTTTCATGCCGATTATCAATGCCTCATATTCAGCTATGTTATTTGTGCAAGGAAACATTAGCCGATAAGATTTTGGAATTGTATGTCCTTGAGGTGTAATGAAAAGAATTCCTGCTCCTGAACCATGTTGAGTGTAAGAACCATCAAAGTAGAGTGACCATGATTGTTGGATGTCCGCTGTGAAAATGTCAGCATCAGGAAAATCAACATGTATTGGAAGTTCTGTTGGCATTGGTGCTTCTGATAATTGATCTGCAATTACTTGTCCCTTTATAGCTTTCCGATCCACATACTGAATATCGAACTCACTTAAGATCATAACCCATTTAGCCAACCTGCCAGTTAAGGTTGCCTTACTTAGAAGATACTTGAGTGGGTCAATCTTAGCCACAAGCTTTATTGTATGAGTCAACATGTAGTATCATAATTTTTGAGAAGTGAACACCATTGCTAAACAAGATTTTTCAATGAAGATGTAATTTAGCTCACGATTTGTTAGAGTTCAACTGATGTAATAAATAGCTCATTCTTTTCTTGAGTAATCTTCCTGTGCCAATAATGCTCCTAAAGATACTTCTGTGGCAACAATATATAATATGAGAGGTGCACCTTGTATTGGTGGAGTCAATATAGCTAGATTCATGAGGTACTGCTTTATTTGATTAAAGGATGCTTCATATTTGTTCTCCCATTTGAATGGAACATTCTTATGCAAGAGATGCGTAAATGGTAAACTTTTATCTACCAGTTGAGCAATGAATCTTCGAATGGATTGTAATCGTCCATGTAAAGAGTGCAATTGACTAATGTTCCTAGATGGTGGCATATCAAGAATTGCTTGTACCTTAGCCGAATCCACTTCAATTCCCTTTTCCGACACAATGTATCCTAATAACTTTCCAGATTTCACTCCAAAAACACATTTCTTAGGATTAAGTCTTACTTTGAATTGTTCCATTCTTTTGAAAATTTTAGATAAGATATCAATGTGTCCTTCTCTAGTGTTAGATTTCGCAAGAAGATCATTGACATAATATTCCATAAATGTATGCATCATATCGTGAAAAATTGTTATCATTGCTCGTTGGTAGGTAGCCCCTACATTTTTCAATCCAAATGGCATTACGTTCCAACAATATGTACCCCAAGGACATGTGAATGCTGTTTTATCTTGATCTTCTGGTGCAATCTTTATTTGGTTGTATTTGGAGAATCCATCCATCAATGAGTACATTGCATGTCCAGTAGTTAAATCCACAATCATATCAATGTTTGGTAAAGGAAAGTCGTCTTTAGGACATGGTTTGTTCAAATCCCTGAAATCTGTGCAAATTCTGATCCTTCCATCTGGCTTTGAAACAGGCACAATATTGGAAATCCATTCTGCATAATCGATGGATCGGATGAATCCAATGTCTAAAAGTTTCTTTAATTCCTCTTTAACCAACAATGCAACATGTGGATGCATTTTTTTGAGTTTACGTTTTACAGGCTTTGCCCCCGGTGCAATAGATAGATGATGCATGATGAGATCTGGATCCAATCCAGGCATATCTGCGTAGGACCATGCAAAACTGATTTGATTATCTTTGAGAAATTCTGTGAATTAGGGTACTTCTTCGTCTGTCAGAGATGCAGCCAATTGTAAAACTTTAGGCTTTTCCGTGGTACCTATATTGAGTGCCTCTGTTGGTTCGATCAAAATGGAAGATCTTTCTTGATAATACTCTGGAAGAGTGTCAAGTTTCCCATCCCCTGGCACCTTTGAAAGGTTTTCACCATTGGATACGCTTTTTATTTTTCCCTTTTCTTGATCTAACACTGCCTTTGAAAGGTTTTCACCATTAGATCTTTCTTTCATTTTTCTTTTTTCTTGACCTAATACTGCCTTTGTTAGGTTTTCACCATTAGGTCTCTCTTTTATATTATTTATTTCGTAGCTGAGAAACTTGGCACTTTCCTGTCAAAAACTCTGATCTGGTGATTCCCTGATGGAACTTGTTTCAGGATGGGATGAACAAAGAAAGTTTATTATGGTTTTGTCATTTGGAAAAGTTGGAACATCAATGGGTGCGATTTTTTCCCAATCAATGAGTTCAGGATGAACTAAAGGTAATGGATCATTAGGATGAGTAAAGTCATTGGCCGTTAGGGTCATGATGTTATTGTCAACGTTATTATGGGAGAAGTCTAAGATGGTATCCTCCTCAAAATGATCTATCTCATTTTGAATCGAATTGGTCTCACTAAAGTCCTGATCACTTTGTACGATGTATTCAAACGGAGGTCTTGATCTTTCTCCTTGTAAGAATGTAGGTGAGAATTTGTGTATCACATCCACTCTTTTTTCTGAGGTAAAAGTATTGTCTGAGAAGTCATCCCATTCATATTCTTTTGAGTCTGTTTCAAAATTATCCGCTTGAATTCTCAAAATTGATTCAGCTATCTCTTCATTAGATGGCCTTTGTGTTACTTTTTCATTAGTATCCTCACCATATCCTAACCCAGTCTTATCTTTTGGGTGCATTGTTTTTAATTGGACAGGTTCAATAATACCTTCTTTTCTTTTACCGAGAGGGCCATTTCCTTCATAACCCATTTGTTGCATGATAGCATAACCCTTTCCATATTGTTGTGTGGGTATCTTGATATGTTGTACAGATTCTTCTTCATCTTTATAGAGCCAATCAAGAATAGCTCTATCTTCCCCTTCAGTTTCTTTGACAAACATCCCATTAAAATTGGTGATGGGGGTTGAAGTTGAGGCTAAAACTGTTGTAGCTTGCGGTGTATATGTTGACGGCTGACCATGAGATCTTGGCGATAAGGGTAGATTAGAGAGAGATAAAGAATATTCTCCCACCCCATTATCTTTCAATTTTAGCTTGCTGCCAAAATTGCTTATCATTTCTTGCACTTGTTCTTTGTTTTTAGAAGTAGAGATGGCCAAAGCCTCCCTATTATGTGGGACAAATGTGTCCTGAGTTGCTCTTAGGTTAGAACAAGTTTGACTACTATTGTGATCAGCGGGTATTGTTACTTATTGTCCATCATATGGAAACTTCAAACATTGATGATAAGTAGATGGAACTGCTTGCATGTCATGGATCCATGGACGACCCAATAGTATGTTGTAGGTTAGATCCCGATCGAGAACTTGACAAAAAGTATTCTTCACAACAGGTCCTACTCGGATTGGTAACATGATGAGACCTTTGGAAGTCCTTTCCTCATCATCATAGGCCTTGATTGTAATCTTCCTCCGTGGGTCTATAGAATCTACTGAATATCTCAAAGCTAGGACCAATTTTAAAGTACAAATATTTAATCGGGCTCCCCCATCTATAAGAACACATCTAATGCGGGCTTTGTGAACCATGAATTCTAAATAGAGTGATGAATTATACGAATGGGTTATGGATGAATCATCTCTTTCAGAAAAAGATAAACATGTGTTGGAGGACAAGTGTCCCACCATGGCTTGAAATTTATCGGTATCTAGATTAGGAGATATAGTTGTATCGATGAGAGCCTTTTCCAAGATATCCTTATGTGCAGGTGATAACTTTAAAAGCTACAATATAGAGATTTGGGTTGATGTTTTTCGTAATTGCTCAACCAAATTGTATTGACTTGGAGGGGGAATTGTTGCTTTAGATGAGCTGCCTTTGACAATGATCTTGGCTTGTCCCCTTGTGGTAACATTGTCCTCTCGATATTTTGGCTTACCTTTGATTCAAAAAGCATTGATTTGAGGGTCATCCGTATAGATATGATTGATAATAATGTCTTGGATATTATTAACATTCTTGCCCTTATCATTCGAAGATTCCCCTTTGTGAAAATTAGGGAGCGGATTCTTGAATGCTTGATGATCATTATTGACATTATGTCCCTCAACTGTGATGGTACGATTATCAATCAAATCTTGGACAACATTCTTTAACCCTTGGAAATTGTTTGTCTTATGACCTTTGCATCTATGATAATCATAGAAGTGTGAGTCATTCCACGATGGTGGTTTAACTCAAGGCTCATAATCTCTTTGTGGTGGCAATGTAATAGCATTTTGTTTCAATAAATCTTTGAGAATGGATTCCAAAGATTGGCCCAAGGGAGTGAAACTCCGTCGACTTGAAAAGTATGATGGTCTAGGCGCATTTGAATTTTGATTATTGCCAAAATTATTTCCACGAGCATTATTTGTGTTGCCTTGATTAGAAACATTACCTTGGGTGTTAGAATTTACGGTATTATTGTTACGTTGAACACCTGACACATTAAGGATGATGGACTTTGTATTCACGTTGTTAGCACCTATTACCCCAACATTCCCAACATTTTTATTTTGGGTCCAAAATCGTGACTTGTCATTGTTGTTATTATGATTGCTATTGTTGTTGTATGAATTTGAACCCTCTTTATCAACTTTTAGAACTCCACGCTTGATCAATGCACCTTCAATAGTGATTGCATTTTCAATCAATTTTTCAAATGATGGAGGACAATGAAGGTTTAGTTTGTAACTCATTTCTTGATTGAGACTATCGATGAAGATCTCCATCTTTTCCTTTTCAGGAACAGGACGAGAGTATCTAGAAAACATTCTTCTCCACCTTTGTAAAAATGTAGTGAAAAATTCTCCTACTTTTTGTTTTATTTTACAAAGATCAAGCATGGTTACTTGGTGTTGAATGTTGTAAGAGTATTGTGATATGAACTTGTTTATCAACTCTTCAAAGGTTTTGATGGGGGGAGTGACCTTTGAAAGCCACTCCATGGATTGTCCACCCAGACTTCGTGGAAATAATCACATTAAATAGGTATCTTCATGAACGAAGTCTAAACTCATATTTCAAAAATCCCTTACATGGTCAATGGGGTCAGTTTTCCCATTATATCTATCAAACTTAGGGATTTCACAATGTTTTGGAAAAGGAATCATTCAAAGATTTCTATCAAATGGATAAGGGCATATTTCTTCCAAAACTTACTTTTTTGGTGCTCCCCCTTGCATTTCTTTTATTTTACCTTGTAATTCTTTAATCTGTTGAGTAAGGGCACTAAAATTGTCAAGAGGAGTTTCAGGATTTTCCTTTATCCCTTCTGTGTCAAAATCGGCAGGTAACTTGGCTCCTTGAATAGCTAAAGAAAGAAAGTATCTTTCCTTGTTTCTTTCTAAAATATTTTCCATAAGAGTATGGAATTGAGGATCCTGTTCTGCTTCTTGAAGCTTTTCTTCCATTACTTCCTTAGTATTTGAAGTGTTAAAGGGGTTTTCCTCCCTCTCATTATTATCACTCATTTTGCTTACTATACTTTCCTCTTTTTCTATGTGCTTCTGAGACCTCGTGGTAACATGCATAAGCTTTACTCAAATCCTACTAACTTTGATCGAAGGAATGAAATAGTGCAATAGTGATGAAAGTCAGGATAGAATGAAGATTCTATGACTTAAAAGATTTTTAATCTTTAATTCGTGATTCCCTGAGTGAAAGGATGAAAATCCTGTTTGTGGGAATTAAACCAAAGATTGAAAAATAAAGGTGATTTTGCACTTTGTGAAGTTTGATCTTAGCTTTGTAGATAGATGAATTTAATGGATGCCTAAATGTGTTTGAGTTCTTTATTGCAAAATTTGATTTAGGTGAGTAGTATATGCGATTGAAAGTTGGTGAAAATAAGAAGGACGACTACGCCTTGATTTTTGAAAATCCAGAAAATCACCTAATCTTTGGAAAATAGATGCACCAAAATAGAGACTGAATGTGCCAAAACAGAGCACATATGCGCTAAAACAGTGCACAGATGCACTAAAACAGAGCACAGATGTGCCAAAACAGAGCACAGATGCGCTGAAACAGAGAACAAATGTGCTAAAGCAGAGCACATATGCACCGAAATAGAGACTGAATGCACTGAAACAGAGCACAGATGCGCTAAGACATAGACCGAACGCGCTAAAACAAAGCACGAATGCGCTATGATAGAGACTGAATGCGCTAAAACATACTGAATGTGCTAAGACAGGTCTGAGACCGACATGTTTTGACAGTTTGATAAAATTTTCTTGTTTTGGATGATCTTAATCTGATTTAAATGTGAAAAACACAACATAGAAGTAGACAATTGTTTTGTTAATCCTAAAGTCTAAAAAAAGAGTGTATGTTCTTGAGATTTCCATAGGTTTTAAATGATATAAACACTTCAATCAGACTCACTCTTAATTTTTCAAATAGGTCATCAAAGTAATCACAACCCACATCTTAAAATCGCGTCGACTCACATAGCCTTGTCACCCCCTAGAGGGCGCCCGTGTTTTTGTCTTTTCCAGGTGTGTAGTCAAAGTGACGGAAGTGGATACCAAATCCCTTGAGCAAACAATCCATGGCGACTATATGGTGAGTGTCTTGGGGGCATATTCTTCCCTCCCCTTGCACCATGATTAAAATGATGTTTGGATACTAACACGGCTGGCTTTCTACACTATGGTTCATAGTAAGGGTATCCGTTCAGTGTGGCAAATAGATATACTCCCTCGAGAGACCTCCCAACCTTTAGAACAAAGGTTTTGGGGATGGTTATCTTGTGCACTACTGTCAAGTTGGATTTTCATCAACAACTTGCTTTTGATTAAAGTGGGTTGGAAACCTTGGCTTTAGGTGTTCCCACTTAGGTCGTTCCTCTTGGGTGAGTACTTTTTTCCACAAGAGCAGGCCTTCTAAAGGATGTAATAAAGCATTAAATTGCATAAAATAAAAGGTAAGTCTGGTATTTTGATCACCCAGTTAAGGGGAGAGCATAGACCTATTACCCATAATCACAGCAAGCAAATAATGGTTCAATTTTAAATCCCAAATTGACAAATTTTCTATTCGAAGTGAAGATGTTGCTTCACTAAAAACATGGGGTTTATTTTAACCAAAAGAAAATATGTTTGGTGACTATCCTAGGATTGGTTAATTCAAATTTAGGTGTCTACCCTAGGATTGGTTCATTCTATTTTAAAAATAGCATCAGAAAAATTATGTCCGCGGATTGCGTCGGAATTAGAATTTAAAATTTTACAAATGTATGCGCCAAAACAGAAGATGTATGTGCCAAAATAGGTTATGTATGCGCTAGAACATGTTATGTATGCGACAAAATAGGTAATGTATGCACTGAAAGATCTCATAGATGCACCGAAACAGTTGCCGGATGTGCCGAAATAGGTAATGAATGTGCCGAAAGATTTCATAGGGATGCGCCGAAACAGTCGATGTATGCGTTGGAAGAGCTCATGTATGTGTTGGAACAGGTCATCTATGCGCTAGAACAATCATCGTATGCGTTGAACCGAGACTCGTATGC
Organism: Sequoiadendron giganteum; assembly: GCA_007115665.2. NCBI lineage: Eukaryota > Viridiplantae > Streptophyta > Pinopsida > Cupressales > Cupressaceae > Sequoiadendron > Sequoiadendron giganteum. Next base: position 533,299,754 of record CM021109.1, on the reverse strand, counting down.
GCTAAACCGTGATTTTTGTCCGTCACCTGCCAAAAAAATCTGCAAAAATAGAAATTAAATGCGGGGCTTGGCCCCACGGTGGGTGCCAGAAATGTGTACGTTAGAATGTGTCAATTAAATTGCATATAAACTAGTACATCAATGAAACATTAGATTGAAGAAAACTAAATAAAATAAAGTAAATGCAAACTCTAAACCGTAGCTTCTTCAAATTCATTTCATTGTCCTCTATCTCCAAGGATTCACTTTAAGATGTTTGCTCTCAGTTGTGCAAACAACAACTTATGGAATGGCACTTGAGAGAATGAGATTATCAAAAATGCATATGCATGTAAAATATTGAGCTTATTGAATTAAAATGCTATGAAATGCTTAAGATGCGACTATAATAACTACGCATGAAAATATGAGATTCGAGGTCCTCCTCAACTCATGAAAGAGCTATATTTATAGATTTTTGAAGGTAGGAATTCGATTGGCCAAGATCGACGGTCGAGTTCAAACCTATTGAAATGAACGGTGAGAGATCGAGAATTCAAAAAGAAGGTGGAATTCTGAGAGACAAAAAATGAAGAGACAATTTGAAAGGTGTCTCTCATAATTAAATAAATTTTAATTATGTGTGAGAGAAATATGAAAAGGCTTTAATTAAATATTACAAATATTTAATTATGTGAGAAAAGAAAAAACCTTTTAATTAAATATTAAGAATATTTAATTTTTGTGAGAGGAGTGGGAATTTGGAAAATGATTTAATTAAATATCGACAGTATTTAATTAAATGTGGAGGGAAGAATATCATTTAAATTGTGAATTTAAACTTGTGATAATTAATGTAAATAAATTGTTAAATCTATTTAATTAATTAAGAGGAAGGTAGCATTAATTAAATAAACTTTATTTATTTAATTAAATTAGAAGAATTAGAAAATGAACAATATAAATAAATAATTAAATTTATTTATATGTAGATGACTTAAGAACATTAATTAAATAATTCATATTTAATTAATTAATAGGTTCGATCGACCGTGACCATTTTTAGATGTGTACACATAACATACTTCAAATTCAATATCAAGTAATTTGGAACATATGACTGAAACTAAACCCTCTACCCGGGCCTAATTAAACCTAAAAGGTCTCATTAACAAAGCAACTCCCCCAGAGAAACTTCAAAAACCCCAAAAGTTTATTGGGAAACAATTCTTAGGTTATCAAAGCCCGAAAACCACAACTAGACTTAAGGGAAACCCCCAATTCCATACCAAACTAGAAAAACCCTTTATTTTAGGCAAAATAGGGAGGGTTTATTGTATTTTCAAACTCCACAACTTATCTGACCATGCCACAAATTTCAACACCCTTTAAATCCCCCGAAAAAGCTTACAAAACCATCACACAGGCCATTCCACACATATCTTGACAAATTCACTCTTTAGTTGTTCAATTTAACATAGAAATCGCCCTATTTCACTCATGGGCATCAACCCAATCTCACAAAAAACACACTCCCAAGCTTCTAAAACACTAATAAATTCATAATATTCCTATAAGGGTCATTCTACTGAGCCACAAGTTTATACAATAGGTGGAATGCCCGTTTTCACATTTTAACCCCTCAAAACACTAGTTTTAACTGTCAAAATGAGTAGTTCTAGAAAAATGGATGGTTCTCCCTCAATACTTAATGAAATTCCCTCAAATTTGAAGCAAAAAAATCTTAACTCACCCCTCTACATGAATCCAACAGATTTTATGCAATAAATATGCTATATAGGCTGTACATAATAAAAGAAGTTCTGAAAAATAGTGAAAACTATTAAAAAATCATGGGACAACAGTGTTATGGAGTTTCTAACTTGAAAAGCTTATAAACAATCCTTTTTTCAATGTCTAAAATACTATTTAAACTTGAATCAAGCCATTCAATTGATGGAAACCACCTTCTAACCTTCTAACTTCTCATGTGACTCTTCATCTCCCAATTTTCCCATTTTGACAACTTTTACATTTTGCAAAATTGCAATCTTTACATTTTGTGCACTTTTGAAACCCAAACCATCTAAACAACTAAATTTCATTAAAAATGACTTATTACAATGTAAAATGGCCTAATAGACCTTATTTTAATGTAAAAACTTGTATTTCCTAAAGTCTAGACATGATCTTCATGATTTGATAATTTTGCTTTAATGGTGCCCCTACACCAAGATAGCTCCATGTACTCACAACATTTATACAGTATCTCAACCATACATTTAACACTTGCAACACTTGATTCCTTTCTCTACAACACCCTGAACTATGTTGACATCAATGAAAATATTAATGAGAACACCACCAAACACATTTATACTTGCAACAATCTCCCCCTTTGTCATTGATGGCAACATATGATGTGAAAAACAATCATACACAACATATTCACTCTCTTGCTTCTTATTCTTTTTTTTTAAATATTAGATAACCTACACAATGTTTCTAAACTCTCTTCTCCTTACAAAGATTCTCTCTCCCTTTCAAATTTTTCAGATATGGATAGGATTTTTCACATGATTCTCTCTCCCCCTTTGAAATCAATGCCAAAGAAGTTTTTGCATGCTTCTTCAACAATATAAAATTCTAATGAACCCCCCTATGATTGGACCCATATCTCATACTATACTCCCCCTGAGGAGTAGACCACAATCATCAGTCCACACAAATGAAGATTTTGTAAGTCCATTGGACTGATGCACCTCCATGTGCACCTAATTCAAAGAAGGATGGGAAATAACCCTTAAATTCTCCTTGAGATAATCAAAAGTATCCTTAGGAAGAGCCTTACTAAATATATATCTGCAATCTGATCCTTTGTAGACACATATTCAAGTCCAACTTCATTGTCCAACACTTTCTCCCTTAAGAAATGATATTTGATAAATATATGCTTTGTCTTAGAATGCACTACCAGATTATTTGAAATAATTATTGTACTTGTATTATCATAGAAAATAGGGATAGGCTCATCACACATCACACCTATATCCTTTTTTTTTCTTCATCCAAAGTACCTATGTATAGTAAAACGATGTTGCAATATACTCAGCTTTTGCAATGGATAAAAAAATTGAATCCTGTTTCTTGCTTAGCCATGAAATCAATCTTCCTCCAAAAAAGAATGCACCACCACATGTACTTTTCCGTTCATCCACACAACCAACCCAATCTGCATCAGTGTAAGAATTCAAAGTGAAATTAGTATCCTTAGGATACCACAAGTCATAATCCAGAGTGCCCTTTAGATATTTGAATATCCTCTTCACATCTATAACATGTGTTTCTTTAGGTTTTCTTGAAATTTGACAACCAAACATATTGCATGCATAATATCTAGTCTAGTACCGATAATATATAACAATCCACCAATCATAGATCTATACATGCTCTGATGAATTTTAAGAGAATCCTCATCCTTACTTATTTTGCATCCAGTCACCATAGGGGTACATACCGGTTTGGAATCATCCATTCAAACTTCTTCAAAAATTATTTAACATACTTTTGTTGTGAAATGGATATGCATTTATTAGTTTGATTCACTTTAAGTCAAAGAAATAAATTCAACTCACCAATCATAGACATCTCAAACTCTTTTTGCATCTCCTCTACAAATTTATTGCACATACCCTCACTTCCTCCAAAGATAATATCATCAAAATACACAACCACTATCAACATTTTGTTTCCTTCAACTTTGAAATAGAGATTTCTATTTGTAGAGCCTTTGCCAAACCCTTGTTGTGTCAAATATTTGTCCAACCTTGCATACCATGCTCTAGGAGCCTGTTTAAGTCCATATAGTGCATTTTTTAGCTTGCATACCATGTCCAATTTATCTGATAATTGAAATCATTTTGGTTGTTCTATGTACACCTCTTCTTCCAATTCTCCATTCAAGAATATAGACTTAACATCCATCTGGTATTCTTTGAAATAATTGTGAGCATAAAATGCCAAAAACATCTGAATGGGCTCCATTCTTGCCACTGGGGAAAATGTCTCCTCAAACTCTATTTCTTCAACCTATGAGTAACCTTTGCATAAAATCCTTGCTTTGTTTCTTAATACTTCACCATATTCATTCAACTTATTCCTTAACACCCATTTTGTACCAATTACATTCCTATTTACAGGTCTAGGAACCAGTTCCCATGCCCGATTATTTTCTATCTACTACAACTCTTCTTTTATAGCTCTAACCCAATTCTTATCTTTGCATGCTTCACACAATGTTTTAGGTTCTATCTTAGAAATTAAACAAAAAATTACCTCAGTTGCTACCACTTTGCTTCTTGTCTTTACACCTTCACTTTTATCTCCAATTATCTGTTCTTTCAGATGATTCTTTTGTACATACTTAGGGGTCTTAGGAGTAGGTTCCAGAGCCTCTTCTTCTTCTTCCTTATCCTATTCTTGTAATTTTTTGTATATAGGTTCATTTGGTTCAACTTCACTTATTTCAACTGGTCTATGCATATCTTCATCAAATTTTACATTTTTACTTTCAACTATCTTCCTCAATCTCTTATTGAAGCATCTATATGCTTTGCTGCTAGTTGAATATCCAAGGAAAATACCTTCATCACATCTTGCATAAAAATTTCCAAGGTTATCATCATCTCTTTAAATGTAACATCTTCTTCCAAACACCTTAAAGTACTTAACAGTAGGAATCTTACCAGTCCATAGTTCATAAGGGGTCTTTGTGTTGTTACCTCTGATCTGAACTCTGTTAAGAATATAAATAGTAGTTTGGATTTCTTCTCTCCAATATACATCAGGAACATTTTCCTCTTTCATCATAGTCCTTGCAGCCTCTTGAATAGTTTGGTTCTTTCTTTCCACAACTCCATTCTATTGAGTAGTTCTAGGAGCAAAAAAAATGTCTCTTTATACCATGCTCTTCAAAAAATGTATTAAACTCACCAGAAGTGAATTCTCCACCTCTTTCAGACCTTAAAAATTTAATTCTCAGGTTCACTTCATTCTCTACCCTTTCCTTGAACACTTTGAATCTGTCTAGAGATTGATCTTTCTCTCTAAGAAAATTAACCCATGTCATTCTAGAATAATCATCAATCAAAAGCATAAAATACCTATCAAATTAAGACTTCCAATTATTGTGGGACCACAAAGGTCTGTGTGAATCAATTCCAACATTCTAGTAGATGATTGTTCATTTACTTTAAACTACATCTTGTTTGTTTTCCCAATTGACAACTTTAAGAAATAATATTGGTAGGCCTTGTAATTTTAGGTAGATCCCTGACAACATCTCTTGAACTAATCCTAATCATATTTTCAAATTTTACATGTCCCATCCTTCGGTTCCATAGCGAAATTTCATTAACTTGAGATACAAAACAATGACCATCAACACTCTTGAGCTGATAGATGTTTCCATATGTTCTTCTTCCTGTAGCTACCACAGTTCCAAACCCTCACAAGTATTATCTTGTAACACAAGCTTACATCATTTGCTACACATTTGTCCAACACTCAAAATATTATTCCTTTAGCCCTTAACATAATAGACATCATTAGTAGTGTGATTTCCATCAAAACTAATTGCTCCTTTTCCAAAAATCTTAGCACTAGATTCATCTCCAAACATGACTAATCCTCCATCATACTTTTCAGGTTTAGTGAACTTACTTTTGTCTTTGGTCATATGATTTGACCATCCACTGTCAATTACCCAATTATCTTTGTCTTGTCTAGCATGAAAGGTACTAACTAGAGTACCTTCCATCTCATCCATCTTATTCTCTAGACCACATTCCCTTGCACATCTTCCATGGTTAGTAGATATAGATTTATTATCAAAGGCTAGAAACAAGCATTCATCTTTATCATTCTCAAAATAAGACTCATCATCAAAAATTCCAAAATCTTCTCTAACATAATAGAATTTCTTGAAATTTCTATCCTTTTTGTCTTTATTATCTTTGTTCTTTTCGTGTATGGCTCTATTTGGACATCTTGAAGCATAGTGACCAATATTTCCACAACTGAAATATTTAAAAGGTAGCATACCTTTGTAATTACTGGTACCTTTCTTCAATTTCCTTGTAAAGTTTGTTTCCAACTCTTCTGAACCATCATTATCCAGATCATATTCTGTCTTAGTGGCTTTGAAGGCTATTTCTATTTTATCCTTTTCTTTTCCAAAATTTCTCATCTCAAATGTAGTCAAGGTTCCAAAAAACTTTTCTTTAGTGAATTCATTTGGATCATATATTTCCTCAATAGCAGAGACCTTGTCACTATAATTCTTTGGTAGGGTCATCAATATATTCTCTATTACATCTTCATTTTTTAGAGTACCACCTTGATTTTTGACTTCATTTGCTGCAATATCAACCCTCTGAAAGTAGCTGGCAATGTCTTCACCTTCTTCCATTTTCAAGTTCTCATATCTAGGCTTTACTGTTAGCTTCTTTGATAATTTGACTCTATCATTTCCCTCATAGATATCTTTCAACTTTTCTCATAATTCATAAGTAGTTCCTAAAGAAATAAATTTTGTCTGCTCAGTCTTAGATAAAGCACTATAGATTGCATACCTTGCCTTTTCATTTTCCTCATAGGAAAAAATATCATCTATAGAAGAAGGACCACTTGTCAGCTCAACATATTTTGTCTCAACAACTTTCCAATTCTTGAAACCAAAAGAGATTAGGTAACCTCTCATTTTCACTGTCTAGTCATTGTAGTCAGCTGCATCAAACACATGGATTGACAATTTGTGCACCATCAAATCCACCTCAATTGGTTAAGCTCTTCTCTAAGGAACAAAATCTTTGATACCAATTGTTGAAATGCACAAGACAACTAAGAGTGGGGGTGAATCAGTTGTCACCAATCTCATTCACAAATATTAAATAATTATTAACTCCACATCCACTTTAATCTATTATGAAGTATGAACATGAAATACAAATAACAAAAATAAAATACTAGAGCCACCAGATTTACATGGAAAACCCAATGAGGAAAAAACCACGATGAGTATTAACTCATAATATAATAGTAATACAAAACTAGATACAAAGGCTCACTACCCAGAAATGACTCACTGTCCGGATACAAGGCTCATTGCCTACAAATAGGAATCACTATCTAGAAGGAGGCTCACTACCTAAAGATAAAGAAATATAATTGAAAAATCCAACACAAAAGGTTCCACACATTCATAGCCTTAATCAAAGAATTGCAGAAACCATCAACTCACTGCTTTCTGGAGTCAAGGACATTAAAGTACTATTGCCTTGATTCATTTTTGAACACTCTGCTTTTCAAATTTGTTTCATACTTGTGACCTTTCACTCTTCTCAATTCACAAAATATTGACTTGTATTTATACCATCTTCAACCTTAGAAACATTCTCCAAGGTCAGCTACACATTCTTTATTTTATAAATTCAAACTAGGTTGGTGACTCAACATTCCTGCAATGGACCAAATAAATACTTAAATAGGACCCAAAATAATATCTTGGATCAATCACATGCTTTCTTAATTGATACTTATCCTTCATACATAAAACATATTCCAATAGTCCAATCGGACTATGCAGACACATATAGTAACTCTAGAACAAGCCTTCCGAAGTACCAAACCATGAACACTTCTACCATAACATAGATAACATCATTATTAAACTTATTCAAAATCTGAAAGACTTGAAAGAAACCATCAAAGGAAATAGAGCAGAAACATCTCTCCTAGTCCATAGACAAACAACTCGTCCAAACCAGTTCACACACCGGTGAGCAAAAATTTCACTCTTCATCAAACCAAAAGCTATAACTCAAGATATATCAACCAAAGACGCCCATAAAAAACATTACATATCCACACAAGCATATGATCAATACAGAAAAATGTAGAGCATATTACCGGACCACATTCAAACCACACACACAACTCTGTCTTTACTATTTATTAATTTTCTCAAAAACACTTCATATTAGCACACCTACAACACCATAAATATAACTCCATGCACTCACAACATTTATACAATATCTCAACCATACATGTACCACCTGCAACACTTGATTCCTTTTTCTTCAACAACCTAAACTGTGTTGATATCAATGAAAACAATAATGACAACACCACCAAACACATTTATACTTGCAACATTATATGTTCTTGGATGACCCTTGTCACCCTTGTAGGTGCTTGGATACAAGAATTTTTATGTGTCATAAAAATTATTCTATTTGTCACATTATTCTTCCTCTGTTGTGTATTGATTTTTGACAATTGGGGATGATGCAAAGTGTTGGGGGCATTTAGGCATCCCTTCCATGTTGACCAAATTTTTGATTTTCATTTTTTCTGAATGTGCCCTCTTCACATTATTTGATATAGTAGGGGGTTGAAGAAAATTTATTTATATATATTATTGTACTTATTTAACTATATTTATGAGTAGCTCTGACCCTAAAATATCAGATCATCCCTGTCTCTTGTTCATTATGTTATTTTATCTCCTTTCTTTGCATCTATCTCTTTTTCTTGTTTTGTGATGTTGTGGTGCTAATGTGTTGTCCCTCACATGTGTGACAACATTACCATGGTTACATCTCGCTATGTTTTGTAGGCCACAACATCACTTTTTCATTCTTGTTTTTCTCTCCTTAGGATGTCACATGCCATTTGTGCTCGACACACACCATCCTAAGGGAGGCTCTCATATCACTTCAATTTTCAAAAAATGCATCCAGTGGCCAATTTCAATTTTTTTTCAAAAATTACATTCCTCAACAAGACCCCCTTGAATAATACTTTTCCTTCATCACAGGTTCATAAAGAAATAATTTGGAAAGCTTTCCTCTGAGGAGGGAGCACCTTCTCCTATAGGTGAAGTTTTGACCTTCCCCTTGTGAGGGGGCCTTCTTCCTTTCAAATTCCTTGATGAAGTGAAAATCTTTCAAAAGGATTCCTTGATGTTGAATTGATTTAAAAAAAATTCTTTTATAGTTTCAAATAAAGTGTCCCTTAAGTGGACCCCTTTTCTTTTGAAGGGTTCCTAAGGGACCCCTTTGGAAGATCTTCCTTCAATTATTGACTGTCTGTGTGGTTGTCTATCTTCTTGCTTGCCTGCATGGATTTTTTGTTTTCTAACATGTTTTTTCTGCAAATTAGCATGTTGTTTTCAAGTGTGCCTGTGAAGCTGCTTTCTAGTTTGACTCTGCAAAGTCCCTCACATTGGGCTTTCTTCAGGAGAGAGTACTTGGGGGTGCCTTATTTGTAGGTTTGAGGACCTATGAAGTGCTTACATCCTATGAGATCTATCCATCATTGGTCTATGGGCCTTTGGTGCTCTTTGTTCAAAACTCCTTAAGAGAGAGAGCCTAGAGAGTCATTTGCCTACCCTGCAATTTCGAGATTGCCATATTGCGGTTTGCTTCCTTGACGGTTTAGATATATTTTCTTGGAAATTTTTTGACCTACTTTATCAAACACTCATTGACACTTATGTTCACTAAAGTGAAGGAAAATGTTTAGGAGTGAATTTTCACCCCCTTGCAAATTCCCTTTTTACACCTTTCACCTTAGAAGAATCGAATATGACCAAGTAATTCTATGTCCTCATTTCTTAATCCATCCACTTGGTGTTTGTTTTTAGTGTCAGTGGAGGGAATTTATGTCAGGGACACACATGCAATGTGTAGACATCTACTTGATGCAAACACATCTGCATGGTGTATTGTCATCATAACAAGATCCCTACCTCTAGAATCTATAGAGGCATTATGTTCTCCATTGGTGATGAAATGTAATGCCCTTGCACCTTCTTTTCAACCTTTGAATGAATATTTCTCTCCCAAACCTTCTTCAAATGGACATATTTCACTTTCATTCCATCTTCTTAGCAATTCTTGAGATTTTACACATGGATTCTCTTTCACTCCATT